>CM069906.1:82588034-83090602 GCA_036172215.1 Camellia granthamiana | reverse complement strand
TGGGGCCACCTACCAACGGTTGGTTAATGCTGTTTTCCATCATCAGATAGGTCGGAATATGGAAGTATATGTCAACGACATGCTTGTCAAGAGCAGACTCTCTGCTGACCATCTGACCGACCTGCGAGAGACCTTCGCCACCCTCCCGTAAGTACCAAATGAAGCTCAACTCGGAGAAGTGTGCCTTCAGCGTAGGATCTAGGAAGTTTTTGGGTTTCATGGTCAGTCAGCGCGGCATCGAAGCTTAACCCTGAAAAAATCAAGGCCTTGATTGAAATGCAGTCACCCAGAACGGTCAAGGAGGTTCAGAGACTCACTGGTCGAGTAGTCGCCCTCAACCGTTTCATTTCCCGCGCAACGGACAAGTGCCTTCCCTTCTTCAAAGTTCTTTGACAAACTTTTGAATGGACGACCGAATCCGAAGAGGCCTTTCAGCAGTTGAAGCGGTGTATGGCCAACCCCCTCTCCTTTCTCAGGCAATCACGGGCGAGCCCCTCTTCCTCTACTTAGCCATTTCCAGCACCGCAGTCAGTGCAACTCTTATCAGGGAAGACGGCTCTGTTCAGCGGCCGGTCTACTACATCAGTCGGGCTCTCAGGGGAGCGGAGCAGAATTACCCACTTTTAGAAAAATTGTCCTTGGCCTTGGTCACCGCCTCCAGACAACTTCGTTCTTACTTCCAAGCCCATTCCATAGTGGTCCTCACCGACCAACCTTTGAAGAAGGTAATGCAGCAACCAGAGCTCTCTGGCAGACTCATGCAATGGTCAGTTAAACTCAGCCAGTTTGACATCTCCTACTGACCTCGGACAGCAATTAAGGGGCAGGCTGTCGCCGATTTCATCCTGGAGTTCACTAATCCTACCCCAACTACGGCCTTTCCACCACCAACCCCTACCGAGCCAGAAGACCCTCATTCCTAGACTCTCAACGTCGACGGATCATCCCGCAAAGAAGGCAGCGGGGCTGGTCTCATCCTCACCGCCCCTGAGGGCAGTTATTTCAAATGTGCTCTCCGTTTCTTGTTCGATGCCAGTAACAACGAGGCCGAATATAAGGCATTGATAGTAGGTCTCCACCTAGCCAGGGACATTGGTGTCAGCCACATCCGGGTGTTTAGCGACTCCCAGCTCATTGTCGGACAAATTACAGGGGAATTTGATGCAAAGGAGGGACACAATGCGGGCTTACAAGGATATTGCACTTCCTCTTGTTCACACTCTTCAATACTTTTCACATCCAGTACATTCCTCGGGCAGAAAACTCTAAGGCGGATGAGATGGCTCAGTTGGCTTCCGCAGAACAGTCCGACCTTAGCCGTGGTGTCCGTTTCGAGTACCTAGCCCACCCTGCCATTTCCCCCCCGACCAGCAAGAAGTACAGTTCCTCCAGAATGAGCCCATCCCTTGGGCATTGGACATCTTCCTACTTTTGACCACGGGGGGAACTTCCTGATGACCAACAGCAAGCCGCCAAGGTTAGGGCCCGGTCGTCCAATTACACCCTCATCAGTGGTGTCTTGTACAAACGTGGCTTTTCACGCCCGTATCTGCGATGCCTCAACCCGGCTCAAGCAACCTATGTGATGCGAGAAATCCATGAGGGTATCTGCGGTAATCATTCAGGCGGCTGTAGACGTCCCCCGAACGCATCCCGGGGAAGGAGTGCGAGTCCCCCCCCGTTTTGGTTCGATATTGGGTCACTACAGTTCGAAGGGACTCAAATGTCACGGTTCTAAATCTCGAACCAAAGAGTCCAAATCCGGTAAATCGTTTTGAAAACAGATTTTTTGAAAGAAGTGCCAAACATGGACTGCTTTGCCAGATACAGAGTCGCCACCTAAATATTTTTTTAATAGGGAAATTTAGGAAACCCTGACTCGGTGCCAAAGGCACGTGTCCGTCATCACAAAAGTTGCCTCGGCTCGGGAACTTGGGTACGATTGGGGAAGATCACTTCGTGAGCACCCCAGCTCGCCCGGTCAAAGACCGGCCTCTACTAACCATGATATCTTATTTTGAAAACATTGTATGTTCTTATTCCGGTTATTAGCCTAGGTTACTATGTGATGCGCATAGCATACAAGTATAGACTGTGTCGCTTGAATTGGAACAAAACATTTCATGTTTGTTTTTGAAAGATGGTTTGCTACCCGCAGGTAGGCTAAAGATGCAGATTTTGCCAGCCTCGGGTGGGCTTAGGAAAACATGGTTTTGCCACTATCTAGTGGGCTTAAAACAAACATTTGATGCATTGTCCCAATTCAAATAACCCAACCTTCACCCACAGGCATTCAGGCAGCTATATCACATAAGCAAATAACCTCATGGCAAGCATGCTATTCATGGCAACACTCACACGCATGCAAGGATGCTAAAGCATAAAACTCACTGAGTACTCCAAGCCAAAACAGAAACTCATTAGAAATCCATGCATGATCCTAGATACAGAAATGCCTAATGCAACACATGCAAAGATGCAACTATAGCAGGCTCGGCTATTCTAAACATGGCATATGAAATGCTACAGCTATCAAGTATTCAATTTGGAATTGAAATACAAATGCAGTTTGTATGATGCGCCGAGCCCGGTGCGTGCAAAACAGATGAATGATGCAAAACATGCTGTCATACTGTATGCTAATTGAAACATGTCCTATATCTAACCATCCTAAGCAGATAAATAAAAGGGAAGAAAGACGTGGGGTTGGAAGACATACATCACACACACCCCACACTTATTACAGTTATGCCCCTCGCGCAGAGGGTCCAAATAAATATACAGTCCCGAATGAAAGAATAATACAGTCCAAAATATTACAGTCCCAAATAATATACAAATTCCTAATTAATTAACAAATTAAATAAGAAAAGTGTAAAACTGGCATGCAAGCTAGGGGCTGCCTTGATTCTGATGAATGATGTACGTTGGAGCTGCCTTGCGCAGAAATCCACTGGGATGGCCTAATTAGCCTCTGTTTTGCAATGTTTCTCGAAAAGCGCGCCAAGCTTCGGAAGACCGCTGGTTCTGGATATGCTGCAACAGAGAGCAGGAAAGAGGCATAGCAATGTATTTCACAAATATATGCATGCCTCGATCCTCGTGCCACCAATCACGCATCTCGATGCATGATGGCTGAGGAGCCGAATTGCACAACTCAATATAGGATGAATGCATGTGAATGCCACAACAAAACATAACTCCATCATGGATAATCCGGAGTGTCGGTGACTTGGGAATTGAGATCCGTTCCGTCACTCGGAGTACGGAACGTACCTCGTTTCCCGTGCCCGGGCTAACTCCTATCCCGAACACGATGCAATATGCATGATATGCATGAAATGCAGCTAATATGCAATCCTAACATACGCAATGCTATGAAAATGAGATGCCTCGAAATGCGTGCACGCGGGTACGCAAACCGAGGCGATGATCCTAAGGCATGAAATGGCATACGCAATGCAAATTGGACTTACGCTAACATGAGAGAGCCTCAGCCACACTCACATAAGAAGCCGTGAGATGAAAAAGAGATGCCTCGAAACGCGTGCACACGGGCACGCAAAACGAGGAAATGGCATACGCAATGCCGCAATGGGCTTACACCAACATGAGTGAACCTCAGTCACACTCACATAGGAGGGCCGAGAGATGAAAAATGAGATGCATCGAAACGCGTGCACACGGGCACGCAAACCGAGGCAATGGCATACACGATGCAATGAGACTAAAATGGCATACAGAATGCAAAGTGGACTTACACTGACATGAGAGAGCCTCAGCCACACTCACATAAGAGGCCGTGAGATGAAAAATGAGATGCCTCGAAATGCGTGCACACGGGCACGCAAACCGAGGTAATGACATACGCAATGCGATGAGACTAAAATGACATACAGAATGCGAAATGGACTTACACTAACATGAGTGGACCTCAGCCACACTCACATAAGAGGCCGTCGGATAAAAATGAAGTGCCTCGAAATGCGTGCACACGGGCACGCAAACCGAGGCAATGGCCCTAAGGCATGAAATGGCATGGAAATGATATGCAAACATGCAAATGAATTTCAGCACTCACAAATGATGTAAAACAGTCTCGAAAGGTGGGGAAATGACACCAAATGCACGGAATGGTCCCGAAATGCGATATTAAGCACCCGAAATGGCCTACAGCTATACTAAACATGCATGATTGGTACATGACATGCAAAACAGTAGCAAGGCAGCCCCAAAATAGCATTTTTTTATAGTACAAAACATGGCGAAATAGTAAGCATAGATAGGACAACAATGGCATGCAAAAATGGGGGGCCAAGAGAGGGGTATTGAAACAAGTGATGTATACGATGCTCAAACTGAAAAATGCCCTTCTATAACACTGAATAGGGGCCAAAAATATGCACATTTACAGTAGATGAAAACCCTCAAATCAGTATGAAAACTTGCTAGAAATGTCATGCAAGATTGAGGCCACAAGAGGATATAACATGAAGTAGGCCAAACATTCATCCAACAAGAAAAGACCCTTAATGAAATATGTTAAGAAGGTCAAAAAATGACCACTTTCAGTTCTGATCATGGTCCAAAAACAGAAGCAAAATGGGCTAGCGAAGCATGCAAAAACAAGGTAAAACATGGATTCAAAGCAAGTGACACATGGAGTATGAAAACAGTGTTGAGCCCTTCTTCAATGTTGAAGAGGGACTCAAAATAAGCACAATCTCAGTTCATAAAATGCTCCAAAACAGATCACACATAGGTTAGAAATACCATGCAAATTTACGGTAAATAGGAGAGATTATGAAGCAAGTGCAAGATAAAGGACCCAAACAGGGTTGAGCCCTTCTTCAATGTTGAAGAGGGGCTCAAAATAGGCCCTCTTACAGTTTACATTATGCTTGAAAACAGATCACACATAGGCTAGAACTTTCATGCAAAATAAGGGCATACAAGATGATATTGAAGCAAGTACCAAATGAAGGGCTCAAACAGGATTGAGCCCTTGAACAAACATGAATATAAGCTCAAAAGAGTGACCTTTTCAGTTAGGGTCAGAGCCTAAAATAGTGAGCAAGTAGGCTTAAGAAATGAAGCAAGAAAGTGCTACAAAAGAGGGAAATGGAGACTTACCCTTGAAGACCTCTTCCTTTCTACCCCTTGGCTTGAGGAATGTTGCTTCTAAGCCTCTGAGAACCTCTCCTTGCTGCTGGAAATGGAGTGGTGGTGGTGGTGCTGGATGATGATGAAGAAATGGCACCAAACTTGAGAAGAATCAAAGAAATGGAGATGGATATGTGTTTGTAAGCTTGAGGCAAGGGTTCTAACTCTTGAGGG
Source organism: Camellia granthamiana (assembly GCA_036172215.1). Classification (NCBI taxonomy): domain Eukaryota; kingdom Viridiplantae; phylum Streptophyta; class Magnoliopsida; order Ericales; family Theaceae; genus Camellia; species Camellia granthamiana. Next base: position 83,085,265 of record CM069906.1, on the reverse strand, counting down.
AGAGAGAGAGAGATGTATGCATGCAAGGATGGTAAGTCAAAAAGGTGTCCAAGAGTGTAGGCCTTAAGGGATTAAGTTCCCTTGCTCACAAAATATCCCCCGAAATTAGATATTTTGGGGGATACAGCTATACAGCTGTAAAACACACCTCCCAAGAAGCATGGCCGGCCCTCTACTTTTGCTGGAGGTGGCCGGCCGGCTAGGGGTCAAAAGGGTCAATGAGAGTTACTAGCCGGCCACCTATGATTGGTGTCCTCCCATGTGTGTACAACAAGACCCTATGGTTGGAAATTGGCAACTCTGAAACAAGAGAGACAACATGCCACTTTTAGAAGGGGTTCAAAAGGGTCAATGAGAATTACTGGCCGGCCATGTGTTTTTAGGGTCCTCCCATGTGTGTACAACACAAATATGTGGTTTTGGCTTGAAGAAAATGGCCCTAAGGTGTTCAACATTAGCCCGGAAGTGAGAAAAACGGGCGTCGGGGGGCGTCGGAGGAGCATAACTGGTTGTTGAGACAATTGCTGACCTCCCACCCTTCAGTGACCTTCCTGGTGATAAAACAGAGGTACCTGCCAAAAATGAACAAAAACTGATGCAAAACGAATGCTCGGGGGCCAAAAACACGCAGTTCGGGGTCCCGAAAATAGGCCGTTAAGCACCGAAAGTGGCATTCAGCCACGAAGTGGGTCTCTTAGGCCCCAGTGTCCCTTGAAAGGGAGTAAATGAGATGCATGCCAAAAACCGGAGGAATCAGAGATGGTTAGACGGTCCCGAACCGAGGCACACGGCCTGACGGCTCAGAAAACCGGGAACCGGGCTCCGAAATGGGCAAAATGGCCTACGGGCACGAAATGTAGCCCACGGCCACTGAGAGATAGTCTACGGGACCTCTCCCTCCCCTCAGGAAAGAAAACAGAGAAAACCAAGTCTGGTTCGCAAACCGAGGCAAGGCACAGAAGAGGGTTCGGAAGTCCGGAGGTAGGGCGCACGGGCCGCGACTCTGAGACTTCTGAACGAGCACAATATGCAACATCACCGAGCGCTCAATCGGTGACGTCTGAGTCTTAAGGTCGGTTCAAAAATGGGGTGTCTACGGCGGCAGGTCCCTAGCCCACAAAATACTTCGCACAGGCTATTTCTGGCTTACTCTCAACCAAGATGCGACTGACTTCGTCCTCAGATGTGATAAAAGTCAACGCTTTGCCAACATCCCCCATGCTCCTCCTACAAAACTGATCACAACTTTGCAGTCTCTATCTGTTCGCCAAATGGGGGATCGACTTAGTTGGTCCACTTCCCACCGGCCGAGGCCAGACCAAGTTCGTGATTGTCGCCATTGACTATTTCACCAAGTGGGTAGAGGCAGAACCCCTTGCAACCATCACCGAGCGGAACACAACCAAATTCATCTGGCAGTCGATCGTATGCAGGTTTGGCATCCCTCAAGCCATCGTCTCTGACAACGGCAAACAATTCGACAACGCCAAGTGTAGGAAGTTTTGTGCAGACCTCCAGATCCAGTCCTGTTTCTCCTCCCCAGGTCATCCCCAAGCCAATGGCCAAGTCGAGGTTACTAACCGTTCTCCTTCTGAAGATCATCAAAACTATGCTAGAAGCTGCTAAAGGACTTTGGGCTGAAGAACTACCGAATGTACTCTGGGCCTACCGTACTACCCCGCCCGGACTCCCACTGGGGAAACCCCCCTTTCGCTTGACATACGGCGCTGAGGCGGTCATCCCAGTGGGAAGTCGGTCTGCCTACCCCAAGGGTTTTACATCCCAACCCAGAGCTAACCGAAGAGCTCCGTCGGGCTGACCTTGACCTAATCGAAGAACTCAAAGAAACCACTGCAGTCCGATTGGCCTCCTACCAACAGAAAATGAGAACACACTACAACCGCAGAGTCCGACCAAGGGAGTTCGCCGTAGGGGACCTTGTCTTGCGTGAAGTAACCCTTGCCACCAAAAATCCCACTAAAGGCAAACTGGCAGCCAAGTGGGAGGGACCTTACGTTGTGAAAGCCTGACCACGGCTAGGCACTTACCAACTTTAGGATATGGAAGGTCGAGATCTGCCCCACCCGTGGAACGCCGAGCATTTGAAGCGTTACTTTCAATAAACTCCTACTTTTTATTGCTCAGTTATTGTATTTTCTTTTTGACGAATTTACACACATGAACATACTTATTCTCCCCTGGCATAATGTAAATTTTGATCAACTGGATCACACTTTCCATGACAACAATCTCATATCTTAGCTATCTGTGTCTTGTCTCAATAACATTTTGGTTGCAGTACTTATTAAAAAACCTCGGCCAGATCGAGCGCCAACAGCCCCAGCTAGACTGAGCACACAAAAGCCTCAGCCAGACCGAGCTCCAAAAGTCTCGGCTAGACCCGAGCGCCAACAGCCTCGGCCAGACGGAGCACCAAAAGCCTTGACCAGACCGAGCACCAAAAGCCTTGGCCAGACTGAGCCCCAAAAGCCTCGGCCAGACCGAGCGCCAAAAACCTCGGACAAACCGAGCGCCAACAGCCTCGGCAGACCGAGCGCCAAAAGCCTCGGCCAGGACCGAGCGCCAACAGCCTCGGCCAGATGGAGCACCAAAAGCCTCGGCCAGACTGAGCACCAAAAGCCTCGGCCAGACCGAGCGCCAAAAACCTCGGCCAGACCAAGCGCCAACAGCCTCGACAGACCGAGCACCAAAAGCCTCGGCCAGACTGAGCACCAAAAGCCTCGGCCAGACTGAGCGCCAAAAGCCTCAGCCAGACTGAGCACCAACAGCCTCAGCCAGACTGAGTTTTAAAAGCCTCAGTCAGACTGAGCATGAAGTACTCGGCCAGACCCAGCCTCAGCCAGACCAAGCATGGCATGACAAGTCCCAGCCACACTGAGCGCCATATTTCCAGGTCCAAACCGAGTTACTTGTAACGTCAGTAAACCACACCTTAGCCCCAACCGAGCACGCATACTTGTGGCATTAGTGGACACACTTAGTCGCAATTCCAGGTCCAAGTTTTTACACCACTTTGCACTTAGTCAAATTCCAACGACATTCTTACATGTTTCCTTTACTAAGTTAGATTATTTTCTTCTCCATCAACTTTTACAAGTCAACCTCTCTCCTTACTAGCCAGGCCAAACTCCAATAAACCACTCTCATCCACTTCAGCAGTATGGCAAACACAAACTCATGATTTTTATCACATTTTAAATCCCACTCTGCATTGAAGAGCCTTTAACTTTACTTTGCACTGAGTTTTTATTACAAGTTCAATTTCACTCTGCATTGAAGAACCTTTAACTTTACTTTGCACTGAGTTTTTATTACAAGTTCAATTTCACTCTGCATTGAAGAACCTTTAACTTTACTCTACATTAAGTTTTTCCTATCGATTCACTTCCACTCTACATTGAGGGAGTTCTTAAATTTAGTTTTTATTACAACTTTACCTCCACTTTGCAAATGCACACAAGCCACCATTCCTCATGGTTAGTGTGCAAATGCACAAGCTGGCAGGACAGTTGCTAATAAAAACACAACTGAAACTTCATTTATTCACAAATTTGTACATAAGTTCATTACAGTAATTCGAAAAAAAAAAAAAAAAAAACAACATACAAAAACAACTCTAAGTACAAACTTTGTTCACTTCGATTATTCCTCCTCACTTGAAACGAGGTCTTCTTCTTCAATCCCCTCATCCAGGGGGGTCTGGGCCACATCGTCTTCGTCAATTTTTACACTACTAAGGTCTAAGTCTGGGAATAGTTCTTCCACTTTACGCTTGAACATCTTCCAACCACTGTCCCAGAACTCAGCCATTTCGTTTTATAGAAGTTTGACCGCTAGAAGCTCTCGATCACTTCTGCCTCGGTCCTGCCCCCAACGGTCATCCCAGACGGGCCCGCCCCCAGACACCTCCCTCGCCACGCTGTTGGCGACCGCGGCGTCGATCGCCATCTAGAACTCAGCAGACCCCTTAAAATGTTCTATTGCTGCAACATACAGATCGGGGTATGCCGCCCTTTCAGAGGCTGCCTTGGTCCTCTCTGCCTTAAGCTCCTTCTGCAGGCTCGCCTTTTCAAAGGCCATCCTGGCCCTCTCTTCCTCCCACTACTTCTGCAGGCTCGCCTTTTCAGAGGCCGCCTTGGCCCTCTTTTCCTCCAACTCCTTCTGAAGGCTCGCCGTCACCTCCGTTGCCTTAGCCCGCTCGTCTTCCAGTTCCTTCTGCAGCCCAGCAATCATCAGATCTGCGTCTTCTTTTTCCTTGATCTACTGGGCGTGCAGATCTTCATTGCTAGTCATAGCCTCTTCAAATCGCTCGACGGCGACAGCGCAGGCTTTTTGAGCATCTCCCAACTTCTTCTGATCGCCAGCAAGCTGGAACTCGAGTGACACTACCCTGCGACGTTCGTCTTCTAGCTCCAACTTGACCGCGCTCAGCTCAGCTTGGGCTTGGTCGGCAACATTGCTGTGAACAATGGCCAACACTTGCATCTTATTAGCTTTTTCAACTTCTTGCCAACCCCTGGAGCACACGCCTCGTGCAGCCTTCTTCCACCCTGCACTCTCCCTTTTGAAGTTGGCAAGTTGAGCCTTGGCCTCATCTGCCTTCATCTTTGCAGCCACTGCTTTTCTCAGCAGAGCTCCTGCTAAGGTGGTTACCTCCATTTGAGCAGAGCATAACCCCCTCAGCAACTCCGCTTCATTAAATCTGGCTACTGAGCGCACGGCTGCCTCATCCACGATCCCCACAAGGCGATCTGCACCTGCTCTGGCTGGGCCTTCTTCTCCCTCCAGCCGCCCAGCCACTGCGTGAGCGTGGTAGATCCCGGTCGTCAGCCTGACACCCCCACCTTGGGGCGCAGGACCCCCCCTGGGGCTGTTCTCCTCCCCTTGGCTCAGGCCCAGTTGCCTCACCTTCTACTTGAATTTTTTGGGCGATATCCGCCACTACTAGGACGACTTCCATGACTTCTGAGGCGACCTCCACCACTGCTGGGGCAGCCATCCTTTCTGGGATCTCCCCCACCCCCTCCTCCCCTGCCTCCTTTGCCATGGGGGTCTATTCTGCCATCACTTCCCTCATCCTCTTCATGGCAGGCTCTTTTTCACTCCTCCTCACCCTCATCTTCTTCTTTACCACACCCCCCCACCTCCATCTCTTTCAAAGGACCTACTGGGGGCGGTCGGGGCACAAATCCACTTAAGTCTTTTTCCCCCAAGGGTTTGGGGCGAGGTCGGATCCTCTCTCTCGCAATCGGCTTTGGCAGTCGGTCTTCCTAGGACTCTTTGAACTTACTGGCTTTGGCGAGGATGGCTATATCCTCAGCCTCTTGCACTTTCTTCCTCGCCTCCAACTCAGCTCGCCCCAGATCTCCACTGCTCGGTTGAGGACCCAACCCCGCCAAAACAAGGCTGAGGGTTGAACGAGTTCGTCCCACCTGACCCCCTCCTTTTCCCGCCATGCCTTCACCTTCTTTATTCTTCCCTCTGCTGCTGCTCCCAGTTTTGGCTCTACACATTTGGTGGGCACCCTCCACACCGTGCGCACCCCAGCCCCTCCATTCGCAGACACATAGAACCACCGCGGCCTCCAACCTTTAATTAATGACGGCAGCCCCGCCACCAGACCTCTTCCTGCCGCCGCTTGTAACGTCACCCAAGTCTCTTGTTGTCCTGAGGCCTTATAACATGCGAAGAATTCGTCTACTGCCATGGCTGCCCCTTCGTTCGCCTTCGGCCACGTGCTTGCACAGGCCAATACAATTTTCTTGGCGTTGGGCATTAATTGGCCCGGTGCCACCTCCAAACGGTTCAGGATATCTACTACCACTTGCGATAGTGGCAGCCTCAGCCCATTGTTCTCAGACCCGGACCGGACCGACCGGTCGGATCGGTTGAACCGGGAACCGGGCCTTGTTCCGGTCCGGTCAACCCTCTAAACCCGGACTGGGGCCAAAACCGGGGAAAACCGGTTACCCACTGGTCGAACCGGCCAAAACCGGTCCTATTTTTTTTCTTTTCTTTTGGGTTTTACTTTTTTTTATCTTCTTTCTTTCTTTTCTTTCTTTCTTTCTTATACATATATATAAATATATTTCAAAATTTTGACTAAAAATTCTTATTTCAAGAGTCTCCTCTCATAAGGAAGAGTCTCATTGAAACTTAAAAGCTTGAGGAGATTATGAAAGTCTATTCCTATTTATAGGAAAAGATTTTTCAAAGAGAATTTACAAAATTCTATGTGGGATTCAATCAAATTATTTGAAACATATTGATTGGAGGGAGAGTTGAAAATTTCATTTCCCTCCAAAATTAAATCTAGTAATCAATCAATTTATTTGGAGGGAATGTTTAAAAAATTTAATTTCTTTGAAATAAGTGACTTTTTTTTATCAATTATGACTTTATTAAATATTATTAATAAATACTATATAACAATTTTTATTTTTATTTGATTATTTATATATATATTATTTATGTATAATTTATAATTATATTTTTTAATTATATAATATTAATTATGACGTCACGGTTCGACCGTTTTGACTCGGCGGTTGAACCAGTGACCCGTCCACCCGGTTTCTTTTCCGATTCGCTCACCGGTCGGGTTTTGAAAACATTGCCTCAGCCCTCCCTTCAATGCTTCCTCGTAAAGGGCAAACTCCCCCAGCCTTGCGTCGGATGGCCTTTCCGTTGACGTCGGCAACAATAACTCTATTTCGGCAGGCACCTGGTATTTTTCGCGAATAGCCTTCAACTTCGATAACCGTTGATTTGTCAGCTTTCGTGTGCCAGTGATCTGGTTCTACCTGGCTGATTGGCTTCGGAGCTGCTATCATAGTGGAAGCATGAGATCGTACCACCGGTTCCCCCACCCTCCCCATTTGCCTCTCCGTTTTATACTGCTCTGCCAACTCCACTGCATCGTCCTCACCCAGCGGATCCACCCTGACATTCATAGCTTCTTCTTGGGCCATTCCTACGGTATGTCTGCGAATCACTTCGGATGCAGGTGCAAGAAACTTGAAAAAATGTTGCAGAGGCGTATTGTCAGCAACAAAGGAGTCAACACTTGGGATGTTTTGATTTTTCGCAAAGAAGTAGGTAAATCGAATAATGCCAAAAGCCCAAGGCTTGTCCGTATTCCAAGGGTCGCAATTAATTTGCGCCAGCTTGAAAACTTTTCAAAATATCCGCCAAAACTATCTTTTCAAACACCTATAATGACTTATCGTTTCATTTATGCTCTAACACCTAATCTCCCCCCCCCCACGAGATGTTGCCACGTGTACGACCACGATTCACTGTCTCCCCCCTTACCCTGTCTTTTCCACTTCAAATCACCACGTGACATGCCGCCTCTTGAGCCCCGTACCTCTCCACCTTACGGTCGGTTCACCTCACGGTCGGTCTACCTTATGGTCCTCCCTTCCACTCGGCCAACCTTCGCAGTCGGCCCTCCTCGTGGTCGCCCCTTCCACTCGCTCCACCTCACGGTCGGTCCACCTCATGGTCCTCCCTTCCACTCGGCCAACCTTCGTGGTCGGCCCTTCTACTCGGTCGACCTCGCGGTCGATCCACCTCATGGTCCTTCCTTCCACTCGGTCCACCTCACAGTCGGTCCACCTCGCGGTCGGTCCACCCACTCGATCCCCCTTGCCGGTCGACCTTCATTCTGCCTCTTCATTTGTATTCCCTTCGTTGGACTAAAGCTGCACTCGGGAATAGGGGACTACTGACGTGGGTAAGCTCATAAAGGCCATAGCCCACTATGAACAACCCAAGCCCATCACTTGGAGCCCAATACATAACCCAGCTGGCAAAGTCCAGAACAGCTGGAATTTAATGTGGCATAAAGAGCCAATGGCATTCAGACATACGGCAGGTAAAGGACAAGCCATATCAACAGACAAAGATCTGCAAAGTTATTGCCATCATCACAGCATTTATTACGACAACACCTCTTCGTCGGAACAGCACCCTCTTACCCTGAACAAGATAAGCTACAGCATAGACTTTCGGCCAAGACGGCAGGTCGAAAGGGACAGCGAAATGATGACCAAACGATATAAGCAAACGTTGAAGACAAGAAGAAGGTTAAGCTTTCCTATCTCCAATCTCTCTCTACATTCTACTTCTCTCTCTGTAACTTACTCATCGGAGGGTTCACTGGGGAACTCCCCGTTCCCCGTTGAACTTGTCTGCAGGTTCATCGGTGGGTTTGATCACTCGGATATTGGCACGAGAAGTGTGGATCGGTCCGACCCGTTCTGTCAGGTACCCGTTGTTTATTAACTGCCTCATCAGCTATTCTAGATTAAAAATTGAGAAAATTGGTAAAAAATTCATTCTAACAATTGTCTAAGGTATTCGATTCAGTGAGTTTTTTTTTTTTTTTGGTAAGAGATCTATACTTTGTGAAATAGTTTGGTGAGAAATCCTAAAAATCATTTTATTTCAAATTTTACCCCTTGAGTTTTTTATCTGTTCAACTTTTCATTAACTATATGTTCAATTTTTTTTGTCTATTTGTTTAATTTTTTTTGTCTATCTGTTCATTTTTTTGTGTAAATTTTATATCTGTTCAAACTTTTCTGTATAAATTTCTATCTGTCCAAATTTTTATCTATTCAATATTTTAATCTATCCAAATTTTATCTATGTAAATCTGCTATGTGTCCAAATTTTATATATGTAAATTTCTATCTGTCTAATTTTTTATCAACTCAAAATTTATCTGTACAAATTCACAAGTTTATTATATCTATCTATTCAACTTTTATCTGAACAAAAGTGCATATGGATATTCATTTTTTCACAATATCTATGCATATCCCACTGCTTCAAACAAATCATAACTTTCAAAGATTAGATAACTTTGAAAAAAAAATTCACAATATTTGTGCATATAATTTGCCTTTTTCTCAATTATATATTATTTTTTAATCATACCTTCAACAATTGGAGATTCATTCAAGTCAATAATGTACAACTTTTGAATTTCAACTCAATTAATTTTGACTATCTAAAAGAAAAACTCAATTAATTCTATTTACATAGAATAATGATTATAGTATATTACTATTCAAAAGTAAAATGACAAAATAATAAAAAAAAAGGAAAGTTACCAATAAATCCTAAATGTTGAAATTGTGCTCCATTTAGTCCCAACTTTTTTTCTTTTGATCTAGTTGGTCCTTTCTATTGCTCAATGACGTAAATACCACTACATATTTTTCTGAACGCTTGCATAGGTGATGGTGTGGTGTGGCATAACCTCATGTTTATGTGTTTTCGAAATTTGTGTTCGGCACGTGTTACATTGAGGGTGATCGGTGGGTGCCACACATCAACAAAGTGCACTAAGGCTCTTTATGCTTTTTGCCTTGAAATAATATATGTCACATGACACATAGTGTTTGGCACGTGTCTTTATGAGGGTGATCGGTGGGTGTCACACATCAACAAAGTACACTAAGGCTCTTTATGAGGGTGATCGGTGGGTGCCACACATCAACAAAGTACACTAAGACTCTTTATGCTTTTTGCCTTGGGATGATGTATGTCACGTGACACACACAAGGAAGGGTATATTTGATCACTCAATGTTACCAAACAAAGGAAATAGGATCAACTGGTAAGATATTCCCCTACTAATAGGACTAATTAGAACAATAGAAATAACCTTAGGACCAATCGGTAAAACTGTTTGTCAAATAGGATTTATTGATAAATATCCCTAAAAAGAACAAGTGAAAAAAACTAAAAATTAAAAAGAGAGAAAGGTAGTATATTTGTCTCTGTTTGTGTGTGCTTGCTTTGCATCTCTCACTAGAGTCCTTTACTTAGGTTGGACTCGAATTCGATCGACCATGGCTACTTTAAGGTTTCTCCTACTCTTCCCCATCTTCCTTGCTGTAATCTTCTTCGCCACCAAGGCTAGTGCAGATGATGATGCCTTTATTGTTGCCCATGAATACGATCATTAATAAATAGTAGAACAAGTCAAATTGGATGATCACTCCGATTCATCTCTCAAGATTGAATTGGACCAACTCAACTCTCAAATATGCGTTTTTGGTTAGTTTATTAATATATATATATATTTTTATAAGTATACATGTTGATACACACTTTCAGTCAAACAGCGACGGTAGATCTCTCGAATTGATCTACTCCTTCTCCTCACCTGAGAGAGGCAGCAGTGGAGGGGTCGCCGACGATCTTTAGATTTTCTAGATCTAGAGCTTGACAGAGTTAAAAAACGAAGTTGTCGAAGACATCACGGCACTGTTAACACCCTGAGATGATGCAGTCAACAGAGGAGAGAGAGAGAGAGAGTGTGTGTGTGTGTGGGGGAGGTAGTGATGGTGTCGGCGATGGTGTTGTGGTCAACGGCTGAAGAGAAGAGAGAAGAGAGAAGGAATAGTCTCACAGAGAGTAGAAGGAGAAGAGAGATAGAGAGAGAGAAAGAAAGAGTGTGATTGTTAGGGTTTTGGAACTATTAATATTAGGAGTTAGCAACGAATATTCCAATCCGCTCAAACCGATTGAATTGAACAGTTCCGTCGCATTTTGGACGGATACGTGATGACAAGTAGACGGTTGCGGATTGATTTTTTTCAATCCGCTTAGTTTTGGACGGATGGCGGATTTGAGGTTCCGTTGGCCGCAACCAAATTGCCAAACCATGAGCACCCCTACTAATTTGTAAGATTTTATGTTTTCAATTTGTGGACTTGTTTGGTAACCATTTCGTTTTCAGTTTTTAGTTTATATTTACAAAAATTTTAAAAATTGTCATAAAAATTTGTTTGATAATTTTTTTGGTTTATAAATGCTTGTCTTAATTTGTAAATTTGAGAAAAATATAAATTCAAAAAATAAATTTACGTTGGTTTTTAAACAGAAATTTAAAATTTTGACTAACAAATTTTTTTTTTCAATTGATTTTTTTTCAAATAAAATTTTTTCAATTGTTTGGGGTGTCCTAAATAAGTGTACTTTTTTTTCTTTTTGGACTAAAAAATTGAGGTTGAAAATATGGATGTTTGGGTTAACTTTTTGACTTTTTATGAAAAAATGTGTAATAAAAAATTGTAAAAATTGATTTGTAAGGAAAAATTCGAATTGGGAGTTGTGCAGCCATAATTGTTGACTTTTGGTGAATAGTGTTAACTTTTTAACTTTTTGAGTAACTTTTTAACTTTTTTACAAGTTCCCAAACTTGGCCTAATTCTTTTTTTCATATTATTTTTTTATCAATTAATTTTTTTTCAAATAATTTCTTTTCCAATTTTTTTTAATTAATATATTTTTTTCAATTATAATGTATATGATCCCATTGTTATAAATAATAAAAAATAAATATAAATATTTTAGGCCTGAACAAACATATTTTTTAGTTTATATTTTAAAATTTTTTGAAACATTTTATTCAAACTAAATGCGTTTGTAGTTTATGTTTTTTTTTTAAAAAACAAAAGCTAAATTATAAAATTTCTGTAAACATAAATAAAAAACGTAAACGTTACCAAACGCTACCTTAGATATTCTGTTTGTATTTTTAATTGAAAAAGAGTTTAAATATTCTGTTGTGTTTTCAATTTGGAAATCATTTTATCAAATGTCAAGTGTTAATATTTGGTATTTTTTTGTATGGAAAATATAAGGCTTAATTTTTTTATTTTTTTTAAAAAATAAAAATAAATAGTTTTTTAATATAAAAAAAGTAATAAAATAATTTTGATAATGCATGTTTTTCTTATATGTATTTATATTAGTATTTGACAATTTACTTGAAAATTTTTTAGTTATGTTGAGTTGGATTGTTATCCAAAAAAAAATGTTGATAAGTTGTTGTGTTGTGTTCAAAATTTGTAAAAGTTTAAATCGCCAAACCGATTCGTATTCATCCACCAATCCGCTCAATCCGCATTCGTCAATTCAGCGAACGGATGTGAATTGATTTTTTTCAATCTGCCAATTCAGCGGATGGATAGCGAATTAGAAGTTTTCCGGCCGCAACCAAACCGCGAATAACCCTAACTAATATGATGTATATAGGAATGATATTTTTGTCATTTTAGTTGAGTTTGTCCTTTTGGACAAACTAATACGGCACTTGGATGTCTCGCCTAATAAAATTGTAATTTAGATTTATAAACCGAGTGTCCTTAAAAATTAGATTTAATTTTTAAGTCTAGTCATGTGGTAATCAATTATGATATTAGAGGTAACACTTTTTCTCATATATTTTTTAACATCAATCAATCATATCACTTATAAACTATTGAGTTTATAAAATTAGTCTAAAAAGTGAGATTGTATATAATTTTCCTTTTGGATAAGATTGAATAAGTGATAATATTATGAATAAGATTATGTGAAATACGTTACACAATGATATAATATTATGAATGTTTTTAATTGTCAAATTATTTCAAATCCTTTATTTTTTTAATGCACCTTATTACGTATTTTTATAATAAATATTATGTAATTATTAAGAAAATGATGACATTTTATAATTTAGAAATGAAAATATATATTTTTGTGATAATATTACACATTTTTTCATCGAAATGTTTTTGAAAAACCAATTGTGAAATATTATCACAAAAATACATAATTTTATTTCTAAACCACAATTTGTTATAATTCAACCAAGAGTTTACATAATATTTATTATAAAAATATATAATAATGTATTAAAAATATATAATAAGATGCCTATAATACAAATGGGTTCCTCACATGTTTTCGAGTTTAAAGAAAAATTATTAGGTGACCTTCCACATTGCATAAGAGCATCTTTAATGTTGTATTTTTTTTCTACTAAGGTCAAGTTTGGGTAGTATGACAAAATTTAAATAGTCAAAAAATTACTTAAAAAGTTAAAAAGTTAACACTATTCACAAAAAGTCAACAATTACGGCTGCACAACTCCCAATCCTAATTTTTCTCTACAAATCAATTTTTACAATTTTTTATTACACATTTTTCCATAAAAAGTCAAAAAGTTAACCCAAACATCCATATTTTCTTCTTCAATTTTTTAGTCCAAAAAGACAAAAAGTGTACTTATTTAGGATACCCCAAACAACTCCTAAATTTGAGCAAAAATTTCATTTGATATTACGCACTCCAATGGAGGATTTTGAACTTTCATCAAAATATCGGTCAATCAACTAGTGTAATTTTTTCCCAAATTTTTGAAAAGAGGTGGTCATCTAGGGAACAATCGGCTGGACATCAGACCAGTTGTCTGACGGTGAAAATGACCTGCAGTTTCAATGACTATGAACAATGATTTGATGAAAAAGCACATCCATCTTTAATTTGATGAAAGATTTGAAAAATTATGGATTTAATACTTATTTGGTGATAAGATTAGGGGAAGAAAAGACACATGTTTTTATCAAATTTAAATTTTATAAAACAAAAGATGTTGAATTAGAGATGATCTAAGAATGCTTACACTAATTACCAAATGTCATATTCCCTGCTGTTCTTTTATCAACACGAAATCTAAACCCCCATTATCTTTATCAATCATAATATTTCTGGACACCAGTACCCCACAACCACCCAATAACTTCTCAAAATTAAGACATCAAATTCTAGTGATTTGAAACTAATTAGATGGGTGAACAGTAGTCAAGACTGGACACTAGTCACAAAATTTTTAGTAATTTGAAAGGATTGTGCACCCAACTCCTTTTCTGCAATCAATTTCGTTGTGTATAATTGTAAAATTATTTTGAATTATAACTAATATCACTTCAAACTGTGCATAATTAAAAATTATTTTGGGTCATAACAAAAGCTGACCTCACTTTAATTTAATCACAGCTATATTTATAACCATTTTATAACTAACATTATTTCGTGACATAACTAACATTACATTAAGCACGGTCCGTTAAAAAAAAAAATTTGAGTTGATATTTACCCAATTAGAAATTATTGAGCGGTCCAATTTTAATGTAATTGCTTCATACATGAAATCCATCACTTTTATATTAGAAATAATCGTTAATAATTATTGTAAAAAAATATTATATAAAATATCAAATTTTACCAACTGTTATGTTATATAATAAAGAAATTTTAGAATCTGAAACAAAATCTACTTTAATAATGTCATCAATAAATAAATAAATTATAAAAGCATTAATTTGTGAAGCATTACTCGCAATTTTTTGAGTAATTTATATCGGTAGTCTTTATATTTTGGTCGTTGTGTCATTTTGATCCATGTGATTTCAATTGACTTGATTTTGACTCTAAAGTTTTGACTTTATCTCAATTTAGTCCAATTGGTTCAGCAATTAGCATTTTTTTAAAGGAAAATACTCATATAACTGGCATGTGTGATACTTTTATGAACAAAATTATAAACTTGATCAATTTAGTGAGTTAATCTCAACCAACTTAGTGATTATTTTCTACCAAAAATCCTAACTGCATTATTAATTAAATTGCCACAATATTTAAAATTGAATCAATTAAAAGTATAACGACTAAAATGATATAATAGACAAAATGAAAACTACCCGTATAATTTGTTCTAATTTTTTTTTTTGTTTCTCCAGCTAGAGATCAACTTCTACTGGCAAAATGATCACAAATAAATGATGTTGGAAACAAAATTTGTCAGTACTTAAGGCATCCTCCAAAAAATTCAAAAAAAGTTTGGCATCCTCCAAGTTTGACATCCTCTAAAAAATTCAAAAAGTCAAAAAGTCACTATCCTATTTAAGTCACATCATCTTATTTAAGTCACATCACCTCTCTAACACATCACTTCAAACCCAACCCAAATCCAAACCATATTTCATAAAAAGTTAAAAAGTGCACTTATTTAGTCTTCCCAAACTTTGTGATTGTTTTAGGTCGAGGTTTAGGATTGTTTGAAAAGTTTGTTAAAAGTTAATTTTTTGTTTTTTTAAATATTTGTAAAAAAAATAAAAAAAATGACATAACTCAAAATAAGTTAGAAGTAAAAAACAAATGACTTTTAATTGTCTACCGAGAAGAAGCCTTAGCCTCCGTTTGGGAAGTAGGTTGGCTTTTTAGTTTTTTGGCTTTTTTGGCTATTTAAGCCTGGGCTCAAAAGTTTGGTTTGGGAAGGGCTTTTTGACTTTTTGACTTTTTTGACTTTTTTTGTGAGAGAAGAGTGTAATGATTATGGGTTGGATGTGATGTTTTGTCTGTTGTGGCTCAAATAGCCTATTCTGTCTTTTGTGGCTCAAATAGAGGCTATCATTGATTATTTGTGTGCATGATCAGAGGCTGCACCGTTGCCTCTGTACAGTGATAGAGTCTGGAATTTAATATAAGGATATTTATTAATTATAATTTTAATATTTTTCTTTTCTGATCAATAATAATAATATAATAATAATTTTTGGAGTTAATATTAAACATTAACAATTAATATTCATTATAAAAAAAATTTAATTTTAAACTTTTACAATTGACTCCGACGAATTTTTATCTTTTGAAATCAAAACATTTAAATTTAGCACAAATCACAACAAATCAAAATTTCTAATTTTAGCACAAATTATAGCAAATCAAAATTTCTAATTTAAATATTAATCACTGTAAATTAATATTTTTAATTTTAGCACAAATCAAATCTCTAATTTTAACACAAACAACAACAAGACAAAATTCCTAATTTTAATATAAATTACAACCAATTAAGATTTATAATTTTACCATATCAAAATATGTTATTTTAACATAAATAATAACAAATCAAAACTTAACAAATAATTATAAACTAATACTCATAATTTTTATTTAAAAGTAAAAAATAATAAATAAAGTTACTTGTAAACAATAAAGAGAAGATACCAAAGTTGTAGTGTGGTCTCAAATCTGTGTTGTGTGATTCTAATCCGGTGAATCACGTGTCGGTAAATTGTAAAGCAACAAAGGGAGATAAAAAAGACAAAGAAAATACGAAGACACTTAACAAGTACTGTAAATAAATAAAAAAATAAAGAATTTCATACGCTTTTAGAGTTTTAAGATTTTAGTCTTGCTATAATTGAAGTTGTGTGTACTCATCTAAAAAAAAAAAATATGTGTCAATGTTTGGTTGGGATTGAAATTCCAAAAACAAAAAAAAAAACAAAAACAAAAACGTGGGTGCCTGTGGTGTGTCTGTGTGTTTGGATAAATTGAACGGACTATACATTATCATAGGAGGGACATTATGTGTAAGTAAGACCCCATCAAACAAAATATATATATATTGAAATGTGGGGGGCACGTGACCCTCGCCCTATGTCCCTTCCCCCACTGCCTCTATATATGTTATGACCACAAAAAAAAAAAAAAAAATCCAATTGGTTAGGGTAGTTAACCAAAATGCAATCAAAACAAATCAAATGTTTAGCCTGTTATTGGTTGAGCATATACTTAACATGAAATTTTTGAAAAGCGAAATAATTATTCTAAATTAAAATCCTTTTGATATATTTACGGAATTATGTATAATAATTTTTATTATTATTTTAAAAATATATGTTAAAATGTTCAGTGTATATTCTCCTTACATTTTATAAGGTGAAAATGACTTTAACGAGTTAGGAAAAAAAATAATTACTAAGGGACATACATGATACATCCATATAAAGAGAGAGCAGGGGGTAGCATCACTATGAAGATAACCTAGGTTAAAATCACCCCTCGTTTACATTAATAAATTTTTATTTGGTAAGCTAAAATATATATATATATATATTTAATTATTAACTTTCAACGTGTAAAAATTACACCAAATAGACTCTTAGCCTTGTGTCTCACCTTAATTAATTAATTTATTTATTTTAACTACGTTCTATGTTAGTTTGAATCCTTCATTCTTCTTAAAATTTTTATTTATGATGATGGTATCAGTCAAATGCAAGTTATGTTATGTATCATTGGTTTAAAGAATAATTAGACTAAGTGTTTAGTAATCATGGTGACACACTCCAATGATTAAAATATCGTTTAACTTTAGATTTGGTAGTTACCCAACTAATCCTAGAAAAATCCTTGAAAAATAATTATTGACTCATCATTTAATTACTTCATACATGAAATTTATCATTTTTATGTTAGAAATAGTTGTTAATAATTACCGTAAAAATATATTATAAATTATCAAATTTTACTAGCAGTTATTTCATATAATAATAAAAAAAAAAAATTTTGAAACAAATCCTACTTCAATAATGTCATAAAGGCTACATCAATAAATAAATAAATTATAAAAGCATTAATTTGTGAACCATTGCTCATAAAAAAAAAATTCCCAACTAGCGATCAGCTTCTATTAGCAAAATGATCACAAATAATAGAGTTAGGCATAGGATTATTCGAACCGCCCAACCCATCCAATTTGAACTGATCTGTATACAAATGAGCGGTTTCAGAGACACAATACGGGCGAATGCGATTTGGAATATGACATGATTACTGGTTGCATGTTTGACCCGCACCTACAAGAACCCGTCCGCACTTAGACTCTTTTTAAAAAAAAAAAAAACCTAAACCGTTGTTATTTTATTATTGCATTATGGATGAATGTAAAAATTAATAAAGAATTACTTTTAGGTAAGTTTAGGATTTTGAATGATTTTATTTTAATTGTATTGTTGAGTAGTAGATAATGAATGACATTGATGATCTAGTTTAGAATTTTGAAAGATGTGTTTGTGTTAGTTTATGATTTGATTTAAAAGTTTAAAATTTTGGATGATTTGTTTGTGTTAGGAATTGATTTTGTTGTGTTTTCAATTATATAAGTTTTAATTAATTAATTATTAATATTGGAGTATTTTAAAAAATAGAGGAAAATAGCCCAAAATAAATATTTATAAAATAGGAAAAAAAAAAGTTTTAAAATAAATTTTTAAAGAAAAAAATTTAATCCACAAACTGCTTGTAACGATATCCGTACAAATTACAATCCATACTGCCGACAATTACGAATTGAATTTTTCTCAAACTCTATACATATAGATAATCAAAATCAAGGGTTGGACATGTGGAACCTCTCTCTCTAAAAAATCTCTCTCTTTCTAAAAAAACCTCCTCCCCGAGCCTCTCTCTTGGGCTGGCCGGCCGCCGCCTTTGGCTATGGCGGTCGGCTGGGCTAGCTTCTCCCGTGTTAGTTCGTTGCATTTCCGTTAATAAACTTGAGTCCCTCATTATTTTACCCACCGAGGAGTGTTTTGGTGTGCTGCGGTTCGTGTGTTTTTGTTAGTGTTTCCGGGCTGTGGTAGCTGTTTCTTCACTCGAGCGCTCTTCTATGAGTAGGAGTTTGACGGGTGTTCTTTGGATCAGACTTTTGGTGAAGTTTCGATGCTTGGTTTGGGCGGAAATCTGGGTGTCGGAGTTGATTCAGTTCTGTCTGGTGGTTCACTCGTGCGCTTCTCTTCGTGCAAGAGTTTGAGGGGTGTTAGATGTAATACTGGAGCTGGGAGTAGGTCTGCTGGTTGGTGTTTGGATCTGTAGTGGGTGGTGTCCCCGTGGTGGCTGTGGAGGTGTTGACTTGCAGTGGCAGTGGGTTGTAGCTGGTCCACGGCAGTGGGGTGCAGCAGCAGCTGGTCCGTGGTCGATGATCTGCAGTGGGTTTTTCCGATGGTGGCTGTGGAGGTGATGACCTGCAATGGGTGTATTCCGGTGGTGGAGGTGATGACCTGCAATGGGTGTGTTCCGGTGGAGGCTGTGCCGTGGGTGTTCTCCGGCGTTGTGGGCCGGATTAGCAGCAGCTTTGGGTGGTGACGGCAGCAGCATAGGGTCGATGTAGGCTGCTTAGGGGTGGGTGGTTGAAGCTTCAGAGGCGTGGGCTGTTGGTGCAGGTGGTGTAGCTGCAGAGGAGTGGTTTGTAGCTGCAGAGGTGTAGGTGATTTGGCAGAGGAGTGGGGGTTTGTTTTGTTTGAGTTGGTTTAGTTTATCTGTTAGTTCCTTTTGGGGGTTGGTGTAGTTCTTTTAGTTTTCTTTAGGTGTTTTGGTTGGGTTGATTATGTGGGGACTCTTGTATTTTATTTTCCAGTTAAGTTCTTCTTAACTTTTTTGTTGTTTTTTTTTTTAAAAAAATCGAGAGGCTTAGGGGTTGGTTGTATGGTTGCGAGTAGCAGTAGTAGGGGTAATTTTATACTTCCGAATCTCTCTCGAAGCAAGTCATCTTCTTGTACTCTTAATTTCATGCTGTTAAATGAAATTTTTCTTTACCGATCAAAAAAAAAAATAGATAATCAAAATCAATCCGTAAACCGTCTAAATCTGAACCTAACACATAATGGTGTCTTGAAAACAAAATTTGTTAGTACGTATTATGGAAGACAAAAATAATGATGTCATGGAAATAAAATTTGTTAGTACATATTATGGAGGACAGCTAACTAACGCTTTGTCATTTTTGTACGTAGAGATTTAGGGTTGGTTTGGGGTGTTCTAAAAAAGTGTATTTTTTGTTTTTTTATAAAAAAATGTACAGAAAAGTAGAGAGGTGATGTAATAGAAAAAAGATAAAAAGATAAAAAGATGGATTATATAGGTTACGCCAAACAAGGCCTTAGTTTTGTTTGATTTGTTTTTGAGAAATAAATTTTAAAATTTTGTTTGGTTTAATAATTTTAGATTTTTTTTTTTTAAATCACTTTGTACCTCCTACACATTAAATAATAATTATTTTTTTTTTATTTTCAATTACTTTTTTTCTCACACACATCTACTCAACTACAACAAAATATCAAATCATCACAAACTCTCACAATAAACAAACCAAATTTTTTTAAAAAAATCTTTCCCCAAATTTTTTAAAAAAAATTTATCTTCCAAAACCAAACTAAATACACCCTTAATATTTCCTTTGGTTGGTTGATTGCATAGATGTACGCCATCATTAATTATTTTTTATAGCATTTATATGTAAGGTAAATTTATTATTTAATAGGTTTTATAAAAATTAATCAGTGTGTTTGGTTTGAGTTTTTGGATTAAATTTTTTTTAAATTGAGTTTTTTGGTTTTCATATTTTTTTATTTTTAGTGAATATTTTTAAAATTTTAAATATCTTTTTTTACTTTTTTAGATACACCTTACTTAGATGTATCTAAAAAATAAAAAATTTGTGGAAAAAAATTTTAAAAAAATTAATAAATACATAAAAATATAAAAAAAATGTACTAAATTCTCGTTTTTTTTTTATTTATTTATATTTTTGGTATTTAGTGAATTTTTGAAAAGTCTTTTTCACAAATTTTTTACTTTTTAGGTATATTTATGTTAGGTATGTCTAAAAAGTAGAAAAAAAATTGCTTAAAATATTAGAAAAATTCAATAAAAACAAAAAAAAATGAAAAATAAGAAAGTAAAATTTTTTAAAAAGTATTTTTGAAAAACTGTAACTAAACAAAGTGAATAACGTTTTTTATCCAATACAAAATTTGTCAGTACATATTATGGAGGACAACTAGGGCTTTGTCAATTTTGTACGCGGAGGTTTAGGGTTCGTTTGCGAAGTGGGTTGTTTTTTTAGTTTTTGATTTTTTTGATTATTTTAACTTAGGATTAAAAAGTTTGGTTTGGAAAGGGCTTTAATTTTTTTAGCTTTTTTAATTTTTTTGTAAAAAAAATATAATGATTATAGGTTGGATGTGATATTTTATCTTATTAGGCTAAAAAGCCTATTTTATTTTTTGTGGCTAAAATAGCCAAAAAAAGCCCCAAGTTGGGCTTTCCAAACGAAGCCTTAGGATGGGTTTGGTTTATGTTTTGAAATATGTTTTTTTTTTAAAAACATATTTGGATATAAATTTTTTCAAAAAAATTTCAAAATTACTTCTCTCCCTATTATACATCAATCAATCGCCTTTTCTCTCGCCTCTTTCTTTGTCAATCACTTTTTCTTTCACACATATATATTCAACTACAATAAAATATCAAATCATCCTAAACTTCTAAACTCCAAAACTATTTTCAAAATATACAACCAAAGAAATCAAAAAAAAATTATAAACTCTCTCTTCCAAATTTTTTTTTGAAAATTTATCTCAAAACACAAACCAAACACAATTTCTTTGGTTGGTTGATTACATATATGTAGGCTATTGATTATTTTTGGGAGAACTTATGTATAAGTCCTAATGAATAAATTTATTGTCTAATAGGTCTTGTGAGAATTAATGACGTTTTTCATCAAATATTATTACAAAACGTCACTAACTATTAATTTTCTGTGACAGTTTAAAAATTTTAGCACAAAAAAATCAATAATTATAAATTTTAGCGATAGTTTAAAAAAATTATCAAACAAATTCACTAATTTTCAAATTTCAGCAAAAATTTTAAAAAAACATTATAGAAAAATATTACTAATTATAAATTTTAGCGACAATTTATAAAAATCATGATAAAAAAATTATTAATTATTAATTTTTAACAACATATATAAAAAAATCATTGCAAAATTTAATTTTAACAATAATTTTATTAAAACTTATTTTTAATAAAACTTAGTAAGAATTAAATCTAATTATTGACATCAATTAATAATTTACCCTTATTTTTGTGCAGGATGAAAGGCTGCACCATTGCCTCTATGTATGTTTAAAAAGAATTTTTCTTTTAAACCATCCAATTGATGACGGTATTTAACCAAAAAGCAATCATATCAAATCAAATCAAATGTCCACCGAATTATTGGTTAGCCATAATTAATTGGAAATTTTTTTTTAAGATTCCTAATAATAGTAATTTAAAGTATAAATGATATCAAAAAAAAGGAGTGATGTATTAGGTCTCCCAACAATATCGCGCGCATTTTTAATTATTTCATGACCCAAAATATCCTTCACAAATCAACACAGAAACTGAATTGAATTCCGACGACTGAGTTCCATTTCAAACATCCAACCATCTTCATGAGCAAGAGAATAGCAGAATTAGGGTTTCAATATCATCTTCACCATTGACATTAAAACTTCATTACCTTCTGCAAAAATCTTTCCCATTCCTTCCTCACAAATTTCTCTAACCTCGTTTTCACTGTTCATTGTCATCTCAGTTCATCTTTCGTCACATTGCATCTTCATCTCAGGGTACATCAGTTCGTAATTAGCGTTTCATCCTAACTCTAGTAAGTTTTTCTACAATCTAACGAGTTTTTATCTGGAAACATAGTTAATTGCATTTCATATTAACCTTCCATTAATTAAGGTTTCAATTTCGTAATAAAAAGCTACATGAATTTGAAAAAAGTTATTTCTTTGTGTTTTAAACTTATTCTTGAATATGTTTGTGTGATTTTATCTGTAAATTTCTCTAGCATTTAAATTTCTCTAGTATTTGCTTGATGTATGTTTCTTCTTTGAATTTTCTTTGGCATGTTTATTTTGAAAAAAGTTATTTTTGTGTTTTAATCTTATTCTTGAACATGTTTGTGTGATTTTGTCTGTAAATTTCTCTGAATGTCTATTTTTCTCTAGAATGTGTAATTTTCTCTAACATTTTCATTTTCTGTGCTTGCTAGGTTTATGTTTTTTTTTTTTTAATTTTCTCTGACTATATTTTACATCTATATATATTATTACTCTCTTGTCTGTATCTAAGTTTCTCTGGCATTTATAATTTTATCTGGCCACATCACTTTTCTCCCTTGTGTGTCTCTATCATGTTTAATTTTTTCTGGTTGTGTATGTAAATTTCTTTAGCATTTTAATATTATGGACTGTAAATTTTCTCTGGAATGTATAATTTTCTCTGGCATTTTCATTTTCTATGCTTGCTAGGTTTATGTTTCTTTCTTGAATTTTCTTTGACTATATTTTACATCTATATGTAATTTGTAGCAATTTTTGAAAATTTATTTGTCATATTTATGTTGGTTTGGTTATTTTCTCTAGGAATGAAAATCAGCTGTTGCCACATGTATTCCACACGAAAACACCTAGTATTCTCTTGTAAGTGTCTAAGTTTCTCTGGAATTTATAATTTTCTCTGGCCACATTAGTTTTTTTCCTTGTGTCTGTCTGCCATGTTCAATTTTCTCTGGTATGTTTATTTTGTTCAATTCTTGATTTCAATGTTGTGTAATTTTCTGTGGCATGTTTACATTATTTTGTTTATTTTATCTTGTTAATTGTGGAATGGAAATTTTCTTTGGCTTGCCATGTTTATTTTTCTCTGTCATATTTATTTTCTGTGCTTGCTAGATATATGTTTCTTTTTTGAATTTTCTTTGGTTATATTTTATTTCTATATGTAATTTTAACAATTATTGAAAATTTCTCTGGCATGTTTATATTGCTTTGTTGATTTTCTCTGAGAATGAAAATTTTCTGTGGCTAGATGTATTCCACAGGAAAACAATTAATACTCTGACATTTAATTTTCAGTGTCTAATTTTCTCTGACATTTATAATTTTTCCTGGCCACTTTAGTTTTCTCCCTTATGTGTAATTTTCTTTGACATGTCCAATTTTCTCTAGCATGTTTAATTTCTCTGGGATTTAATGTTGACATCTTTATATTTTCATCATTGTCTAGAAATGGCAAAACGTAAAAGCAGCAAAACACCAGAAACACCAAACAAGAAACAGAAACTCTCTCAGTCTTCTTATGATCTAAGATCAAAAAGCAGCAAAATACTACAAACTCTTTACCAAAACATACAAGTCTAAGGTGATGAAGCAACTAGCATGAAGATGAATACCCCAACTTCAAAAGACTCAAGCTCAAGAGAAAAAAAACCTGTTAAACTCCAAAGAAAGAGAGCTCAGTACAACATTCAATACCTATCCAACCTCTCATCTGTTGTCTCCTTTTTTCAAATACTTAAATTCAATTCAAACCAACTTGAAGAGCTTCAAAAGATCCCATTCTGGTATTTGATCCAAACTCTAACCATTGGAAAAATGGATCCAAGGAAATCTAGGAAATTTGATGATGATGCAGTTTCAATAATCCAATGTTACAATGAAAAAATGAAAGCATTCGCAGTTGGTAGAAAGAACTTGACCTTTACAACCAATGACATGACCTTGATTTTTGGTTTGTAAGGAGGTAAAGGAGCCATGTCATTAAGATACTCTAAAAAGCCAAAATCTGCATTCCTAAGGAGAAGATTTCCAAAGGACACAAGGCTCATTGGTTCTGTTCTTAAAAATGCCTTGGTCAAAGCAATGAAAGGAAAACAACCAACTAACTTTAAAGATGTAGCAATCATTATTACCTTGTACTTATGTCTCACCCTGTTTTTTGCAACAAGTGGAAATTCAATAGGGTGGATTTTTATAAAGTACATGGAACCTCTTGAATCAATGAAGCAGTATGATTGGCCAAAAGCAATCACATCAACATTGATCGATTCTATTACAACATTGCACAAAAGTCTAGAAAAAGCTACGGGGTGTGTCATTGCATTACTGGTAAGTATAATTTCCATTCAAATGTACAGTTATGATACTTGCAACTTTGTGTGTTTAGCAAAATTTAATTACTTTAATTTCCATCACAGTATTGGCTATGTGAACATGCGAATATCATTGACGCGGAAGGCAGTAACACAACTGACTTCCTAAGATGTGCCAAGTGAAACCTGCAAAGCTAGACCAAACAGCTGCAAAAGACATCAATCCATTCTCTTGCACCTTGACAGGTTAGATTTCTATCGCCACTGAAATCTCAGTAAAATTTCAAAATTTCTCTGACCACTGGTTTGTTTCCTTCCTTGTGACTTGGTTGATTAAGATCAATTTTCTCTGAATTTTCAATTTATGTTTCTTTTTTAATTACCACTGATTTATTTCGGCCATTGTAATAAATTTTCTCTACAATCCAAATTTCTCTAACAACATTTGTAACACATTAACTTATATGCTCTGATTGATTTTCTCTGATATCTGAATTACGTTGGTTGTTTCATAATTTTCTCTGGCCCATAAAATTATTTCTCCTTGTGTGTAATTTTCTCTGGCCCATAACTTACGTGCCTTGACTGATTGAGATCAATTTTCTCTGAAATTTCAATTTATGTTACTTCTTTGATTAACACTGTTTATTTCTGCCATTGTAATGAATTTTCTCTGGAATCTAAATTTCTCTGACACAATTATAGTAACATTAACTTTTATGCCCTGATTGATTTTCTCTGACATCTAAATTATGTTGCTTGTTTCATAATTTTCTCTGACTTATAAAATTATCTCATTGTCTGTAATTTTCTCTGGCCTATACAATTTTTCCTAAAGTTTGTTTCCCATTAGTATGATTCAGATGAATTTTATCTGCCTTATTTGAATTTTTTCTCTCAGTGAATTTTGTAACATTTCTCTAATAAAAGAGCCTCCTGTTACAGATAGATAACAATGAGCTAGTTAAAAATCCATTAGAGGAGTTTTGTCTTGGTAAAAAGAAGAAGAAAGAATCAAAAAAGGCAATTATCAAATTCAAGGAGACATTAGAAGATTCATCTGAAGAAGAAGGAGGGTATGAAGAAGGAGAAGGCAACACAGAAGAACAAAAAGCCAGCAATGAAGAAGAAGATCAAGCAAGTAGTGCAGAAGCGGAAGCCAGAGAAGAAAGTGAAGAAGTAGAAGTAGAAGATAAAGAAGAAAATGAACAGAAAGAAGAAGACAATGTAGAAGAAGATGAAGGCACTGAATCTAAAAAGGAAGAAGAAAACCATGAGGAAAGTGATGAAGAAGAACATAATGTGCGCCGATGGACCAACATCATGATAGCATTTGTGGCTCAACAATGCATCAGCCTTAAGAATCTGAGGAATCAAAGGATGATCCAATTGCTGATCTACATCAAAGACTAAAGGTACTTTCTAAATTCAAAATAGAAGAAGAGAGAAATTGGAATGAATTAATTACAGAAAATGACATTGCAATAAGAATCTTGACATCACATAACTCAGAATATCAAGAAAGAGATAGCACAAACCAAATGAAACTAAGGATGTTGGAGGTTTAACAACAAGATGATACAAAAACAATTCAACAGT
This sequence comes from Camellia granthamiana, assembly GCA_036172215.1. Taxonomy (NCBI): domain Eukaryota; kingdom Viridiplantae; phylum Streptophyta; class Magnoliopsida; order Ericales; family Theaceae; genus Camellia; species Camellia granthamiana. Next base: position 83,059,227 of record CM069906.1, on the reverse strand, counting down.
TGAGGTATTCAATTTCAGAGCTTGAAACTGAAAATGCTAGATTGCATGAACAAATTCAAGAACTGTCCGTCTAACTAGCAACACAACCTTACCAAACACCAACACAAGTTCAACCCCAAGGTCAGTGAAAATCTTGAGCCATAAAAAGTTATGTCCTTGTGTCAACATAACTCAAAGAAATTTCTATTTATTACAATTTTCTCTGTCAATGGTAATTTTCTTTGGAAGTTAAATTTCTCTGACCACATTAGTTTATGCTGCTTATTTCTATTGATTTCTGCTGCTTATTTGATTTTCTTTGTCTATTTGCTTACTTGATTTTTGGGGCTTGTTTGATTTTCACTGTGTATAGTTGGAATAGAAGTAGAACAATAACCAACAACCCAACAAGAACAAGTGCCATACAAAGAACAACCAAAACAAAAGACAAAAGTGTATGGTAACTAGAAAATATTGAATCAAATAAATTTACATATTAAAATATGATCTGTTAGTTCAGAGAAATATAACTTTTACTGATATTTTCACTGTCTACAGTGAAAAAAGATCCTATATCAATGATAAAGAATTTAAAGGCAAAAGAAATGAAAGAAAAGCAGCAAGATCCAGAATTTCAATATCTCAAAGTTGCGAAGGTGACTAGAGGTTCAAAGCAAACTGCAAAGCAAACAAAGCAAACCACCAAACACAAAGAAGTACTTGATGCTGATGAGTACATCTTGCCTCAACCAACAAGCATCAGAAAATCTTGGGTTTTTTCACAAACTCTACCAGTTTGAAAATTGGTAAAAGAACATATAAAAGACATCTTACAGCACATATCAAACGTGTGTAAACTCGAGTAAGTACAACAAATAAAATAGAAGATAACAAACAATAATTTACTAACTTATATTGCATTAACAACTATTAAATCCCTTCTTTGTCATCTTGTAGGGCTTTAATCTGGACAAGTGAGTTCAATCTCATTACCTTTGAAGATATAGGACCTAATAAAGGAAAAAAAAATTGCCAACAATGTAAGTCTTTCATCAAAATTTCTCAGCAATGTTCCATAAGCCTTTATAAACTAATGTTATAATTATAAATGATATTTTTCAGGTCATTGATGGCTATGGAGAGATCCTATTTGCTGATCAAAAGAGAAAATGACAGCAACCAACTTTATTTTTTTTCACATGCATGAGTTTAGTATGTTACTACTCTTTTATTTGATTTTCTCTAGAATTTACTTGATACTTTCTCTTGTTTAGATACTTCTTAAAGCTAGTTGTGTCACTAGTCTAATTTTCTCTAGCTAGTTGTGTGCATTTAAAATTTCTCTGTGTGTATATTTCTTAAATTCCTGTCATTTCAACTTTCTCATAACCATTTTTTGATTTTCTCTGACCGCAGAACTTCATCAAGATGACGGAAAATCAAACTTTCTGAGTCTCATTATTTGACAAGCATCTTGAAACAGCATGGAGGAACTACAGGTTCCTCTATTTCCAAATAAATACCGGGGGCAATGAGAAGTCAACAGATGGAAATCACTAGACCTTGCTAGTCTTGGACAAATAAGACAATTTATGGAGGTTCTACAACTCACAAAGGCCAATGAGAGATATGCACAAGACAAATATATCAAAGATACAAAACAATTGGTAACAAGTGCAAATTTGTCTGATCCATGATAGTGCTTATGTGATGATAATTTTCATAGAATCCCATTGATTTGTGTGTAAATTTCTCTGTTATTTAAAAATTATTTTTTTGCAGCAAGATTATGTGGAGAATTTTTTGAAAACTTGCCTTGAAAGAGAGGGACAATCACAACCCTCTTTCAAATTGATAGACTCACCAAACACAAATTATGACTTTGAATATGTCAACAATGCTCCACAACAAGACAGTGATTCGTAAGTTTTATACAACATCAATACATAAGATAATCTAATTTGAATGTTTCTTAAAACTAACTATACCTATAATTTCTATGCAGTGTAGATTGTGGCCTCTTTGTATGCTACATAATGAGACAATATAGCAACCATGAACCTATTAGCTAAATTGTCGACACAAGATGTAAGGTTGATGAGGGCAGAAATCATAGAGAAATTTGTGACCGAAGTTGGCCGGTCATGGATAGAACCAATTTAAACACTACCAGAAAAAGAACCAAAAGTATAATAGTGAAAGTACACTAGTGAAAAGAAGACAATGCACACAATGTAATTTGAAATAACCCTCCAATTTGTTTTTTCATACATTGAAGGAATGATGATGTTTGACATATATGTATATATCTTTTTTTGACTAATGTAAATTTCATAGCTATCAATAGTTAAATATATATATATTTATAATGCATGCTAAGTTGTGATTGTTTATACAATCCACACAAAGAAAATTGTCCGCAAAAATTTCTCTAGTATGATGTTACCAGAAATTCATAGAGAAATTTAATTCGTATTGTGTCAAGAGGGTACCTATATGATCATGTAATCTCTAATGCACTGCATTGATACAAAATAATCATCAAATTCAAAAAACATAATGCACATAGTTTTTCTCTGTTATTGGCAAATTTCTCTAGATGAATTTGACCTCACAAATGAATGAGACGCTAACCGTGCTTATCTCTCGGAGCGGAGATGCTAACCGTGCCACCTTTAACCCCAATGCAGTAGCAAATGCAATAAATATAAATGAATGAGACGCACCCGTATCTATCAACACATTAGCCAAAAAATTACACACAACAAAAATACCTCTCACAACTGAGGATCTCGGTAACTGCTCTGGCGCGGTAACAACATACACACGCCCCTGCGGCCTCTGATCAACCTGCTCATCTCTCGGAGCATAGGCCTGCTGCACTGATTGAGCCGAAGCGGTTCCCCGATTAGCTTGCGAAGTCTAGACTGAGTGAGCTTGTTGGTGGCTCTGAGTCTGCCTTGACCCTGATGCGCCAGATGTGCCTTCCAACTGCGGGCAAACCCTCTTCATGTGTCTCGGCTGACCACACTGATAGCAAGTAAGTCCTTGCCCTCTGCTCTGAGACTGACTCTAGGATCAGTTAGGTGGTGGTGGTGATGGCAACATTTGCTGTCCTCCCTCCTTCTGTGGGCATGAAAATGCCTTGTGACCTGGTTGGCCATACTTGAAACAGGAAAAACCGCTCGGTACACTCTTCCTCGAGCTCGTACTAGGCAAGGGAAAGGTGGATCTAGACTGCTGTGGTTGGGACTGGGGTGAAAAAGTGTTCCTGCTCTTCTTGTTAGGTCTATAGTCCCCTTGTGACTTGTGACCCCTAGACGTCGAACCCTGAATTCTTTCCTCCTCAGCTTGCACTGTAATCTCCACATGTGTCGCCGCCTCCATAAGACGATCATAGTTCTGGATCATATTCCCGGCAACTTTGAACAAGATCTTAGTTCTCAACTTCTTCTCGAACTCAATGCAATGATGTTCTTCCGTTTCTACCAACTCCGGTGCAAACCGAGACAAAGTAGAGAAGGCCGCCTCAAACTCGGCCATAAACATATTGAGTTGCTTGAGGTCTTGAAATTCTTGCCTCAACCTCTCCCTAGCAGTGGGAGGTAGATACTTATCTTGGAAAGCAACCACAAAAGCTTCCCATGTTGGCTCCACCCTACCCTTGGTGTACTTCCACCATTGGCCCGTATCCCCTTGAGATAGTAACTCGCTAGAGTCACCCTTAGCTCATTGTCCTCAATGTGAAGCATCTCGAATGTCTTTATTGTTTGTTCGAGCCACTCATCCGCTTTCTTGGGTTCGAGGCCACCATGAAACTCATCCGGTTTGGCCTGCAAAAATTCCCTAGTAAGGAAACTCGCTCTCGTCTCAACGGCGTTCTCTCAGGCTTGGTTTTCCACCCTCAACATGTTCATCGACTCCCTCAAAGCCCCCGCCATTTCTCGGGCTAGGGCCCCCTGTCATGACCCGAACCCGCCCCCATGGGTTAAGGACATAACCGGCCAGTAATCAAGGGATTACCTACGGCCTCAAACCAAACCAAATATATTTTCAGTAGAGTTAAGGGGGCCAAACGGAAGCAATTTCAAACTCTTGTCCATAGAGCTGTGCTTACATGGCACATCATGTCATTTCACAAAAATATTCGTTAATAACTCACATCAAAAGGAAATAAATATATACATATACTTCACATAACAGGATCATACAAGTCTTAGTCAGCCTAACCCAAAACTTATTTACAATTGTAGTCCAAAGTTCTTGCCAACATGACAAAATGTAACAATATGGCAAAAGGGCGAGATCAAGTCTCGTGCGTGAGACGTGTGGGCTGACCCTTTAAAACCTTGACTGTTTCTCGCAAACTTCACTGAGGCTGGGTTTGGACCTCCCTTGGCTCACCTACAGACACATGAATGAGCGTGAGCGACAGCCCAGTGAATAATATCAAATAAGGAAGGTACATGAACAGTATTTAGAACGACATGCACCAAACGGGCTTGGGCCCAATTCATATTTCTATCTAGTATATACATATATATAGATCAGGTAACTGCGGTTCCAAACACATCAAACAGCCTCGGGCCCAATGCATTCATGTCAAACCGGCCTTTGGCCCAACCATTCTTTCATTCATGTCAGACTGGCCTCTGGCCCAACCATTCTATCATTCATGTCAGACTGGCCTCTGGCCCATTCATTCTTTCATTTATGTCAGACTGGCCTCTGGCCCATTCATTCTTTCATTTATGTTAAACTGGCTTCTAGCCCATTCATTCTATCATTCATGTCAGACTGGCCTCTGACCCATTCATTTGGCATAGCAAACATTTGTCCACCATTCAAATTAACGAACTTATAAGACTTACATAGAAGTAAGTAATTGGACAAATAACATACTTCAGATATCTTTATTGAAATATTACTCACAGTGATCGGTTGGATGATTTGCCCTGGAGCTCGACCCTACACATTCCATGAACACAGTGGGTCACAAATAATTCAATCCGTTCATAATTCACATATTCCTCTTAGGCTTCTTTCTTATTCTTTTAATTCATTCATAATGCTCAATGCATGCCTAAGAGTACTTAGAAGTGAAAGAGAACGAAAAATGAGACACAGAACACATTTTCAAAATTTCAAAAACAGGGGTCCCCGCTCGAGCGTGGACTTCCCCCCTCAAGCGGACCCATTAGGTCTGGAAAAGTACTGGTTACCTCACTTTTACGCTCGAGCGTGAAGTCGAGCGCTCGAGCCGGAAGTCTCACTACATGGCTCTCCGCTCAAGCGTGAACTTCCCCGCTCGAGCGGACGTGCCAAATTCTGGAAAATCCAGAATTGTTCTTGAGCTCAAATTCAACATTCAAAAGGCTTTAAAGCTCAAATTAAGGCACCAAAACATGCAAATACATCATATAGCATATGCATGTAAACAACATGAGGCCAATTATTCGAAATCATGGTCCAATCTTCCAAATTAATCAACATTTCTTTGTATAATCAAGGCTCATGCATTCAAACTTTACATAAGCTCCATACCCTCAATAATTAAACATGCATGCCAATTTTGACTTCATTTCTATTTCAAATGATGCAAATGGTGTTCATTCTCATGAAACTCAACAAAAACATGCTTGCATGTATGATCCAACTCTCAATCTTTTATAATTGACATGCTACATGTTAGATTATGCAAATTTATGGCAATTCATAGCAATTCTATGCATGCATGTGCATATTGATTCCCAATTCACCAAAACCAACTTTATTTCATCATAATCAATTCAATTCATGTTCTTAATCATTATTCAACCTTGAATTCACAAAATCACAAACTTAAACTCATGCTCATGAATTTACTCACCTAGGAGCTTTAATCTTCACAAATTCTAGTTGAATCTTGAGTCCAACCTTCCAATTTCACAAACTTGAGCCAAACACACAATGATGTCTTCCCTCTCTCTCAAAGTCGGTTCTCTCTTCCTCTAGAGAGTTGATCTCAGCCAAAATGACTTAAAAGAGGAGGATTTAAGTGTATAATGCCCCCTTTATATGAGCTCTCATAAACAAAATTAATTAAGATTAAATAATTGAGCACTATAACACCAATTTAATCTATTTAATTTGATCCGAATCAATTTTCAATTAAATTTCACTGTAGGCTCTAAAAATTACGCTAATCACAATGGCGTAGTCAATTTCGGTTTCTGTGGCCGATAGAGCCTTCAATTTAAATTCTAAAGCAGACAATCAAACGGATTTTTCTACGGTGAACAGATAGAAATTCAAAACCACATATATTCACATAAATGACACACAAAATCATATCAAATGCATAATCACAATCATAATTAGGATCAATTAGCATAATACGAAACAGGGTTATCACACCCCCATTACGGCTTGACCCGCTTACCTCGGAATTTCTGTTTGTCCCACTTATTCGGCCACATTAGCTTGGCCCGCTTGTTCGGCCACATTAGCTTGGCCGAACCCCTCCTTTTGCACCAGAACCTCATGGACCGATACTTCATGCACACCCCGGCAAGTCCTACCCCGCCTCCTGCCTCTACCACTATGACCTTGACCTCTTCTTGACACCCTAATAATGGACAAGAGAAATAATTTAGCACGCAAACCCACATGTGCTTGCAATTTGCCTCACGCGTTTGACCACAACAATTCTATATATTTCTCTATCATACAAACAATTCAATTTCACTCCACATAAGTACTTAGTCATGTAAGGACATACGGATTATTCTTTTGTGATGAGATTCGTCCCACGAAAAATTAAGAATTCTTAGTAGAATGAGTATTGATCAAGTATTCTTCTAATAACACCTCAAGGAATTTAATAGGCGCAAACAACATCCCAAAAGTCCAATTCCATACCCATCTAGTTACATAAACATCTTATCACAACCACAAAATACAAAACATCTCCTAATCATGCAAAATGAACCTACTATGGTATAATAACCACTTTCCGCGAGCCCCAAGTATTCAAACCTGATAGCTCTGATATCAAGTTGTAATGCCTCAAAAATGATAACATCATATAATTACATCAACTAACATTCATTATAAGAAAGGGAGTGATTCTTCAACTTTTACATCATTGATCATTAAGGTTTGTACAAAATAGTTCCACATGCGAATAATACATTCAATGATATCAAATACATGAATCTATAGCATGTAGAACATTAGATCCAAAAATAGACAAATGCCCTCAAGGCTTACAAATTCAAGGCTTAAGCCCGGTTACACAAAAATGGTCTCTCGGACCCATACAACTATAGCCCTTAGCTAGCAAAAATATATCACAACAAAAGAGGAGCCATATGCCCTCAACAAATATGTCCACGCCCTAATTCGGCGGAATTGCCATATCATTTCCTGCACCAAAATCCCATAAGGGTGAGCATAAAGCTTAGTAGAAATTTCTTAATAAAGTATATATATTTTATACAAGTTCCGCAATATGATATGCACGTGCCATGCTATGCTTTTTAAGGAAAAATCGCATTTTTACATCTTTTGAAAATCATCATGCTCAATAATAACTTGAAATCTCAACAATTTGAAATTTACAATTTAATTCAAAGGAATGGTAAATACGACTTAAGTAATCCCTACGTTGGTGTCTGCAAGTAGGCATAACTAGTACTACCAAAACCCCACTTTACCAGTTGCTAACCGGAAGGGAAATGGTACCTCTTCCGCACATGTTTTCGATTTTTCACCTCGGATACTCAGGCCAACTTAATCAATTTCATCTACACCTCCTATCCGGACTTACCAACGTATTTAGCCCAAAACCATTCAATGAAAACTTGTTTCACAACATTCATTTCTCAATGCAAAAGTTTTCAAATTTAAATTCAAAGTTTAACATAATCAAATGAATCGATATAACAATGTGGCAATTAATAATGAAATGCAACATTCCTTCCATTTTCCATCCTTCCACACAATATTACCATTGTGATCAAAATTCCCAACCCTTTTCTCAATGCAATTACACAAGATGAATATATATATACTTTTATTCCAATTCATCCAAGGGATAGCACATTTCCCACATTTTGAGCATTCTCAACAGTTTAGTCATTTCAAGACTAGATCAATATTTTGAACATCAACTTCCAAAATCACAATTCTCATATTTCATGAAACTCAACATTTATATAAACATAAAGAAGAATTTTCTAAAAACATTCATTCATTTTGGCACCTAAAGAAAATATGGTCATTTCATTCATGAATTCTCAACATCTTTTAAAAACCCCCAAATTTTCTAGGTTTTCTCACCACAACCTTACATCTCCAAAACATTTGAAAGAATCACACCAAATGCATCTTTCTTCCATCAATAAAAATTTTAAAACCCTCAAATGGTTATTTAAAAAGGAAAAGAGATAACCCACTTTCAAAATCACTCATCTTCTTGAGCCAACAACAAAATTTCAAGCTATCAAAGGGGATTTTGAAAATCATCTAGATCTTGTAAAAATATATATATATAACTCAAAGAAAAGAGATGAAAGCCCTAAATTTGACGGTGTTGAAATCCAATTTCCACCGCACAAGATGAAGCACTTTGTTAGCTCTCCAAGATTTGTGAAGGATGTTGGCTCAAAACTCCAAAGGATCTAAAAAAATCAAGGTTTTGATCTTGTTTGGTGTAGGAAATGTAGAGAGCAGGAGGAGAAAAGGGTTTTTAGAGAAAGAGAGAGAGAGAGAAAAAAACTGGATTTTTCGGACTCAGCCCATCCCGCACGTGCAGCACTCACTCTCGCATGTGCGGAGTGTGCCTCCGGTACATGCGGCACTAACCCCCGCACGTGCGGCGATCCCAAGCTGCACCTCCGCCTGCACCTGCATATAATGTAGTGTGCACCCTTGGGTCTCCCCTGCTTCCTGCACGTGCGGCCAAGGCCCCCGCACGTGCGGCTCTGCCTTCTGTCTAGAAAAATTTTCAACTAAAATGAAAAACTCCCGGATTCAACTTCAAGCCTCCCGAAACAAGCGAAACTCGGAATTAAAATAAATAGGGACGAAAATTTGAGAAAAAGATTTTCAAAAGCGATGAACCCAACAGTCGACAAGACTTCAAGTTAGACCCCGACACTCTAACACAGTGAATCCTAACACGCACAAGGAAAGTAAGACGGGTTACGCACCCGATCGTCACACCCATATTTGCACAGCAATAACACTGCACTGTCCATCGAAACTGAAAAAAAAAACAAGAAAAATAATTTGTTCAATATAAAAACACTTCACAAGAACAACATAAAAGTCTAGAGAAATTTCTAATAATTATAATTTTCTTTGGATTATAATAACAAGCTTATAATTTTCTCTGGACTCAAATAAAAGGCTTGGAACATTTATAAACTTATATTCACCTTCAAGATAACAAAACAAAATCACAGAAAACTTAATGAATCAAGAGATAATCACAGAGAAATTTATTGCTAACTATTAAATACAATCATAGACAAAAATCACACAGAAGATCTGTTATGAAATTATAAGCTTCTCTGTGATTTTCACTGAACTACAAGCTTACAATTTTCTCTATGTGATTGTGTAATATTGCACTCATATCAAAATCCAGAGAAATTTACAAACTTATATACACCTTCAAGATGACAAAAAACACTGCTCTGTCCATCTAAACTGAAAGAACAAACAAAAAAGATTACTTTTGCTCAGAGAAAGAAAAACTTATATTCACTTTGAACTACAAACTTATAATTTTTTCTGAACTACAAATTGAAAGTGAACAACAAACTTATAATTTTCTCTGAACTACAAATAAAAGTCCAGAGAAATTTAAGAACTTATATTCACTTTCAAGATCACAAAAACAAAAACACATTAATATCAAATTGACAAAAATGCGAACTATTCCACACAAACGCAGAGAAACTCATAGAGAAGATCTGTCATGCTCACAAAACATTCAATTGAGAAAAATAAGAAATAAAAAATAACAAACTTATAATAACATGTGCATAACAAATTACAATTTTCTCTGTGATTTTCACTGGACTACAAACTTACAATTTTCTTTGTGATTTTCACTGAACAACAAACTTACAATTTTCTCTGAGATTCTATCTGCATTAGAAACTTCTAATAATATGTTCATATGAACTTATAATTTTCTCTGTGATTTTCGTTGGATTATAATAACAAACTTACAATTTTCTCTGGACTATACCAACAAAAGTATAGAAAAAACAGAGAACAAAACTTAGAGAACAAAAAATGATAAGAAATTTACACTTATCTCTAGTTTAAAGAAATTTCTCTGGTTTAAAAAAATAGAGAACAAAACTTATCATTGATAAGCATGTTGATGAAAAATAGAGCACGAAAAATGAACTCTAAACATCAAAACCAACTCGACTGTCAACTCTCTTTGAAATTGATCAAAAAACAGAGAATGAAAAATGAACTCCAAAAATCAAATTCAACTCTATCAAGTTGGCCTCTCTCTAAAATTGATCAATAACAGGGGGTCCAGGAGTGGGGGTCCTCTATATCAGGGGCAACGTGCATTGGTGGAGGCGGTGTGTCCGGAGCGAGATTGGTGTACTCCAGGATGAAATCTGCAACGGCCTGGTCTTTGATAGCTGTTCGGGGTCGGTAGGAGATCTCGTATTAACTTAATTCAATAGACCACTGCATGAGTCTGCCTGATGACTATGGTTGTTGCATAACTTTTTTCAAAGGCTAGTCAGTGAGAATTACTATGGAGTGGGCTTGAAAGTAGGGTCAGACGCGTCTGGAGACGATGACGAGAGTGAGAGCCATCTTCTCTAATAAGGGATAATTTTGTTCTGTCCCTTGAAGTGCGCGGCTGATGTAATAAACTGAGTGCCGGACTGAGTCTTCTTCTCTGACGAAGGCAGGGCTAACTGCAGTGTGGGAGACGATTAAGTAAAGGAAAAGGGTCTCCCCCGGGATTACTTGAGAGATGAGGGGGGGATTTGCCATGCACTGTTTTAGTTGTTGGAATGCCTCCTCAGACTCGGTATTCCAGTTGAAAGTCTATCGGAGCACCTCGAAGAATGGTAGGCACTTGTCGGTTGCCCTTGATATGAAGCGGTTAAGGGTGGCTACTCTACCCGTGAGCTACTGGACCTCTTTAACCGTTCTAAGAGACTGTATTTCTATTAAGCCTTTGATCTTTTTTGAGTTGGCCTCAATGCCTCAGTGGCTGACCATGAACCCCAAAAACTTTCCAGACCCAACACCAGAACGCACATTTCTCTGGGTTTAGCTTCATCTTATACTTGCACAAGACTTGGAACGTCTCTCGCATGTCGGTTAAATGATCGGAGGAAAGTTTACTTTTGACGAGCATGTCATCGATGTACACCTCCATCTTCCAACCTATCTAGGTTTTGAAAATGGCATTAACCAGGTGTTGGTAAGTGGCTCCTGGATTTTTCAAACCAAATGGCATTACGGGGTAGTGATAAGTCCCTCTGTCAATGACAAAAGAGGTGTACTCCTGGTCGATTGCGTGCATTAAGATCTGATTGTAACCTAAGAAAACATCCATGAAGCTAAGCATCTAGTGCCCCACCATTGTGTCGACTAACAGATCTATCTGAGGTAGTAGGTAGCTATCTTTAGGGCAAGCTCAGTTGAGGTCGGAATAGTCGACACAAAGTCTCCATTTGCCATTACTTTTACAGACCAAAACCACATTGGATAACCATTTGGGATAGTCCACATTTCTAATGAACTGAGCCTTCAACAACTTGTCTACCTTAGCAGCGATGAGATTGTCGTGCTCTGGATGAAAGATGCGTTGCTTTTGGTGGAACGGTCAGAACTGGGACTCAATACTGAGGCGATGAGTAATAAAAAAGGGGTCGATACCCGGCATATTTGAGTGAGTCCAAGCAAAGACATCGTTATGCTCAGCTAAGAGGGCTGTAAGGTCAGCCTTGGCCTGGGGGGATAGCTAGCTACCAATCTTAGCCGTCTTCATCGGGTCAGTGGAATCGGTGGGTACGTCAACAAGTTCTTCTATTGGTTCCCCTCGGATTAGCTCTTCCTCGTCTCTGACATCAAGGCCTTCTATGATTATAGCCTCTTTCGTCTTGACCTCCTTTAACGAGGCGACATAGGATTCTCTAGCCACCGTCTGCTCAACCCTCATCGTGTCGACCCCCTGGTCGAACGAAAATTTCATGGCCAAATGGTATGTGGAGGTCACAGCTTAGAAAGCCTTGAGAGTCGTGTGTCCAAGTATGATGTTGTAAGCAGAAGGACACTCGACGACGAGGAAGGTGAGGAGTTTTGTGGACTGTCGCGGATACTCTTCGATGGTGATTGGGAGGTCGATGGAGCCTAGAGAGGTCACCCAATCCCCGTTGAAATCGACTAGAGGGGTTTGTAAAGGCGACATCTTTTCTTCTCCGACTTTGAGTTGTTGGTAGGCGTTGAGGAAGATAATGTCTGAGGAGCTGCCATTATCGACAAGTACTCGTCTAACTTTGTAGTTTGATAAGAGAGCAAAAATGACCAAGGGGTCGCTGTAGGGGTAGCGAATGCCTATGCAATCTGTCTCTGTGAATGTGATCAGTTCAGACCATTGCTTGGGTTGTTTGTAAGGGCGGGCCACCGTTATTACTTCCTTATCGAAGCCTTGCCTAAATTTTCTGAGCTCAACTAGCTATGCCGACTGGCATGGCCGCACGCGAGGCTGCCGGCAATGACCCTGATCTCGCCTATTGGGGAGGCAGGACTGCCTAGTGCTCAGGGTTGTTGTGGAGCCTGGTCATCCAGTCGCCTTGGTGGTTCAGGCTGTCTGGGAAAAATGTGTCGGTTATTATGCCTCGGGGGGTCAGTCCCGAGCCTTTGGTGGAGACGGGCTGCTGTGAACTTATTGAGGAGCCCCTGGCAGATCAAATCCTCGACCTAGTCTTTGAGGTTAACACATTCTTCAGTGGTATTGTCACGATCCAAACCTGCCCCTAAAAGTTTGGTCCATGACCGGCCTGTACATAGGCCTCAAAATAGAATTTCAAAAAAATATTTAACCAAATACGGGGCCTTAAACGGAAGCAATATTAATAAAAGACAACATCCATTGAGCTTGTGCATACATGGTGACTTAAATAGATTTAAGCATTTAAATACACTTTCATATACATGTACGATCACAGAATTTATATAGATCTCACACACACACTTACATAAGACTTAATGATTAATATAACTCCCAACACAAATTAAGGCCTCAACACGGAGGCGTACCCCAGGCGGCTTGGCAGATAGGCGGGTCTCAATACAATTCTAGTGTTAATCTCCGATGGCTCACCTACAGAAATATACATAAAACGGAATGAGCAAGGCTCAGTAAATAATAGTAATGTAAGGAGGTTAAGTCATTGAGCATAATCTTAAAGAGTTTAAATAAGTTTATCAAATCATACACAGATCTTGTTCATAATTATATCTCAAAACGGCCTCAGGCCCACATGTGATACAGAACGGCCTCAGGCCCATATAGGATACAGAATGGCCTTAGGCCCACAGATAATACAGAGCGGCCTCGGGCCCATATAAGATACAGAATGGCTTTAGGCCCACAGATAATACAGAACGGCCTTTGGCCCATATAACGACAGCTGTCCACAAATTGTAGGGTAGGTAGAACATCGACATGTACATTACCTCCCTTGGCCTCTGGCCATGAATCATAATCAATTTACATCATAACGGCCTCAGGCCCACTTTTATTAACAGAGACAGAACGACCTTAGGTCCATAACAGTGCCATTGTTCGATTATGTCCGTTAATTCAATCAGAGTACAATGTCAATAATATATGTCATTCTCAACAACCATATATAAATCATAAGCACCAAAAGTAAGTATAACATATCGTTACACTACTATTACTCACAATGATAAGTTTCTGACAGTAGTGGGACGATGTCCTCGTCTTGACCTACAAACACAATGTACATAACATTATAAGAATATACCCGATTCCTTACTTTACTCTTTAATCAATTAGTCATATTGGTTCTAAACTCATTAGTCTTCAATAAGTCATAATCCATGTCTCAGAAGATAGGAGGAATCGATAGGAAAATGGTTCAGACGAAGAAATGGTACAAAACCGGTAGACAGAAAGTGAGCAACTCTCACTAATTTGGGCATATCTAATTCTGTATTTAGAATTTGGGAGTGAGACCACTATCATTGGAAACTAGACTGCCGGGGCTTGATTTTAGGCTTAAGAATCACTCAAAACGGAGTCCGGATGCAAAAGATATGCTCATTCAAAGTTGGCTGAACAGAGCTGTCCCCGCACGCACGGGACTACGTGCCTTTTTAGCAGAATCAAACTTGGTTTTGGGCATGGACTGCCGCACGTGCGGGAAGACCCGCCGCACGTGCGGCTCTGGGCAATTTTTGCAGTCCGAAAACAGTTTTTGCTCCAACACTTAGTCTTTCCATTTTTAAGCTTGGTTTCTAACATAAATCACTCAAAAACATGTAAAATTGTCCCATAACATGATAAACTAACATCAACCGAGTGTAATTTCATCTCAAACAAATCAATCTTTGCCTCAAAGTTCAAGATTAATGCTTAATCTTTCATGATCTTCAAGGTTCTTAAAACACACCCCACAAACCCACAAATTCACTTGATTCTTGCATAATCTAAAGTTCATTTCATGATATCCATGAGCTTGTGCTCCACTCATATACAAAATTATAGAAATCAATCTCTAATTCCTCAAATTAGCTCAAGCAAATACGTACATAAAAGCTTAACCCCAAATGGGTTTAAATCTTCCAAGATCTTTATGATTTCACCAAATTGATACTTTAAACACAAGGTTTCAAGATAGATTATCATACCTAGCTCAATCTTTGTCTATCTCTTAGCTCTCTACAATTTCCTCCAAGTTTCTATGGGTGATCTTCTTTCTCTTTCTTCAATTCCCTTCAATCATCTTCAAAGCCACCATGGATGTTGAGAAGCTTTGTCTCTTTTCTCTCTCTCCTTTTCACGGTTTCCTCTCTCTCTTCTTTAGATATTTTTAGGTTCCCAGAGATGAGTTCTACAACTCAAAGGCACATCTATATATATAAATCTACACACACATAGACTTAACACAATAGGGAGAGCCAAACGCGGCCTTACGAATCACACGAAATCAAATTTCAATTAAACTTCCCAAGTGACTCTAAAAATTGTTCTGATCATAAATATGTCCTCTGTTCTGGTTTCTGAAGCGTCTAAGGCCTTTAATTTGCAGTACCAAGTTAACCACTCAAACGTGCATTAACGAATCAGACAAATTAGATTTCTAATTAATTTTCCCAAATAGTTCTAAAAATTCCCATTAACATACCCAAGTACTTAATTTTGATTTCTGAACCCGTAAAGGTCGGTAATTTCAATTTTAAAGCCGTGACTCAACAGATAATTCCTCAATTTGAACGGATATCATTAAATTAAAATGCATTAACCCACAAGGACATAAAAGTAATTTCGGATACGGATTTTGGGGTCGTTACAGGTATGGCCGTGGTCATGATGGAAACGGCAATACTTGGATTGGTCCTATGGGGTAGAGGGGGATTTTGAGGATTGGGGCCACTTAAGGTTATAGTCACGTTGAATTTGATGCAAGACTTGCACTATAGGTGAGTTAAGAGATGTGTATCGTTCGAACCAACCTGGTGGTCGGGTAAGAGCTGGTCGATCTGAGTGTGGGGGTCAGTGAGTGTATTGCAAGTGCCTGGATTCAGGTTCTTTTCTCTTTTCCCTGGACTGTGAAGCTTTAGATGTGGAGTCTTGGCGAGCCGCTAGGGAGTCCTCAGTATTCATGTATTTCTGGGCTTTGGCAAGAAGGGTAACCATTGCGGTTGAGGGATTTTTGGAGAGAGAAAAGAGAAAATTCGACAGGCGCAAACCGGCCATGAAGACTGTGAGAATGACTTTGTCATCGTTTTCCTCCACTTATAAGGCCTCTTCATTGAAGCAGGTGACAAAGCTGTGCAGTAATTCCCCCTCGGTTTGCTAGATATTTAGCAGTTGAGTCACCGGGTGTCACCGATGAAATGGCTCAAGAAAGACTCGCTAAACTAGTGAAAGAAAGTGACAGAGTCTGGGGGAAACTGGCTGAACCAAAGTCGCGCCGACCCCTTCAACGTGACGAGAAAAGCACGACACATGATTTCATTTGGAAAGGCTTGGAGGATCATAAGTGTCCGATATGCTTCCACGTGGTCGACCGGATCGGCGGTACCATCAAAGGTGTCAATCAATGGCATTTTAAACTTAAAGGGTAGAGCTTTATCTCTAATGAAAGCGGTAAAATGGGAGTTGAAGGTGGAAGAAGGTTTATGCTACATGTTCTGCATGACCCTTTGTAGCTGAAGCTTCATGGCTCGTAATTCTTCGTCCTAAACGGGGGCATTATCTCCACAGGCATGAACTGGGGGTTGAACACTGCTAGCCTCGCCTTCATGGACGGCGGCATGGTGTAGTGGTGGGTAGTTATGGAACAACGGTGGTTCTTCCTGACTGGGATGCGAGCCTGGAGGAAGGGTGTGCAAACCGTCGAGGTTTGACGGTTAGGGCTATAGGACGAAGAGTGAGAATATTCCTTGGGATATATGTGGCGGGAGTTGGTGATGAATGTGGGTTTGTTCTAGGTTAGAGGGGACTATTTGTGGTAGTGGAAGAGGGATGGGTAATTATGGAGGTGGGTTATTTGGGTTGGAGGACTCGGCTTAAAGGTTACCAGCATTGTGTTGTGAAGCTATGGACCTGGTCGTGACCATCCACTCTGACGTAGGAGACGGGTATTAAACGGGTTCCCTCCAGTGACAATGAACACAACTGTCGACTAGAGAGGAATTCCCATAGACTGCACCAACTGATAATGCAATGGAGGATGGATCAGACTGATCCACGCTTCTAACGAATCTGCCAACCTTGGTGTCCTTGAAGTGTGCCTGCAAAAAGGTTCAAAGGGGGAGATAGTCCCCCGACGGACACTCCGACGATCAAGTTAGGTTAGGACAGATTGATCTTAGAAAGAGAGAGAGAGAGCAGTAAAGGGGTTAAAAACTTAACCTCGACGTATCTCGAAAGCTTCTATATATCCTTTGCTCATCATTTCCTTGTCTATTCCAAGTTGTCTTGTTGGCCGAAAGTCTATAGCCTAGTTGACATCGTTCATGGTGAGTCTGCCCCCTCCGGCGTGAAGGGGTTGCCGCATTTAATGCTACAAGGGCCTCTTTAAATGGCTGATGCGTGGGTGCAATAACTTTACAGGATCTTTGTCTGCTTACGTGGCTAATTCCCTACCTGACAAGTATTTGAATGCTATTGGTCCTGGCCCAGCATTGATATCTCAAAGCTACTAGGCTTTAATACTTGGTCTGTGAGCTGGGCCCTGATCCGTGGGCTAGGCCCTCTTGGGTGCCTGTCAGTATCAAGAACTATGGCTAATAGTGGTTGATATTGTGATTTATACTGCCATCAAATTTTTTTATACATGATCTGCACACAATCCTATAGAATGAATGGTTGTGATTATTAAAAATGAGTAGTTAGTAATTTAGTAGGTAGTTGATTAGAATTTCCAAAATTTTGTATATAAATTAATTTGACAAATTGATCTTATGTTATTCCTATCATTTAAATCCAATAGATTGGATTTAAAATTTAAAATTTTACTATTATATAACACATCAACTTATAAATAAAAATTTGTAAAATTTATTTATTTATATATTAATATTTCTTCTTCTTCATTTTTTATTTTTTTATTTTTATTTTTATTTTTTTATGAAAGCTATCACCCAAACACACTCTACATAAGGGAAACCTATGTTTGGAGGAGCTCTAAAAATATGATTTCAGTGCATATTTCAATATTTCGTTTGGTTTAAGTTTTCAAAAATTGATTCCAATGTCACATTTCAAAACTCATTTCAGATCATGTTTGGAGAGCAGAGAATTTTTTGAATTTTGAGTCTGCCCGGTCATCTTCCCGGACGTCCGGTCAATTGACCGGAATAGTAAATTTTTTTTTTTTTTTTTGCAATTGCCAATAACCACCTATTATTTGGGGGAAAAAAATTACATTTGTTTTTGATATTTTTTAAATATATAAACTATTTTTTAGACCAAAATAACAAATTATTTTTTTGAATTGAATTTTAAAAAAAATTTGGTTATGAGTTTTTAATATAATTTTCAATAGAGATTTGAGTTGTGTATTTGGTTATGAGTTATAAACTTTTCAATTAAGTTTTGAAAAAAAATTTCAAAACTCATAACCAAACAAATTTTCTCATTTCATATGTCACATTAAAAATTCAAAACTCTTTTCAAAACTCATAACTAAACAAATTTTCTCTTTTCAAATCATAATTCCAAAACTCACAAACTCAAAATATAACTCTATTATCAAATTATAATTCTAAAACTCTACCAAACACTACATTATTTTTTGCTTCCGGGACATACTGATGTGATGTTTCAACTTAGTTTTATTGATTGAAATAATGAGAGTCACCACTAAAAATCCTAAGTGATTCGTGATTAGATCAATATTTAATTACTCCAATTCCCAATCATTCAAAACACACAATCTAAATCATCAATCACTTACGAAAGTGATTTAGATTATTGTTTTCGAAAAACAATAAATCGACACAAACGATTTTTACGTGGAAAAATCGCAATTGAAGCGCCTTCAATTGTAATCAAAAAAACCACAGGCGAAACGCCACTAATCAATCCACTACTAAAAAAAGAAAGATTACAAAGATAACAAACAAATTACCCCAACTCTTCTAATTTGTCTTCAAATCTTCTGTATATCTTTCACCGCAACCTTCGTCTCGAAATTGATTAGACTGAAGCTAAATCCACAACTTCTATTGTCGAATCAACGACTACGCACAGTATCAAACAACTTTGAAACTCCACGCTTGAATATCCGGATTTCACCGAAGAAGAACACTTTTGAATATAACCAATCAACCTCTTTGATATGTGCTTATCAAAACATGAGTTTAATACTCACTCAAATCATCAAGGAAAACTCACAAAAAACTCCAAAAGAAAACCTCAAAAGAAACCCTAAGACCCTTAAAGAAGATCTAGGAAAAGTAACCCTAGAGTTGGACCAACAAGCGAATTTATAGAAACAGAGATCGCGGGGTCCGTTCGAGCGTGGAAATGGATGCTCAAGCGGGGACTCTATATCGCGTGTTCCAAACCAGGGTTCACGCTCGAGCGGAAGATCCCACACTCGAGCGTACAAACACATCACCCAATATTTTTGCAGACACACAAAATACTGTGAGAGTGAAAACTCCGCTCGAGCGTTACTTTGTCCGCTCGAGCAGGAGGACTAATACAGGAAAATTACAACTCGATTACAAACTTAGTTTTTCTATGGATTTTGACAACAAGGGTCCTAACAATCTCCCCCTTTGTCAAATCCAGGACAAAACTGTTCTAAAATAATTTTCATAACACATTCGAAAACACAAAAAAAAACATTGAAATCAAAGACCATGAATTATGCAAGTCTTGAACAATCCACCTGAAGAGACAAACACACAAACCAAAACTGTGGAACTGGATAAATAGTAAAAGATATAGATATCTAAAAACAACCCAATATACCCATCTATCCAGAAATAACAATATCACCAAATATCTTAATAAAGCATGCTTCAAGTATTCAAGTATGAACATCCAACAGCCAAAAACCCATGTATCATATGAACATCAAAAAACCCATGTATCATAATAAAACATCTTCACTCCCCATTTTTGGCCGGGAGAGAACAAAAACCAATATAAAAAAAACACAAAAACCATATATGTGTATCAATGATCACTGAGCAGGTGGTTGTGGCGGGGACGGCATCTGGAGAAGAGACAGGATCTGAGACAAATGAGTAGAAGAGTGTGCAACAGACTCCTCAATGCGCCTGGATGAGGCCTCCAACGCAGTGAGCTAAGCATCGGTAGTAGTCTCTAGATCCGTGAGCCTGGCCTAAAAAACATCCATCCGGCCCTTAAGTCGATCAAAACGAGAAACAACAGACTGCTTAAAATGGTGGAGCTGGCCACGAATAGTACAGACTGGAGGAGGCTGCTCCCCCTCACCAACAGCCTCACCACCAGTAGCTGCATCAAACTCAGCCTCCTCTGCCATAGCAGCATCACCTGTACCTGTAACGGAACGACCCATCCCAGTAGAAACCCCCCGAACATGAGACTGACTCTGGGAGACAGTCTTTTTGGTAAAAGGCCGGGAAGGTGAAGCAAACTCATCCTCGTCAAATGAGGGAACCTCAAACTTGGCGAGAAGCCGATTAATGAGGCACCCGTAAGGTAGACCATGGTTGTTACGCTCATATACAGCAACCATTTTCTGGATGATCAAAGTTGCAAGATCAATGGAGCGATGTTGAGCAATACACTGAAGGACAAACCCTTGTTCTTGATTGATTTCTGAGCTATGGGTGGTCACGATAATGTTGGCACACACAATAAGGTTAAGTAACCGAAACTGGGGAAGGAGCTCATTTTGCTTGATTAATGAGCCTGGGAGCCAAGGACGAGATGTACCACATAAAGCAGTGGCCACCTCATTGAAATCGCAAGTGGTTCTCACAGGAAAATGATAGAAAATAGGGAAGACTTTACTAATCCCTAAAAGCTCTCTAATAAGATCAGTGGTAACTGTGATAGATTTGGACTGGACCCAAGTCTTGAATTACGGACCAATGTCATCAAGACTCTCCATATTACAGTAGAATTCTTTAACCCAACTGAGATTTTGAGGACCCGAGAAAGAGAGTACCAAATCCCCACCCAAGGGATCAAAAAGTGGAAGGATATGGATAGACTCAAAGGTGTTAGATAGAACATTTCATTCGAGATGAACGGTTCAGGACGAATAGGACTCTCGAAATAATTTGGCTTTATCAGCCGAGGGAAACCGGTCGGTGTTAAAAGAAGGTTGAGAGGCAGTGAACTTCCTTCTCTTTGAAGAAGACATGACTAAACCAGGTAAAAGCCAAAAGAATAAACACAAAACCCCCAACCCAAGACAAAAAGTAAACCAAAAAACAAAGAAAAAAACAAAAATAATGGAGAAACAAAACATTCGTAGAATAATCAAATAATGGTATGAAACAATATGACAATTTCACAACAATCACATGAGAACAGAAAGCAGCAGAGATGAGTCATGGTGAATATAGCAGCCATATCCAAAGACACAAATAGACTCAATGGAAATCAGTAGAACATACGATAGTAATAGATTGTAACCCATCTCAGTATGCCAAAGACTCAATAAAACAGGACAAGATTCACACTATTAATGAGACCTAACCATTACGAACATGAGCGAAGGATGAAACAAGAGTGAAAAAAAATATATATACGTAAATAAACAGAAAAATAGAGACAAAATTGAAGAGAAACATACCTTAGATGTGAGAAAAATCACCAAAGACTACACCAAGGAAGAGCAATGTACTGAATCGCCAAGAAACCCTAGGAGAGAGAATGACTTTTGGGAAAAAAATGAACTAAAGAGTCGAGGGAGGGAGTTTTAAAACAAACCATTCCACTCGAGCATGAGTTTTAACACTTGAGCGGGATCCAAAACACGCATGGATACGCTCGAGCTCGAAAATAGACGCTCGAGCGCCAAAACCACCCTTACAGAATTGCAAAACACTGCACTAAATGCTGAATAAAAGAAATTCACGCTCGAGCGTGATAGATTCTGCTCGAGCGAGGACAAAACACCACCAAACTGCAAAACAAATTTTTTTTTTAATTTAAAAAAACAAAAAAAACAAAAACAAAAACAACTCAATTAGAGAAGAGTGACCTATAAAACAAAGGGGAGTATAATTGGAAAGCTGTCACACTGGGATGAAATGATCCACACACCATAAAGCCTGTAAACTTGTATATTTAAAAAATATGAACCACAAAATCATGAGCAAGTCAGATAATATTTAATCAATGATCATAAGCAACATGAGAATGCATAACTCAAAAACAAACATGAGAGCTCACAAAAAAATGTGTGTGTGTGCAATCCTTGAGAGGCCACAGAGCTAGAGTCAATCCTCGTGGTGATCAGATGGCTGGACCTCCGGCAAGAGTAACTAAACATCACAGAGAAAAGTCAAACTACCAGGAGTCACGGGGTATTTGTTGAGTAAACGCGAAGGCTCCCCCTCAATCAATGAGTCCTTTTTTTTATTATTATATATTTTTTCAACTTTTCTTCCTTGTGGGCACTCACTGGTGGCATGCATGCTCAAGAGTATGGAGATCAAACCAGAGAAATATGAAATCAAAAAGGATGGCCTAGTTGGTGCCTCTGAGGTAGCCTTTTCCTAATGCCCAGACTTCAATGAGTTGAGGGAGGAACCATGAAAGTGAAAAAATAATGGTAGATGGTTAAGAGACTCAACATCACCCATGATATACCAGTATAGGTCAATTCCTCCAATAATGAAACAAATACACTGTTAGTGGTCCATAGAGAACTTTGATCACTTGTGCAGAAACCCCTGCAACAGTTTATCTCAAGAATGTGTACAGAATGAGATCATGAAGTCAATGAGTATGAGCATTCAAAATGAGCTATGAACAATGAACAATGAAGTCTAGCATGCAACATAAAAGGTGTTCATATTTTCCTAAATGCAGAGATGACAAGAATTAAGGAGAATAGATTATAACATCCAACTATACAGAAAAAAACAATCATACACACCCCTTCCAGTAACAGATAACACCCTAGCAACTGAGCACTACACCCAAGGTCTTTCTAAGGAACTCAAACCTAAGAAGATCAAGGGGTTTTGTAAAAATATCAGCTTTTTGGTGCTCAGTGGGAACATGTTCAAGTACAACAAGGCCTTCTTCTACTAACTCTCGAATAAAATGATGACGAATGTCAATGTGTTTGGTGCGAGAGTGTTGGATAGGATTTTTTGAAATGTTTATGGCACTTGTGTTATCACAGAAAATAGTTAGAGTGTTTTGATCTATCCTATAATCATGAAGCATTTGTTTCATCCACAGCATTTGTGCACAACAACTCCCTACAGCAATGTACTCAGCCTCAGCAGTCGAAAGAGAGATGGTATTTTGCTTTTTACTATGCCAGGAAACCAAATTATTCCCAAGGTAAAAACACCCCCCGGATGTACTCTTCCTATCATCAGCACACCTTACCTAGTCGGCATCAGAAAAACCAGTAATTTCAGCTATAGTATCAGTAGAAAACCAAACCCTATACCCCAATGTCCCATTAACATATTTAATGATGCGTTTGACTGCAAGAAGATGAGACTCTTTAGGACTGGCTTAGTAACGGGCACAAACACCTACACTGAAAGCAATATCAGGACGACTGGCAGTGAGGTAAAGAAGACTCCCTATCATACTCCTATAAAGGGTCGGATCAACATCAGTACCAAAGGAATCTTTGGAAATGTGAAGACTGGTGCTCATGGGAGTGCGTGCATGTTTGGCAGACTCAAGACCAAACTTTGACACAAGATTTTTGACATACTTAGTCTGAGAAACAAACATACCTGAAGGAGATTGTTTAATTTAAAGACCCAAGAAATAAGACAACTCTCCCATCATACTCATCTCAAACTCATGTGTCATGCAATCCGGAAAATATTTCACAAGATGATCAGCAGTGGATCCAAACACAATATCATCAACATAAATCTGAGCAACAAAAATATGAGACTTAGTATGTTTCACAAATAAAGTCTTATCCACACTACCCCTTTGAAAGTCAATATCAAGAAGAAAGGTAGTAAGTCTATCATACCAAGCCCGAGGGGCTTGTTTCGACCCATACAAAGCCTTGTCTAACTTGTAGACATGGTTTGGACATTTAGGATCCTCAAACCCTTTTGGTTGCTCAACATAAGCCTCTTCTTTCAAGTACCCATTTAGAAAGGCACTTTTCACATCCATTTGATACAATTTGAAACCAAGAAAACATGCAACACCAAGTAAAATACGAATAGATTCGAGACGTGCGACTGGGGCAAACGTCTCATCATAGTCAACACCCTCTACTTGTGTGTAGCCTTGAGCAACTAACCTGGCTTTATTTCTAACCATAGTACCATTCTCATCATATTTATTTTTAAAGATCGACTTGGTACCTATCACATTCATGTCTCTAGGTCTGGGAACTAGAGTCCAAACATTGTTACGTTTAAATTAACCTAATTCTTCATGCATAGCATTGACCCAACTATCATTTAGTAAGGCCTCTTTAATATTCTTAGGTTCAATTAATGAAACATAACAAATATGAGATACCTCATCCCGAATTTGTCTTTGGGTTTTTACTCGATCCGATACACTTCCAATCACCTGTTGAGCTGGATGATTCAGTTTCACCCTTGCTGATGGTTTGAACTCAGGACTTGTGGTGACAGATGCATCAGAAGTGGTGTCTCTCTGTGCACTCTTTGGACACTGACTTACCTCAGAAGATGGTGCTGTCTCAACTTCTTGTGCTTGGACCTCAGCTTCTCTTTGACTTTGTGGTTCAGTATCCAGGATTGGAGACTCACTATTTTCATCCTCATTTGTTGTTGGAGTAAGGGAACCTATGTCATCTGTAACCACATTGATCGATTCCATTAAAGAAGAAATTTGTAGGCTATAGACTCGAAAAGCCCTACTAATGGTTGAATACCCTAGAAAAATACCTTCATCACTTCAGGAGTCAACTTTGCCCAAAGGCTCTCTATCTTTGAAAATGTAACACTTACTTCTAAAAGTTTTGAAGTATTTTACATTAGGTTTCAAACCCTTCTACAATTCATATGGAGTTTGTAAAGTGTCGGGCCTTAAATACACGTGATTTATGACATAAACAGCAATATTTAGGGCTTCAGCCCAAAACTTTGGAGGAAGTTTCTTACTAAGGAGTATGACCCTAACCATCTCTTGAACAACCATGTTCTTCCTCTCAACCACTCTATTTTGTTGTGGAGTAATAGGTGTAGAAAATTCATGCTTAATTCCATGCATATCACAAAAATCCGAAAACGAACTATTTTCAAACGCACGACCATGATTAGTTCGGATTCTTATGATACGCCCAATGGAAACACCCTGTTCATTTTGGATTTTAAGGACTAAGGCCTAGAAAGCATCAAACGTATCAGATTTTTTCCTTAAAAAATTTACCCACGAAAATCTAGTAAAATCATCAACAGTTAAAAAAATGTATCTTTTACCTTCAATGCTTTCAATGCGAGTGGTCCCATAAGATCCATATGAACCAATTCAAGAGGACGTTTGGTTGTAAAGCTGTTCACCTTTTTATGAGGGGCACAAGTTTGCTTCCCAAGTTAACATGGTCCACACACATGATTCAGATTCTTACCCAGTTTAGGTACTCCTCCCACAAGCTCTTGAAATTCATGTGACCTAATCTTTGATGCCACAAATCAATGTTACTTATGATGGCTGAGTGACAAGTGAGATCATTAGTAGTAACAATCCCATAGCAGTTATCAGATGTGCGAACCCCATGCAAGACAGTATTTTCCTTTTTATCCAAAATTTCACATTTATTTTTTGAAAACAATACTTCATGGTGGGAATCACACATTTGACTGATGCTCAAAAGATTTGCTTTAAGACCATCAACAAGTAATGCATTTTCAAGCTTGGCAAGACCAGCTACACTTATAGAGCCCTTACCAATGACTCTAGAAGTGCCACCATCTCTAAAGGTAACAATTTCACCTTCATATTTTTTAAAGGAGGTGAAGTAGGATTTGTCACCTGATATGTGATGAGAGCACCCACTATCAAGATACCACATGTGTGAGTCACGTGCTTTTAGAGTAGTGTGAACAACTAAACAAGTCAAGTCATCTTTTCTCACCCATCTCTTTTTTATCTTAACAAAATCAGGTCTAGCGGTCTTGGTAAATGACTTGGCATTGTGAACGCCCTCATGTATCTTGGTGTTCCGCCTAGACATGTAAAGTTGTCTCATAACCCAAAAAGTATTCGAATTTCTACCCTTTTGAGACACCTTACCAAACAATTCAAAGCAATAAGGGCGAATGTGGCCATACCTACCGCAATGATGACAAATAAAAATAGGTTTTACCTCCCTTTTGTTGATCTTACCCCCGTTAGGTAGATGAAGAGGGGGATCACCCTGGTGTACCTTCAGTTTTCCCTTTGCTTGAGTCTTCAGGTCATGTGATGTAGAGGCCTGTCCCTTGTGAGCTGTCACAATACCATAGCCTAGCCCACTTTTGTCACAACCCATTTGTTGAGACTCGATGATGTCTTCTAATGATTTGGAACCTTTGTTCCACATGGCAATTGTGGCTCTAGCAATTCGAAGTTCTTCATCTTTATGACAAACCATCTCTTCCAATGTAGCTTGTGACATTTCAAGGCTTTCCATCTTCTCTTCATATGTGGAATACACTTTTAGGAGTTCATTCCTTTCAGTTTCACAAGATAGAAGTTTCACACATAGGTCTTGCCTATTACTAGAGATCTTGATGGCATTCTGCTTTACTGTTACAAGTTCTCCTTTTATTTTGACATTCTCGCTTTCACATGCTTTGAGCTTGAGAGTGAGTTTGTCATTGATCTTGGACAAATTCAAAGATTCATCGTAAAGCTTTTCGTAAGCTTGTCGTAGATCATCACCATTAATCTCATTATTGTCTTCTGATGTTTCATCATCTTCTTTTTGCTCTTCATTCTCCTTGACCTCATCTAATCGAGCAACTAAAGCAGGAAAGGTGATAGATGGTGGTGAAGATGACTCTCCTCTTTCATGAAATTGGCTCAGAATGTTCCATGCATCTTTAGCCCTTGTGCAGTGAGCAACCCGTTGCTGTTCTTCATCAGAAATTGCTCCACGAATAGTAATCAGAACTCTCTGATTGCTCAGATTGTCAGCACTTTCAATATCCTCTTCAATGGCTTGCCAACCGTCTGGGTCGAAAGCTCTCAGAAACGCCCTCATTCTGATCTTCCAATACAAATAATTATTCCCATCAAAGGTGGAGACACGATGCAGATTCTGACCACGAGCAAATTCCACTAGCTTCGGAAGAGGTTGAGTGAAAGTGGACCAAAATGCCATGAAAGCACTATCCCCATCTTCACCGGATTCAGTTTCTTCGGGTTCTTGCTCCGACCCGCTTTCATCATCCCAAGTCACTATGTAGACTTTCTTCCGATTTTTTTTCGAAGGACATTCAAGGGCAATATGTCCAAATCCTTGACGTTCATAACACTTGACCCCTTGCCCCTTTACAATATTCTTTTCAGTTTTTGGAGTAAGTTTTGGTGGAAAAGTTTTGGGTTTATCATTACTCTTGTCTTTTGAAATAGGGTCTCTGAAATTAGGCTTCTTTTTCTTTAAATTTTTTTTGAACTATTTAGTAAATATAGCCGTCATCTTAAACTCTAAATCAAACTCAGTCTCAGGAGTTTTTGCAGTCTCATGGGCACTAGTGAAAGTCACACTATCTTTTTGTTTTTTCTTCGAAATCTGGTGGACTTCATAAGTCTGCAAGTTTCTAACCAACTGATCAAGCTTGAGGGTATCAACATTCTGAGTCTTCTCAATGGCTGTCACTTTTGATTGGAACCTTTCATGTAAAGACCTCAAAATTTTTCCAACAACTTTAGTTTCAGAGATTTTTTCACCGAGTGTGAAACAGGAATTCACGATGTCACTAAGTTTAGTATAGAAATCATCAAGCGTCTCATTATCACACATAAAAAGGGTTTCAAAGGCAGAGGTGAGACGTTGAAGTTTTGACCTTTTGACAGAAGTAGTACCCTCATGAATCGTTTCAAGAATGTCCCAAGCCTCTTTTACTACCTCACACGTGCATATACGACGAAATTCTTCAGGTGTGACGGAGCAAAAAAGGGAATTGAGAGCCTTACTGTTCCGACTCGAGTTTTGATAATTGGTTGTGTCCGATTTATCAAGGGGTTTGGGAATATCAATACCATCAATGGTGACAATAGGTTCACTCCACTCATAAATCACACAGTGCCAGACTTTCTCATCGATAGATTTTAAAAACGCTCTCATACGAGCTTTCCAATAAGAATAGTTTGTACCATCAAGTAACGGAGGTCTATGGGTCGAGTTACCTTCATGAATTGCATCCATATCACCAATCACACAAAATCACATTCCCATAGTTTTGATAAAAATAAAGAGTGACCTGCTGTCTATGGGTCGAGTTACTTTCATGAATTGAATCCATATCACCAATCACACAAAATCACACTCCTATAGTTTTGATAAAAACAAAGAGTGACCTGCTCTGATACCAATTGAAAATCCTAAGTGAATCGTGATTGGATCAAGATTTAATTACTTCAATTCTCAATCATTCAAAACACATAATCTAAATCATCAAGCACTTACGAAAGTGATTTAGATTGTTGTTTTCGAAAAATAATAAATCGACACAAATGATTTTTACGTAGAAAAACCACAATTGAAGCACCTTTAATTGTGATCAAAAAAATCACGGGCGAAACGCCACTAATCAATCCACTGCTGAAGAAAGAAAAATTACAAAGATAACAAACAAATTACCTAAACTCTTCCAATTTGTCTTCAAATCTTCTGTATATCTTTCACCGCAACCTTCGTCTCAAAATTCATTAGACTGAAGTTGAATCCACAACTTCTATTGTCGAATCAACGACTACGCACAGTATCAAACTCTTTTGAAACTCCACGCTTGAATCTTCAGATTCCACTGAAGAAAAACACTCTTGAATATAACCAATCAACCTCCCTGATATGTGCTTATCAAAACATGAGTTTAATACTCACTCAAATCATCAAGGAAAACTCACAAAAAACTCCAAAAGAAAACCCTAGAAGAAACCCTAAGACCCTTAAAGAAGATCTAGGAAAAGTAATCCTAGAGTTGAACCAACAAGCGAATTTATAGAAGCAGAGATCGCGCGGTCCGCTCGAGCGTGGGAATGGACGCTCGAGCGGGGACTCTATATCGCGTGTTCCAAACCAGGGTTCACGCTCGAGCGGAAGATCCCACGCTCGAGCGTACGAACACATCACCCAGTATTTTTACAAACACACAAAATACTATTAGAGTGAAAACTCCGCTCTAGCGTCACTTTGTCCGCTCGAGTAGGAAGACTAATACAGGAAAATTACAACTCGATTGCAAACTTAGTTTTTCCATTGATTTTGACAACAAGTGTCCTAACAACCATTTTTTCATTGTCTCATTTTAGGAGACAATAGGACAAGTATCCTTCTAATAAATGATGTGGAGCAATATTCCATAACCAACCAATAACTTCTACTACATAAGAGTAACATTGATAGTGTTTGATAAAGCTAAAATGTAAAAGCTGAAAACTTAAAATTAAGTATTGAAAATTGAATGTTTAATTTTTTATGTTAAAAACATGTTTGATAAAAATCTAAGTGTTAAACTTAAAATAAGTTGTTTGATATGTATAAAATAAAATTTAAAATTTATTATTTTTAAACTATATATTTCAATTTTTATATTGTGATGGTGATGGTGATGGTGATAGTATGATGGTAATGATAGTGGTAGCGGCGATAATCATGCTAGTGGTAGTAAAATGATGGCGATACTTATAACAACAATGACAATGGTGATTATCGTGGCAGCGGTGGCATGGTGGTGGTACGTAGCAGCAGGAATGGTGGTGGTGGTGGTGGTGGTGGTGGTAAGTTTATAATAGTGTAATTTTTATGTTTAGTATTTATAAATTCAGTTAGAAGTAAATAAGTTTTATACGACTTATTTTTTAAAAAATTTTAACTTACATTTTATGAGATATTTAAATTTTTAAGTAATATCAATTATAATTATCAAACATGCTTAATTAATTATCACTTATGCCTCTTTTGACAACTAGGTTAAAAGTCAACTTATTAATTTTTTAATTTTTTTAGATCACATCACCTCTCTACTTTTTTTACACATTTTTTTTAAAAAAAAGGCAAAAAACTAACTTTTTAACATACTTTTCAAAATAAACCCATTCAATTTTAAGTATTAAGCATTCGTTTAGGATGTGAGTTAACTTTTTTGGCTTTTTAACTTTTTAGCTATTTTAACTTGAAACTAAAAAGTCTCGTTTGGGATTGACTTTTTGACTTTTATGAGAGAAAAAATAAAATGATTATGATTTGAATGTGATATTTTGTCTTATTGTCATTTTAGCTTATTTTATCTTTTTATAGCTAAAATTACCAAAATAGCTCATGCCAAACATAGCCTAAATCAGGTTATCAAATACGTCTTCTAAGGAGTGTTTTGGGGAGATGGTTTAAAGTTAACTTTTTGATTTTTTTGACTTTTTTGAAAAAACATGTGACAAAATGTGAGAGATGATGTGACTCAAAGGGATCAAGCTTGTCTCATGTTTGAGATAAAGACTGGACCATCTAGTCTAGCCCATAGGCTCATTTTTTGGCCCCGTTTGAATAATCCAAACCGTTCAATGTGTAGAACTCGTCGACTACCATATCCCTGTAAAAAATCACGTTGGTCGGATATCAATAGCTATTTAATTGGATCAAATTTGTATAAAAAAAATGGAAGATGAAAAAATAAATAGTTGATTGAAATTTGATCCAATCAAATAGTTATTAATATCCGATTAACGTGATTTTTTACAAGGATATAATACTCGACGAGTTCGACACATTGAATTATTCTAATTATCCAAACAGGATCCAAAAATGGGTCAATGGGCCGGACTAGACATTTCAATCTTGATCTTAAATATGAAATAAGCTGCACCCGACCTAAAATAAGTTAAAAATTAAGAAGTGACTTTTAACCTACTCCAATAAGAAGCGTGAGTTGAGTGAAGGCAAGGCAATATTTGACCTGATTCTCCAAATGTCCAGACAAGTCTTTGACCTACCAGTCTGCATCGCGTATAACTCTCAAAACACCTAACCTACCAATCAATCCATTAATCATAGAAATTATTAAAAAAATTATCATTTAGTGTAATTTCAAAGAAATAATTATAGATTTATTAAAAATATATAATTATAAATATTAATATTAATAAAATTTACTATTTATCCATAATTAATTTTTACTAATATTCTGTTGTATAATTTTTCCTAAATTATATTGATTTGCACAATATGCAATAAATTCTATAAGTCCGTACGATTATAAACATTGCTTAGTGTAATTTTTTATAAATTAAAATTACTAATCATAAAGTATAAATTTAAAATATTTATTTCATAAATTTCAGATATTAATTTTTTTCATTTATTTATTTCTAATAAATTTTAAATAAAAAATATACCAAACTTTCAAAATATATATATTAAAAATAATAAAATTAACTGCTAATAACCCAAATAAACTTCATCAAATAGGCCTGACTAACCCATGTAAGTGTCGGTTGCGATTCTAAGAACGTAAATTCAAAATTCAAACCAATAAAACAATTCAGTATATTTGATTTTAGTTTTCTGAATTCAGTTTTTTAGAAATTGAGTTTTTTAATTTTTTATGTTTTTTTGTTTTCAAGGAATATTTTTAAAATATTAAGTAATTTTTACTTTTTTAGATGTGCTTCACTTATATATATTTAAATAATAAAATATTTGTGAAAACATATTTTAAAAATTAATAAATACACAAACATCCGAAAAATATATTGAATTTTCGTAATTTTTTTTTTGTATTTTTGGTATTTAGTAAATTTTTTAAAGATTTTTTCACAAATATTATACTTTTTAGTTGTATTTATATTATGTGTATCTAAAATTTTTTTTAAAAAAATACTTAAAATATTTTAAAAAATTCTTTGAAAACAAAAAAAAATACGAAAAATAAGAAAACAAAATTTTTTGAAAAGTATTTTGTAGAAACTAAAACCAAACAAGCTAATTGTAACTTTTTATTATAATCTAATTTACTAATCAAAAAAAAAGTGTGTAATAAAGCAGAGTAAATGCATAGAAAGGCTACGTCTCCATCCTAATTAGATTAGACTGGACTGTACTGGATTGTTGAACTTTCGTAGCCCACCACGGAAGTTCAAATCGATAATCAAATTATACAATGTGTGGAATTTATGAGTATTTTATTTTTATAAAAAATTATATTAATTAAATATTAATAATTACTTGATTATTTTATATTTTTGCTAATAATAAATATAATTTTAAAAAATTATTGATAAAAATATAAACTAATCAAGTGAATATCAATGTCTAATTAATATAATTTTTTTTTGTAAAAATGTAATTGTCTACAAATTCTACACGATTCAAATTATTGAGACACGTCCAAAATAGATCCTAAATGGGTCAGATCGGATAGTCCAATTGGACCGTCTAAACAATTATTTAATTCCCGTATACAAAACTGTAGTCAGTAGCCCCAGTGCTAACATGCGCACCTCGTGCTCTTCACTCTATAACCCCCTCCCCCCTCCCCCTCCTAAACAATTATTTAATTCCCAATTTTCTACCATCTTTGCCACCTCTCTCTCACCAAAACATCTCTCTCTCTCTCTCTCTCTCTCTAAAAGGGGGGGGGGGGGGCAAAAGACACGAAGACGAATTTGACAGACAGACAGAGAAAGCCAAAAAAAAAAAGCATGACTGTAGCAGCAGAAGTAGCCGCCGTGGGTGGGACTATGATCGTGGGTTCGACCGGCTTCATCGGGCGGTTCGTGGCGGAGGCCTGCCTTGACTCCGGCCGCCCCACCTTTCTTCTCGTACGGTCCTTCCACCACTCCGCCACCCTCTCCTCCCTCCGACACAAAGGCGCCTTACTCATTCCCGTACATTCCCTCTCTCTCTCTCTCTCTCTCTCTCTCTCTTTAATTATATATATATTAACGGTTGGTGTAAATGTGATAGTTTGTAATTACAATTAATTTTTTAAATGACTTGATTATTAATTGGTTTTTTATCATACAATTTAGGATATTTGAAGTTGATAAGTTAGCCTCCGTTTGAGAAGTGGGTTGGTTTTTTTGATTTTTGATTTTTTTTTGCGATTTTAGTCTGGGTTAAAAAACTTGATTTGGGAATGACTTTTTGATTTTTTTTGTGAGAGAAGAGTGTAATGATTATGGATTAGATGTGATGTTTTATTTGTTGGGACTAAAATAACTTATTTTATCTTTTGGGACTAAAATAGCCTTAATTCTCCATGCCAAACGGATAGATTATTATGAAAGATCACAGTCTCTCTGACCTTTTTGTTATACCAAAGGCTAGCTTCATGGACGGACCACTACATCAACTGATCTATCTTGATTATTAAGAAAAATTAATTAATAATTTTTAGTTGTTTGATAAATAAATAAAAAAAAATCATTCAAGAGTTATTGAGTAAGAAAGGCATTCTTAAAATAGAAAAAATATGACCGGATTTACACTAAACAGTCATATTTTTTTCTACTTTTCTTAAATACCCATTACTTGTAAATTCTTACATTCTATTCAAATCAAATTAAGATCAAAATTTATAATTTTTCACAATTTTAACAGCGCATATATCCTACTAATAATAGTATAGATAGATAGGATAGGTATATGTACAACCAAACCAATTAGGAGTATTTTTCTTTTTTCTTTTTTTTAAATTGTCTTTCACTTTCAATAACTATTGCATTTTAATAACTGTTAAAGTGATTTTCTTTTTTTTTTCATTTGACTATTCAAAAATTTAAATATATATCAAAAAATAAATAAATTGCATTTATACTAACAACTAAACTAATATCTATGTATAAGCAGAGTTTAGGGGGCATCAATTTTGTGATGATGCTCGTGACGTGTTTAATTATGTTATGTGTAGGGATCGATCAACGACCAGGATTTGATGGAGAAGGTTTTGAGGGAACATAAGATTGAGGTTGTAATCTCAGCCGTTGGTGGAGAAAGCATCTTGGACCAGCTAGTCCTCATCCACGCCATTAAATCTGTTGGCACTGTTAAGGTACACAACAAACAATTTAAATATGACATTTGCATTTATTTGCAATAAAATTTGTTAATATGTATAATGAAAAGTCATATACAATATTATGAAATTTAAAAATATTATACAAATTACTAAAATTTATATTTTAAAAAAAATGATAACGTGCCGAGGATGGTGGAGTTGGAATTTTAATATATAAAATGAGTCGTAGAAATAATATAATAAAAATATATCAAATTAAACATTGAACTATAGAATAAAACTTGACAGATGGGTACAAAAAGAAAAAAAGACACATAATTAGAACCTTCCACTTTTTAATAAAGTGTGATAATTATTAAGCCAATTGGTTAACAAAGCCTCCGTTTGGCAAGAACTTTTTTGGACTTTTTTGGCTATTTTAGTCACAAAAGACAAAATAGGCTTTTTCAGCCACAAAAAACAAAACATTACATCCAACCCATAATCATTACACTCCTCTCTCACAAAAAAAGTCAAAAAAGTCAAAAAGTCAAAAAGCCCTTCCCAAACCAAACTTTTAAGCCCAGGAAGTCAAAAAAGTCAAAAAGCCAACCCACTTCCCAAACGGAGGCAAAATAAGAAAATTCAAGTTTCTTGTACTTATATATCTATACTATTATATTATATATAATTATATAAAATGAAAGCTGGACTTAGCTGGACTTTGTGTTCAAGCTTTTGATTGTTGAAACCAAAACGTTCGACTTAGAAAAGAATGCTTTTGCCACTGGGACTTCACACATATTATAATATTTAAAAAAAAAAAATTTATACATATTATAATATTAATTTTTTGTTTTTATTTTTATTTATTTAAATTTCGCATGTATGGCATGCGCCGGTGGTTGGGTAGGGTCATGGCCCATAAATAGTGTTTGGTAGAATTTTAGAATTATAATTTGAGAATAGATGGGTTTATGAATTTTGAAAATAAAAAATTTGTTTGATTATGAATTTTGAAAAGAGTTTTGAATTTTTGATATGACATATGAAATAAGAAAAATTGTTTGGTTATGAGTTTTGAAAAGAATTTTCAAAATTTAATTCAAAAACTTATTACTCATAATCAAACACACAACTCAAAACCCTATTGAAAATTCTATTCAAAACTTATAACCAAATTCTTTTTAAAATTCAATTCAAAAAAATAATTTACCATTTTGATCTAAAAAAGAATTTGTATATTTAAAAAATATCAAAAATAAATATAAATTTTTTTTTTCAAATAACATGTGGCAATTGACAATTGTAAAAAAAAAAAAAAAGTGTACTGTTTCGGTCAACTTGCCAGACATTTGAGAGGATGTCCGGACAAACAACCAAAAATTTAAAAATTATTTACTTTACTAAACATGTTTTCAAAATATATTTTAAAATTAATTTAAAATCATAATTTAAAAACTCAAACCAAATATAACATTCAAATATAGAGTTTTCTTAAGTGTGCAATTGCACACCATGTGCCACTTACACAAAAAGTGTAAGTGTAAGATGTAAGTATAAGTATAAGGTGTAAGTGTAAGGTGTAAGGTATGAGTGGGTTGCATATGGTGTGTAACCTCAAAAAAAGTGTAAGTGTAAGGTTTAATTTTTCACAAAAGGTGTAAGTATAAGGTTTAAGGTGTAAGTTGCACACCATAACCAAACCCACAAATATAAGAGAGGAAAGTTGATTTGAAACTAACACCAAAAAAATGACTTTTCATGAAGTCCCTTTCACTTTATTTTTGGGATTTGATGATTGAAAAGTCAGAGTAAAGAATAATCTTATTTGGTTTTGATTGATTTTTTAAAAGTTAAATTTTTTATTTTTTTATTTTTAATAATTTTTTTTAATATTTTAAATAATTTTTTACTTTTTACACATAATTTAAATGCACCTAAAAAGTAAAATATTTATAAAAAATATTTTAAAATTTTAATAAATACACAAAAATATGAAGATATATTAAATTTTTGTATTTTTTTTCATTTTTTTGTAATTGATGAATTTTTTAAATATTTTTTTCATAAATATTATACTTTTTAAGTATATTTAGGTTAGGTACATCTAAAAAAAATCTCAAAATATTAAAAAAATTTATTAAAAATAGATAATATGAAAAATAAAAAAATTAATTTTCTGAAAAGCGGATTCAATTTTCTGAAACTGAATAATGTGGGTGTTTGAAAATTTAGAAGTTTTTCTTTTGTTGTTTTTATTTTAAAAAAAAAATTAAGATTCTATGTAGATTTAAAATTTTAAAAATTTGCTCAAAATTTTAAAAATAAATTAGCTCATAAGTTGTGCTAAAAGAGGATCAGTGTCACTTCCACTGTTGTGCGTGAAGCACAGTAATGACTATTGTGCAACTCGTGAGACTCATTTTAAATCTTATTTTGATAATCTGAATCGTTCAAATTTTAGAAAATATTGAGAACAATATACATCAAAAAAATTAAGTTGATCGGACATTAATAACCTCTTCATCAAATAACATTTGCATTTAGTTTGATACATCCATATTCATTTTTTTTATATATAAAGATGTAATTTGATGAACAAGTTATTAATATCTGATTACTTTATTTTTTACGATATTTTCTAAAATTTAAATGATTCGAATCATCAAAATAAAATTCAAAATGAATCTTACGAATTGTACAACAGTTACTGTTATACATCACGCACAGCGACACTGGATCCGCTAAAAGAGGCATATTCGGCTAAGTTTAAAAGTAATTAATTAAGTCTGATATTAATTGGAATATAATTTGAATCGACACACACGCTTACCATGCAGTATAAGGGCTATTTTGAGAAGTGGGTTATAATCCACTTTCTAGATTATAACTCACTTTCTCTCTCACAAAAAAATAGTTTTTAATCAGCTTTTAACCTAGAAGTAACTTATAATCATCTTTCCAAAATAGCCCAAGTAGTGTGTGAGTTGTCCTTGTGGATGCCAACCTCTAGGATTAATTACTTTTTCTGATAGCATATAGGGAAAGAAAATAGTATTAAAAAATGTGACATTACTATAATTAAGTAGTAGTACTAAATGCACTAATTAGTGTATCAATATTAGTTATAACATTATTATTGACCCCACTCATTATACAAATCACAAATGTCAAAAATTTCTTAAATTATACCACATTATCAATTGGTACACTAATTAGTATATTAATTAATACATATAACATTATTCATAATTAATCACAAATAAGGTCACCACTTATAAAGGGAACACTTTATGGGGCAATTGTAAGGAGTTCAAAGATTTCATATGATTTGAATTTGCAATGGAGTGTGCACAACTTATGAATCTTTTTCCATGTTACTTGGTTCTGATTGCACTAAAATAAAGTTGTCATAAAAATACTAATTATTATCAATTTTTATTTTTGACATTTATTCTAAAAATGAGATATCACATTAATTTTAAATTTATATCATACATCTATACAAAAAATAATTGTAATCTATAAATATGTATATATATTTCTAGATATATAAAATTGTTGTTTTTCAAACTAGTCTAGTCTTATTCATGATGTGATAATTTATTATTCTTAAGTTAAGAAATTTATTTATTGAAGTTGTGAAGAGCGGGTTCATCTACAATACAAAAAAACAAAACCCATAATGCTAAAACCTTGAACTTTTTCTGATTTATATATTTTTAAAATTTAAATCTCATGGAAGAGAAGAAATGGAATCCATAAAAAGGATCCCCCCCCCAAAAAAAAAAAAAACATAGAGTGAAAAATCAAAATACTGTGAAACACACCTGCATTGTTTGTTGTTTGATTAATATTCCTTCTTGATTTCAATTTTTTGGTTTTTATTTTTATTTATTTATTTTTTTTTTTGGTTCATTGCACTAGTTTGTTAGAGGAATGTTAATGGTCTTCATCAATGGTTCATTGCACTAGTTTATTTTTTTTATTTTATGTCGATGAAGACCATTACCAACTTTTGATGCTTAAAAAGAGTCATAAAATGGAATGTAGCCTGGCCCTTCTTTTTTGACTTCTTTAATGTTTTTGAGTTGTCTTCACCTCTTGTCCCAGGCCAAAAAAAAAAAAAAATACTAATAAAATATCATATCAAATTATTAAAACTTGCCTGTAGCACTTTATAGAAAAGAATAATATTATATGTACTAATTAGTATACTAACTAATATATCAATTGATGGTGTGACATAATTTAATAGATTTTTTATTTTTGTAATGTGATTAATAAGTGAGATCAATAATAATGTCATAACTTGTATTGGTATACTAGTTAGTATACTAATTAATGTATATAGCACTACCGTTATAGAAATTAATTTGAGAAAACCGTATTTATTATGTTTTCATATCACGTTTTATATATCACACTTTGAGGGTTCCTTCGAGTCTAAATTTGTTTTTGGAGGATTGTTTTTGAATTTGTGGAACCATTAATGATCTGACTTTATTTTTCGTAGGTTCTCATGGTATATTCGTCATGAAAAATTCAAATTAATTTGACAATTATAATAAAATAATTTAATTACAGCAATGCTAGGTATCATAAAAAGTCTTTCATGAAAATAATCATGAAAGATTTGTGACCTTTGAATTACACTTAGAATAAAGCACCACACACTAATCAAGATAATCTAAGGGTCACAAATCTTTCATGATCATTTTTATGAAAAAAATTTCATGATCCCTAACATTTCTCATTTAATTATGTTTGTCTTAAAAAAAATTAGGAGCAATATAATTTTTAAACTAGATCATTTATTTTTTTTAAGGTTAATTTATATTTTGCCTCCTTACGTTTGGGCATTTCTCATTTTCATCTTTAATTTTATTTTATTTTTTTTCACTTTGCTCCTTCACATTTTAAGTTTTTTATAATTTACTTCAAAAGCTAACTTATGTTCAAAATTAGATAAAAAATTACAAATTGACAATCACTCGGTATAAGAATATTTTATTACATATAACTCATAAATATGACACAAACTCAAATCTCAACATAATAATATATATTTGATGTCATGTGGCACTAAGGTGGCATTTTTTTGTCTAATTTTGAACAAAAAATAACTTTAAGAGTAAATTCGGAAAAAAAAAAAAAAAAAGTGAAAAAATGACCAAACGTAAAAATATAAAGAGAATAAAATATAATTTATCATTTTTAAAAGACAAACACGGTGAATACATAGTCACTATTTATCAAATGGGTAAATTATATTTACACCCCCTAAGGTTTGGGTTTAATACATATCACTCCTTGACGTTTGGAAAATTGCACTAACCCCCCTGTCATTGTAATTATTTAGACGGAATGAAGACATTGAACTCATGCACTCTCTCTTTTTTCACTTTACTTTACTTTCTCTTTTTTTTGGCCTTTCCTTTACTCTCTTTTTTTTTTTAATGTAATTTGCTCTGTTTTTCTACTAAGAGTTGTTACCTTTTATATAAGTAGGGGAGTTTGTGAAATGAAACTATTAACTACATGGGTGAAAATATAATTTCCAAAACGTTAAGGGATGTGTAATAATTGGACCAAATCTCAGGGGTGTCAATGTAATTTACCCTTATCAAATTAGTTTTTTAAAATAAATTTATAAATAAAAAATTAATAAAATAAAAGATCAAATCATCAACTTCAATTTAATCCATAATGTGAACTATATTTATTTTGACATGGATGAGTGGGACATACATGAGTGAAAAAAGGGGGAAAACAATTTATTGTAGACTAAGGCCTGGTTTGGCATCTCGTGGAAAAGATAAAAAATCAAAAAATTACTTAAAAAGTTAAAAAGTTATTACTATTCACAAAAAAAATACAAAAAAAAAAATTTACACATAAAAAAATACAACTCAACTTTTTGTTAAAGTGATGGGCTGTCCACGTACTGCACTGGTCTAGAAATGATTGCCTCTTTTGCGGGCAACCATTTAAACTGTGTTGTTCGGCCCGTGGGGGCCACCACGGGTCACATTTTGACAATCTGAACTGTTAAATATGTAGAACTCGTTGAGTACTATATGTTTGTAAAAAAATCACATTGATCGAATATCGCTAACTGTATGATCAAATCAGTTTTGTGTAAAAAAAAAGAAAAAAAGATGGTCTTATAGTTAACTGGTGAACAAAAACTAATCCGATCAATGTGATTTCGATATCCGATCAATGTGATTTTCTTAAGGCATATAGTACTCAACGAGTTCTACATATTGAACGGTTCAGATTATCAAAATGGGACTGTGGTGGGCCCCACGAGCCAAACAATACAGTCCAAATAGTTGCCCGCGAAGGAGGCAATCATTTCTTTATCTCCTACACTCTGCCCAAAAAAATGTGCCGAACAGCCTATTACATTTTACTTTTCCTATACAGTTATTTATACAATTTTTTATTATACATTTTTTCGTAAAAAGATAAAAAGTTAACCCATACGTCCATTTTTTTTCCTCAACCTTTTAGTCCAAAAAGATAAAAAAATACACTTATTTAGGACACCCAAACAACCCCTAATTATTTCCTTCCATATGTATATTTATGTACAAACACACATCATTAATATATGTATGTATGTGTGATGTGTATGTGTATGTATGGACAGAGGTTTTTGCCATCTGAATTTGGGCATGACATAGATAGAGCTCATCCAGTGGAGCCGGGACTAGCAATGTACAAAGAAAAGCGAATGGTGAGGAGGGCAATTGAAGAGGCTGGGATTCCCTACACCTACATTTGCTGCAACTCCATCGCAGCCTGGCCCTACCATGACAACACTCACCCTGCCGATGTCATCCCACCGTCGGATCGTTTTCATATCTACGGTGATGGCTCAGTCAAAGGTACAAAGCCCTGCTTCTTCCTTTGTCTTTATGCAACTCACTCACACAACCAACACACACACAACAAATAAGTAGTTGTTTGTTCGGCCTAACTCTTCCCCTTTTTTTTTCTTATAAAAAAATTTTACACACTTTTACTTTTCAGGTTTCATTTGAATTTTAATGATTATTTGTAAAAATTAAAGTTTTCAAATTTTAACCATTGTTTCCACGTACTTCTCCTGTCACTCACGGTTAATATTAGACGGCAAGTGTTTATGTGATAGACACATTATTACATTTTAAGGACATTAAAGTTAAAAAAAAAAATTACATTTTTACCATGAGTCGCGATAGAGGCCTCGAATTTGAGGCCTCGAATTTGGCTCGAATGAACCAGAGGGGAGGGGAAGAAGGGAGAGAGGGAGAGGGGAGGGGAAGAAGGGGGAGGGGAGGGGAAGAAGAGAGAGCCGCCGGTGGGCCGGACTGGAGGGGGCCATAATCACCGGGGGAGGAGGAGGAGGCGGAGGCGGAGGCGACGGCGGTGCAGCTGCTGCGACGAGCTGGATCGGGCGACGATCGGACAGCTGGCGAGCTCGACGAGCTGCGACGGCGAATCCGGACCCCTCCCCTCCCCTTCCTCTCTCTCTTCTTCCCCTCCCCTCCCCTCCCCTCCCCTCTGGTTCTGCAAAGAAGAAGAAAGAAAGAAAAAAAAAAAAAAAAAAATGGGATTCGAGACAGATTCGAGGCCTCATATTCGAGGCCTCAACCATTTTCCTTTTACCATTCAACTTTAACTCAAATTTTACTTTAATTATCAAATTTAATGGTGTTAATATATTTATATTAGATTGTTTGAGATGATCTAAATAAATATATTTTTTAACTTTTTACAAAAAGATATACAAAAATAATAGAGAGGTGCTGTAATCCAAATAAGTGCACTTATCTAAATAAGTACACTTATTTAGTTTATACTAAATAATACTAATATGAGATGAGAGATGAGTGTAGTTATATCAAAATTATAAGACAAATTTCAAAAATATTAAAGTAATTTATTCTTTTTTTTATGCGTGTTTAATGTGAATCGAATTAAATGAGATAATATAGTTTTATTTGACTTGAAATTTGACTTTTGACATACAAGAAAAGCACGAGTGCAATTTATTATATTTATTAATTTTTGGACCTTTGAAGTTGTCAAAAAAAATTAAAAAATTAAAAAATGCATTGTAAGAACAAAAAAGTCTCATATACCTACGATCCATCATAATCCAACAATAATAACAAAAATAATTAGGTAAAAATAAAATAAAATAAAAATTGCAACCTAACCTAAGTAATAAGATGTCACCCAGTAAGTTAGGTGTTCAATTTTGTAGCAAAAGGTCAAATCATGACACCTCATATAACTAACGATGACCTCTCATCTAACTTTTCACTAATCACAACATTAACAAAAATCATTACAATTTAGTCATAAAACAGAATTGTCATTACTATCATTGTTGTCGTACTTTTCACCCACATATTATTTGTTGTGATGTGACGGTGATGAATAGTAGTCTTGTCACTCTTACAATACAAATAATTTATTAAGGAATTATTTGGCGTATGCTGTTTTAATATATTATTTTATTTTTTTATTTTATTTGAATTATATTACTTTTTATTTAAGTCATATTACATCTTTATCATATTGTATATTTTTTTTTTATAAAAAATCAAAAATTATATTTATTTAAATCTTTTCAAATATCTCCTCAAATTAAAAATTTGAAATGATTGTTTCATTTTCACAGCTTACTTTGTGTCGGGAAATGATATTGGAAAATTCACAATAAAATCGATAGACGATGATCGGACGGTCAACAAATCAGTTCATTT
Source organism: Camellia granthamiana (assembly GCA_036172215.1). Classification (NCBI taxonomy): domain Eukaryota; kingdom Viridiplantae; phylum Streptophyta; class Magnoliopsida; order Ericales; family Theaceae; genus Camellia; species Camellia granthamiana. The sequence continues at coordinate 83,016,397 of CM069906.1, read as the reverse complement.
CCAACCAAAATGCAATCTACTAAACATGAATGAGCTTGCATCTTTGTGGGAGAAGAAGCTTGGGCACACACTCCCTAGAGTAACCATCACTGAAGATGACTTGCTTGCCGCTGCTGAAAGTACGTATTTCATCTTTTTTGTACAAGTTTAGTGTAGTTTTTCTCAAACCAAAAGTTAATAGTTAAAAAGCAAAAACTAAAATTACGCCCCCTCCAACTTTCTGACTATTAGTTTCTTCTTCTTCTTTTTTAATTTATTTAAGTTATTTCTGTCACATACAAGTTATGACATGAACTATTTGCAAAATGACAAGTTATAAGCAGTTGTAATTAAACAAAAATGGAATGATTTGATGCATATGCATTCTCCTCTTGTAGAGATGTGCATCCCAGAAAGCATTGTTGCATCGTTCACCCACGACATCTTCATCAAGGGTTGCCAGATAAACTATGCCCTCGACAAACCTACCGACGTGGAAGTCACCTCCCTCTATCCAGATGCATCATTTCGCACCATTGATGAGTGCTTTGATGACTTCCTAGCAAAGATTAGTGTTGCTTCAGTGGTAGTTGACAAGAGGGCAAGTGAAGACGCAATTTTTTCACCAAATGCTCCGATTGTGGTTGATAAGGCGGCAGCTGAAGACACCATCTTTTCACCAAATAATGGAACAGAAGCATTGGCTATCACCACCACTTGTTCATGATCTATCATGAAAAATTAACCATCCTATACTTGCAGCTAGTGAATTATTATTCTTTGTTAGAAGGGTTTATTGGTGAAACGAATTAATACTACTAGGGTTCTATAATTTTTGTTTAATCATCAATGTGTGTACTATTGAGATGTTGAGAACAGTTGAAGGTTGTGTTCAATGAAAGGTACTTGGTTTGAAGGATTGATGATCCTACATTGTTTCCATTACTTGTCACATATGCATTATACATTTTGCATGACATTTGTAGTTTTGTCTTAAAATAGAATTCTTTTTCTTGGCCTGTTTAAACCCCTACCGTCTGGCAACCAAAATGTGGTAGGACTTATACCACTCCCTTAGGCTAAACAACAGTCCCTTTCTTAAAAATAATCCTTCAAATCTTATCTAATTTTTCAGCATACTCCAACAAAAACATACAATAATCACATGGTATATATAAATCCATCCAACATTTCATGGTATATAAAAAGAGAAAAAGAAAAAAATTGGGTCCCACAATATAACGTATACAAGAATAAAGATTGGCAATACTAACAATAATAGGATATTAGAAAACATGGGGCAACAATGGAAACTAATATAACAAAGATGACCACACTAGCTTAATTTTGGTAAAAAGCTCCTTCAAAACTTGCTCGAAACAAACAGCAAAATCGTTTTGTTTCATGAAAACAAAACAGTATTGGGCATAACAATTGGCTACTTTCATTTCATGAACTTGTGAATTCGATAATAACATTCTTTTTCATTAATGATAGCAGAAATAATTGTACAAATTTTGGAAATGGGGAAATCTACAAGTCCAAATCATAGTTTCTACCTCAAAGAAAAGTGAAATATATTGACAAAGGTGTAAAAAAAAAAACTACTGTATTTTGATTATCAAAGCAACGCTCACTGTTGCAAAAAATTTCAACAAGAACATTTCTCTATAATTTTTTATTTTTTATTTTTTTTTAACGTTTGGGTACTATACATCATATACAGGTAAGCGTTTCTCAACAGAGACACGGCAAATTGGGCATTTCTGACACTTCTCACTGCAAGTGCTGCACCAAATTAGATGATAATGAATAACTGTACACTAAAAATAGGGGGCAAATCTAAATGAAATGAAAATCAAAAATCAAAATGGCTGAGATTTTGCTAACACATACCTGCAAAGGATGCGATGCCTACAGGGAAGTAGGACTACACTGATCTCTCGTTCAAAGCAAACCCTGCATAAAACTTTTTCCTGGCAAGTCCATCGAGAGAATGTTGTGTTAATGTGGAAAAAACTTTATAACAATACCTACTTTAACTAAAAGAGAACTTCAGAGAAACTTCAATCGACTACCATGGTTCAAATCAATGGACAGAGTGAACAAAATACCTACACACAATGTGGGCCTCAATTAACTCACTTCGCTTCGCTTTTTTCTAGAGTTACTACTCTCTAGCTTGCCAAAACACTACCTAGCTTAGATCTACTCTCATTTGTGGGATAAGGTATGAAGCTTTAAGTTGGGTCTTGAGATGTTACTATGTTAAAGCATGTATTAGCCACTAGAATCGTTGTATTATTTGTCTATTATGACTACACCAACAAATATTGTCTTATATTTGCTTCATCCCTATAAATTACCTTCTTTTTTTTTTTTTTTGATAAATTCTATAAATTACCTATTTTAGTAGCACTTCCAAGTAATTTAGATAGTGAAATTTCCTTAATAAATACATTTTTCACTTTTTTGGCCTTGAAACAAACATAAAGACCAGTATCATTCGTAAAAACACGTTTTTAGGTAACCATAATATTGATTAGAAACCATTACAAACCCTCAAATTGTGAAAAATAGGGTCAAAACATTTGGATTAATGAGTTTTTACGTGTTGGTTAGTACTTGGAAAAAAACATCATGGGTTTGGTTTCTGATTCCCATTATGTATTGGCTAACACTCCCGATACTGCTACACTACAACCACGTCCATTTACTCTGGCCAATGCCATGATTTAAAACCATGCATATGATGTTTTCTCAATCAACCATAACCACAACTAAAAATTAACTAGAGCCTACTAATAATACGAACCGTTAAGAAAGATTTGTCTCCTCAAGGCCTTAGAGTTCCAATGCACATATACTCATGCAGTAACATCTTGTTTTCCCAACTCTAGACCATGGATAATAAACTCCAGAGGGCACTAAGTTATGTTTAGACACGCACACACACTATAAACCAGCATACCTAAGACTTGAAACAGTAAAACATTGTAAAACAGTAAAGACGCGTATTTTAATTGGTATTAAAACCCTATCAAAGGGGGGACATATTAAAGCTATAACGTTAAGAATTTTACATTTTGAAGCCTTTCATACTCCTGCTGGCTAAATTTTGTGATTTCTGTTTGCTCACCAAGAGCAGCTTGAAGTCTCCAAACCTGAAATACAAGAGAATCAAGTGAAAAATAGGAAAGCAGACAATAGCATGTACAGTTAAAACTCTGGCATTGGGCAATGAGATCAGTTGGTGAGGAAAAAAAACTAAAATGAAAGCTGAGAAAATAACCACTTAATACAGATAATAAATAAATAAATAAAGGATATATGATACCTCCTCTGCCAGATACTTCCTAGGCATTTTCTTCACTATTTCAGGAGGATAACCGCAGAAGGTGTTATAACTGCATATTTAGGTAACAAGTATGCAAATATCAGCCATTTAGTTAGTATTCTTCTAAGTCCTGAAGGCAATGCAGGAGATAGTGATGTTAAATTTCATGCTGTATAATTAAAATTTTCATGAAAGTGACAACTCATTTTCAAGAAATGATAATATGTAGTCAAAGGTATATAAATCAATCATACATTTTTAGTTCCAAGTGAATCATCTGATACTAGTGCAATTATGTACATTCCTTTCTATACTCTCAAAGTCTGAAATGGCACGTAGCAGGTAATAAAATATAGCAACACAAATGGGAAAATACACATATGTGTCAGTATTACATGATCAACCGGCTAATGTGTTCTCCATGAAGAAAAAACTAAAGAACTATGAAGGACAAAAACATGACACATATACGAGTCATATGACATAATATGGACACACCAACACTGCAATTTCATAGGTCTTCTGCTTTCAGGGGATAGATTGGTTCATACGACATCCCAACACAACTTCATTAGATCAGCCTCTTTGTACGAAACCTTCACCATTTCTTATCTCTATGCTTATTTGCATATTTTCCTTGAAAGATTCAAAAAATTGAACCCTAATATCTGGATCAGTTTTTGTAGAGCCAAATTAACCCTTTTTTATTAAATTTTATCAAAGCAGGTTTTATTCCATGAATTCTTCATATTTCTAGCAAAGAATCATAACACATATCACATATTTTGATTTTTTTTAGCCATTCCCTGCAAATTCACTTTAAATTTTTTGTTTAAAATGGATTAATTTCATTTAGTGCTTTTCCTTCACTAATATGAATATGGCCACACATACCATATAAGATCACAAATGCACAAAGGAATGGAATGCAACTCATGGACTTCTAAAACATTTAAGATAAAAACAATACTTACCCAGAGGCCCCACCTTGGAAAAGTCGAGTTCGTTCTTCTCGACTCCCACCATCAATTGACCACCAACCAAGCAGCCTGCTTGTGAGAGAGTCAAAAAGCAGTGAGAATTACTTGGCTATTCCAATGCCACGCTTTAATGCTAACATCGACACAAAGTGAACAACCTTCGCACTCTAAATTTGCTTTCTGATGAAATGTTTTGACCATTACCTAGAGCCATGATGCAAGTACGCAAAGCACTCCCGTACTTTTGAAGACAACATAAAATATCCTCCTGTGCCAACTCCACTATGCAGTAACACAACGATTTTCTCCACCAATCTAGATGCAGCAAACAGGACGCCAGCACCTTGCAACAGAAAAAGAGGAGAGAAAAGAACTGGAAGTGGGATGTTTTTAACACCAGCAGGTGTCCCCTGAAATATAAAACCACTAAAAGATTTGTTCATCAGACGTTCCAAATGGTTAAAAAATTTCATCCAGCCAACAACCACACTAAATACAAAAATATATCATACCTCCAAGTACATAAAAAGAAGGACTTGGAAACCAACTAATGGAACTTTCATAATATGGCCTCCAATATCTTGCAGACCGCACATTCTATCCTGGGACTGATCCTCTGAAGAAACCACTAAACCATTGTTCCAGTCAAGATATCTTATAGCTGTAGAAGACGAGCTGGCTTCTTGTGAATGAGAGTTTCTATGAATAACTGGATTAGACCACTTTGTACAAACAAGAAACGCAAAACACTCTGCAACACTGTCAATAGATGGGAGAGAGCCTAATAATTAGCACTTCTCATGTACAAAACATTAATGCCATGTTTGGTTGAGGGACTTGGGAAGGGATTTGGAAAAGAGAAAGGGAAAAGTTAGGTGAAATATGAATAAAATATACTTACATTTCACCTAATTTCACACACCTTTTTCTTTTTCTTTTCTAAATCCCTTCCCAAATCCCTAACCAAACACAACATAAATAAAATCTAAAAATGAAGATAAGGTTGTAGTAAAAGCATATGAACAGTACCTAAAATTTATAAATAAATCCCACCAGCCTAGAGCATTCACATCACCTACAATGTTATTTGAAAGAAAATAGAAACCAGAGCATCATTAAGTTGGAATAGTAACATACCTACATTATGAAGCATGTACACAAACATAAATGGTATAATGACATTATGCTAGCAGAATATAGTGTAAGGTGGTTGGGCAAAAGTTCGCAATTGAAATATGGAAGCTAAATATGCCACATTTTATAAACAGGGGGTGCTTGTTATTAGAAAATAATATGAACAGATAACAGCAGCATCTCTACAAACCATTCTATGCATTGAATAAAGAGTAATGGGGCTGAAGCTCCATAAAATTATTATAAAATAAACATCTTCTTCCATGTCTAACAGATTTTCCCATCCTTTAAAGATATAAAAGCTTCTTGTAACAAAATGTCCATAAAGAACAAAACTATTAAGCATGCCAATAAATCAATCGCAAATGAAGACCTAAAATAAACCAAAGAAAAAAATGGACTGGCAGAGATCATCCAAGATCACTAAAAAAAATTGTCACTCTTTAGAAAATGAGAGTTTCTCCCTTATTAAACCCCATAAAAAAAGTGAAAATTGATATCCTATGGATTATTTAATAGCTACTGTACCTAGAGTTTGATCATGCAACATACTACCCACACACTGACTTAATTGAGTCTATGAGGAAGAATTAGAATTCTAAATGACAAGAACAATTAGCACATTAACTTTATTTTATTTTGCATACATATCAAGTAATATTTTTGTATGTTAAAAACAATTGCTAAACAATATGACAGAGAAAGATATTTTATGCACATTAATACATGACAAATAACCCCCCACCCAACACAATCTTTTATACCAATGTATCATACTCTCTCGATTAGGTCATCATAAGAAAATACTGCTAAGGTGTGCTACAACTAACATGAAAGCTGAATAATGTTAGCAAGCTAGGCTAACTTCAAAACACCAATCTAAAGGGCCAAATCCGGAAATTCGGTGCTCAAAATTGTAATCCATGACTTCACTCTTAGCAATCATCAAATTATGTGCAAATTAGCACTGAATTTGTAAATCCGCAAATTGATTCACTGAGCAGTAACCCATTTCAATTGATTAGGTGACTTATTCTCTACCTTTCCAGACACGAAACTCCATATTCTAGCACAATCATCTCATGAATAGTTTGCAAATCAAAGTCCAAGACTGCTACTAAATTTTCTTTTCTCCTTATTTTCTCTAACCAAAAGTTTTTGTATGCAAGAAACAATCCAAAGCCAAATCAAGAAAGAGGAGTTGTCTTCATGTCATCTAAAAACTGAAAATAAAATGTCATTAGCGTAAAATAGTGAAAGATGGAAATGAAGTAAAACTGCCCTACATTGATACTTGCACATTCCATAGTGAAGTAGAGGAAGAACACCGAAGAAGATAGAAAATTACCACATAGCTTAAGGAGGGTGAACAATGTTGCAGCGACGAAGAAAACCATGGAGATTGCCACCCAAAAGTGCTAAAAACAAGAAGTTGACATTGAGTAACACTCATCTTCATTAGTATCAAGCATATCTACATCAAAACTTAAACAGGATATCACATTGAAAGGCATGTGTTTTAGAAACATCCACATTTGTGCACATGATATTTATTTATGGAAAATAATAGCAAATCTACATCAAAACTTAAACAGGACATTACATTGAAAGGCATGTGTTTTAGAAACATCCACACTTGTGCACATCATATTTATTTATGGAAAATAATAGCAACAAGCAATACTCTAAAATCTTATAGTGCACACAAAATCAGCTGACAAGCAAAAAAGCCCAAGATCCACATCTTTAATTTGTAATTTAAGAGAATATAAAGCTTGGGTGATGATTATAATATCATCACCTTTTATATTAATCAATCAACTGTTATAAAAGGAAGCCCTAAGTCACTGATTAAGGAATCACCTTTTATATTGATTGATTGATTGATTGACTGATTAAGGAATCACAATCAATCAATTACAATCTAATCTAAATAAGGAAATAAAGAAATATTCTAACACTCCCCTCAAACTGGTGCGAAGATATCTCGCATGCCCAGCTTGCCTAGAATGTCATGAAATGACTTACTCCCAACTCCCTTGGTGAGGATGTCTGCAAGTTGTTCGCTTGACTTCACAAAAGGAGTACATATCATGCCACTGGTGAATTTCTCCTTAATTAAGTGGCGATCAATCTCAACATGCTTTGTTCTGTTATGTTGAACAGGATTGTGAGCTATATTGATAGCAGCCTTATTATCACAATATAGCCGCATATAGTTTGTCTGGCCCATCCCCAAATCACTCAAAAATAGTCTGATCCACAAGAGTTCACATACACCTTGCGTCATAGCTTTAAACTTAGCTTCTGCACTCGATCTAGCCACCACATTCTATTACTTACTCCTCCAAGTAACAACATTGCCGCCCACAAAGGTACAATATCCTGATACAGATCTTCTATTAGTTATTAACCCTGCCCAATCAGCATCTATATAGGCTTTCACTCTGAGGTAATCATATTTGGAAAAGTAAAGGCCCTTTCCAGGAGAAGATTTCAAGTACCTCAAAATTCTCATAATAGCCTCTAAGTGAATTTGATGAGAAGCATGCATAAACTGACTAACCATACTACTAGCAATAGCAATATCAGAACGACAGTGAGATAAATAAATGAGCTTATCCACGAGTCATTGATAACTCCCCTTATCAATAGTTGTTCCTCCTTCATCATCACTAAGTTTCTGATTAGATTCCAATTAGGTATCACAGGCCTTACATCCAAGCATCCTTGTTTCCTTCAAAAGGTCCAGAACATATTTCCTTTGTGAGATAAAAAACCCATCCTTGGAGCGAGCAACTTCGATTCCCAAAAAATATTTCGGCCTTGTTTGGTTCGTTTGAGAGAGTAATTTTGGAGAAAACGTTTTCAAAATTTTGTTTGGTTTATTAATTTTGGAAAAAAATTTCCAAAATCACTCTCTCTCCTACACATCAATCAATCACTTTTTCTCTCTCCTCTCTCATTCTCAATCATTTTTTCTCTCACATACATCTACTCAACTACAACAAAAAAAACAAATCATCCCAAACTCCCATACTCCAAAACTATTTCCAAAATATACAACCAAACAAATCAAAAAAAATTTCTAAAATCTTTCTAAATTTTTTTTTAAAAATTTATCTCCTAAAACCAAACCAAACACACCCTTCAAGTTCCCCAAGTCTTTGATTTCAAACTCACTAGCTAAGTATTTCTTCAACATGAGTATTTCCTCACTATCGTCGCCTGTAAGCACTATGTCATCCATATAAACAATGACAGTTGTAGTCTTACCACGTAAGAAATGTTTCACAAACAAAGTGTGATCTGCCTGACTTTATTTGAAACCATATTTAAACATAGCTTGAGTGAATCTCTCAAACTAAGTCCTTGGAAACTATTTGAGAGCATATAACGACTTCCGAAACCTGCATACTTTACCCACTGTTTGATGATTCTCAAAACCAGAAGGAATGTCCATGTATACCTCTTCTTTTAGATCACTATGTAAGAAAACATTTTTTACATCAAACTAATGAAGTAGTCAATCTAAATTAGCTACTAGAGAGAGAAGTATTCTAACTAAATTCATCTTAGCCACTGGTGCAAAAATCTCCTGATAATCTACTCTATAAGTCTGAGTGAAGCCTTTTGCCACAAGTCGAGCCTTGTAACGCTTAATGGAACCATCTGCTTTGTGCTTCACAATATACACCCATTTGCATTTCACCGATTGTTTGCCCTTAGGTAACTCAGTTAATTCCCAGGTGCCATTCTTACGAAGTGCTTTTATTTCCTCAATCATGGCAAGTGTCCATTTAGAGGTAGCGAGAGCATCTTGCAAATGGTTAAGAATACTAACAGAGGAAACATTTGACACAAAGACTCTATAAGAGGAAGACAAATGAGAGTAGGACACAAAGTTTGAGATAGAATGTTGAATACAAGATCTCATACCCTTTCTCTTAACAATAGGAATATCAAGATCAGTAGTGTCAAGAATAGCGATATCAGTAGACTTAAGAGAAACAAGAGGTTCAAAGTTACCTAAACTCTTATCAGAAGTAGAAGATGGCAGTGGGTGAGCAAAAATGGTCTCTTGTATCCAAGTAACTTTCTATATATCTTTATCCCTGACATAAACTTGCTCTTCCCTGTCCTTGGTGGCGTTGGATTCTATAGTCCTAGTAATAAGTGGTGCAGGAACAACATGTTCCACCATAGGAGCGATTGGGATAACAGTAATCTCTTTACACCAAGGCTCTCCCTGAAGGGATGACTGTGACACCGAAGAAAACAAGAAATAAGACTGAAACTCAAAGAAAGTGATATCTATGGACACAAACCACTTACAAGAAGGAGGGTGATAACACTTATACCCCTTTTGAGTAGGCGAGTATCCGAGGAAAACACACTTAAGAGAGCGAGGGTCCAACTTACCACGAGTAGGAGAATGATTGTGGACAAAACAAACAGCCAAATATTTTAGGAAGAATGGAAAACAAAAACTCTGAACAAAGAAGGACTTGAAGTGGAGCTTTTTTTGCAAAACCTAGCTAGGACGACGATTAATGAGACAGGCTACGGTGAGAACGGCCTCGCCCCAGTAGGACTGAGGCACACTCATAAACAAACACATGCAGCAAGTCATATTAAGAAGATGACGATTCTTGCCTTCTACAACCCCATTTTGTTGAGGGGTATTGGTGTAAGATGTCTAATGTGCAATGCCATGAGTGGTAAGATAGCTCTTTAACTCCGAATCAATGTATTCACCCCCATTATCAGAACGTAAGATTTGACAATTGCCCCAAACTGAGTACAAATCATTTTATAAAAATTTTGAAACATAGAGAAAATCTCATTTTTCTTCTTTCATGAGATACACCCAAGTAGTATGAGAAAAATCATCGATAAAGGTAACAAACCATCTATGGCCTTTTAAAGACATAACACGGGATGGACCTCACACATCAGAATGTATTAAAGAAAAATGAACTAAACTTTTATTAAGACTTGGAGCAAAAGAAACTCAGTGTTGTTTGCCAAGTTGACAAGACTCACAAAAAAACTCAGACATATTATTGTTTGTAAAAATAGACAGAAATAAATGCCTAAGTAAATGAAAAGAAAGATACCTAAGACGCCGATGACACAGCCATAAATCCTTCTTGGAGGTTGGGAACTGGATGGAATGATGAGCAAGCTTGTTCGGCTAATCCAAGAAATAAAGACTATTTTTTGCACTACCACTGCCAATCGTCCTCCTCGTGACATGGTCCTGAAAAAGATAATGATGAGGAAAAAATGTCACACTACAGTTCAAATCCTTGGTAATAAGACTCAAGGATAGAAGATTAACAGAAAAATTGAGAACGTAGAGCACTGAACACAGAGGTAAGGTAGGGGTAACATCAATTAAACCTTTCCCAGAGATAGAAAAAACAGTACCATCTGCAATCCTAACTTTGTCTCGACCTGAAGAGGGCTTATATGCTGAGAAAATGTCAGAAGACCCAAACATATGATCTGATGCACCAGAATCAATAATCCATAGTAAAGACTTATGGGAAAGAAAAGCACTAGGATAAGAGGCTAAGTTATCTAAACGGGCAAATGACGAGGAAGATGCATTGGAAGTAGTAGAAGACCGGCGGGCCAGCAAATGACGCAAAACATCTTCAAGCTCAGGAGAAGTCATGCTAGATAAACTATCAAAAGTTGGACCAACTGAAGCGGAAGTAGAATCAAGGGTGTCAACAGCACTAGACTGATGGGCCCGTGGATTAGAACCACATCCTCTAGACTGGCCAGATAGACTGCCTCTAGTACCAGACCGATCACCCCGACTCCCTGATGGAGCCCCATGAAGCTTCTAACATGTCTCACGAATATGTTGCGGCTTGCGGCAGTAATCATAGAACATAATATCCTTTCCTGAAGGATGGGAAAGAGGTAGTGACAAACTAGTCCCATCTCGAGAAAGAGCAGAAAGTAATGTTGAATGGTCTCTAGAAGCCGGTGGTAACATAGCAGAACAACAACTCTCCTCATTTTGTACATATGCAAAGGCCTCTTGAAGAGATAGAAGAATATCCATGCCAAGGACACAACTCCAAACCAGATTAAACTCCACATTGAGACCTTCAAGAAACTTAAAGACCCTCTCCTATGCAAGAAACTTCTGGTAACCAACTGAGTCAACTGTACAGACAGGCTTGTAATCCAGGAGATGATCTAGGCGTTTCCAACCATTAATCAGAAAGGTGTAATACTGGAGAACTGTCTGCTCCCCTTGTACTGAGTGCTCAATAGACCGGTGCAGCTAAAAGACTGAGAAAATTTTCATTTTCGAGAATATGTAGCAGTGACTGCTTCCCAAATATCCTGGATAGTATCCATGGATAAGTAGCCTTTATCAATCTTCGGAACCATGGAATGAATGAGTCACCACATGATTAAAGAGTTGGTAATCTCCCATTGGTCATAGCCAAGATTCGTAATACCAGGTGCTTGAACTCTTCCATTAACATATCTCATCTTCCTCTTCCTCTTACTCTTCAAAAAAAGTGTCAAGACACTTAAGACTAGGAAAGGTAATTCTGACCATTAAACAAAGCGGTGGTGATTTTGAGGCTAGGGTTCAGGTTCTCTAATGTAGTAGTCATAACTGGACTGGAGCTCTCCCCTTTATATAGGTGAGAAATAGTGGTGGATTCACTAGTTAGGTCAGCTACAAGAACTCTACAATTTCAACCTAAAAAACCTTGTACGAATCACAATAATGGAAAGAGAAATGAAATGGGCTGGAATAAGCAGAATCACATACAGACCACTATGGGAGCATAACAATTAGATGAGTCATCTATGGACCCAAAAAAAATAAATCAAATACGAGAAAACAAATCTCCAATCAAAACAAGTGTTGCACTGTGTTTAAGAAAGTAGAGGGAAAGAAACTTGGGGCAACAGAAAATGGGCAGCCCTCAAACACTCATCCACAGGAGCCGAAATACACAAAGAGAGGCTAGGACAGCCCTCACAAGGGTCAACTAGGCCAGAGAGGCCTTCGGTTGAAGCCAAAACAGCTCTGTGGAACCTTGGTTCCGATAAAGACTCAGGGGCCAACGGTGGAGGATGGGTGGTGATAGGTGATGGCTGGTTGGTGGCAGCGGCTGTATGGGTGACGGTTCTTGGGGTTTTGGCTCTAATACTATGTAATTTAAGAGAATACAAAGCTTGGATGATGATTATGATATCATCACCTTTTATATTAATCAATCAACTGTTACAAAAGGAATCCCTAAGACACTGATTAAAGAGTCACTTTTTATATTGATTGATTGATTGAATGATTAAGGAATCATAATCAATCAATCAATCAATTAATCAATTACAATCTAATCTAAATAAGGAAATAAGAAAATATTCTAACATAATTATTACTTTAGCGACACATGACTGTGGCATACACCTAAGGAAAACCTTGCTTTATTTTCAAAACTTAAAAATTTTGCAGCGAGAGTTGTTTTAGAATAGCCATAAACTCAGGCAACCCTACCAGAGAACTTCATAAAGGTTTTCCTTGTTTGGCAACTCACTGTTTTAGCCTAAAAGTCAAAAAGTCACTAAAAAACTACAAAGTCAACAACCTATACAAAAAAGTCAAAGATTACCTTTTCTCTTTATTTTTGCACATCTTTTGGTAAAAAAACAAAAGTCATTCCAAACATACTAATTTTTTTACCTCATATTTTAACCAAAAAACTTACTAAAATAGCATGTTCCCAAACGAGGCCAGCTATAGTAACCACTATAAATTTTCCCTCAATGGTACAAACTTCATCTGCAGCAATTCAGGCTACTTCAAAGGTTTTGACAGTAAGCAGATTAGTTCAAAGATCGAAAGTTTCATTAAAATTAAAATAAAAACAATAAAAAATAATAATAAAAATGAATAAAAGCAAAAGAAATTGCAGCCTTGATCTTGGGCCAAGGTTGAAACCACAAGCTAGCTAACAACCAAAAATTAGAGGGCTGCATTAGCCTTCATATGCTGTAGAAATCACACAGTCATTCCTAAGCAAGATTTGGGATGTCATTAACAGAGATTTGGGATGAAGGTCTTGGTTGAATTTTTTAAAGGGGAATTTTTGGCTTCTTTTTGAGCTTCAGCATTGTTTTAATTGAAGGGGATCCATTATTTGTGATCTGTAACTCTTTTGTTTACTTTTTCTTTCTTTCTTTCTTTCTTTCTTTATTTATTTTGGGTGCTTGTCCTCCTTATTTTGTATTTTTCTCCTTTTCCCTGATGTTAATAAAATTTGCTTCTTTGTTACTGATTAAAAAAATAAATTTTATTTATTTATCTAATTCCAACTTTAAAAAATAAAAATTGGGAACAAAAGAAAGAAAGAACAACCAAACAAGAATCAGATGACTTTGTAGCAATTCACATAAACTAGACTACGGCATTCCAAGAGTAGTTCTTTGTTAAATCAGCTAATGCAGCTAAACTTACAGGAAGTGTCTCCCATATTGCTTCACCACTCATGCTTTCATCATCTCCAGGCAATAGAGCCTTACACATTCTGTACAAGGAAGCACCTCAGTAATAGGAATGATCCATCATTAATTTACAAGATAGACAGTAACATGATTTCAACAATTTGAGAATAAAACATTAGTACATCCATTGGTTTAGCTAAATCAATTAACTACTTATTAATTAATTAATAGTGCCAGTAATAATGGCAGCAACAGCATCTGCTATAGTAGTTTTCAGGTAATATTACTTTAGAAATTCTAAGCACCTAAGAAATTGTTCCTAGACGAATAGGCCAATTTTCAGCAAATTAATAGAAATTTTGAACAATGCCAAGTGATTAATTGATTATTCAATCAACTAACAAATCAATTAATCAATTTAGCAATTGAACAATCTAATCTATCAATTTCATCAAATAAAGGACAATCAACCATGAGACAACATATTTAGTGTGGAAACTCTACACAAACCCCATTCTATAGGGAGAACACCACAATCCAACACCCAAAATCAATCTACTATAAGGTAACAAGAATAATGGTTATGAATTAATGCTAGAGAAAACACCTGAAATTGTCCACTAGGATGGTTATTTCAAATGCCAGCAAGGGAAGGAAGACAATCTTCAAGTTTACAGCTGCAAAACCATTGACTGTACAAAATAACATATTTTACTATTCAAAAAAGACAGAGTTCTTATAAGAGGAATTCATGTTTTAGTCACAAACAGGCATAAAGCTTACAAATAAAAATTAACTAGCATATTTGTCCCATGGTACGAAGTTCCCATGAATGAATAAAGACAAGAACCTGAACTTTCTTTTTATTTTTTTTACTTCTAAATGCTTCCAAAAAAAATTATTAGGACAAGGTGAAAAAGAAGTTGAACTCTGGAGTCTGGACCAACTTGCCAGAGTTAGGCACCCAGGTATCACTCATATGCAATGATAGAAAACAAAATAATTAGCTCATACAAAATAAAAGCACTATATTGTAATGCATCAAAGATTCAACACACCAAAACAATATTGAATAACAGTGACAGGGTGTTCATTCCCTACCATAGATGCTCTCAAGATATATACAGAGGAGCAGCTCAAATGCAATCAGCAATGGCGTTGCAATGATGGTATGACATGGTGCCCACTGTGCAAAAAAAAAAAAAAAATGAAAACTTCATGATGCACATTCAAATATAAGCTGAGAAATTCTAACATCCAAAAAACTAAATACGTATTTGTTAAGAATATCTCGAGAAAAGATATTGAGAGGCATGATGCATTACATTACGACCATGGGGAACAGATGGCGCAGGTAAAGAGAACCTTCCTCGGGCAACAACTGCATGAAAAAGCCAAAGTGGGAAGAAAATGATCCTGCAAACCAAATTCAACACATTGTTATTAAGAAACTAAAACCACATCGTGATATTAGAATAATTATATGTTCAAGCAAACAAGAAAAATCTTTTAACAAATTTTACACAAAATTCATCAATGTTGCAACATTCAGGATACTCATAGGTGTCAGCAAGCTTTCACACTCCTTGTAAGAAAATTGGAAGGTTGGTGATTGGGTTGATTAAATTTTGATTGGTTGGTTGGTTGAATCTGTTGATTAAAACCTATTGATTGGTTGAATCTTCAACTCTCTTGCTTCTCCATGGGTAATAGCAGTGGGGAGGGGCTAGGGTGGAAGAAGTGGTAGTGGTGATGGCGTGCAGAAGGTGTTGGGGCTGAGGTGCTGGTGATGACAATGGATTGATAACAATACCCCTTATTCATTAGTTTTAATTGGTTCAAATTGTATTCCATCTAAAAATTCAGGATTTAATACAAACAAACTAGAAACTCCTTAGCAAGGTTCTGAAAAGCGGTTGCGGTCGCCGTAACGCTGGCGGTGGCGCGGTTGCGGAGTGTAAAGGCCGCAGCATAATGGTTGCGGTCACCGGAACCGTGAATTTTTTTATGTTTAGCACAATTTAAAAAAAACTTACCGATACACATATTTTTTTTCCATGATCATATTTATTAGGTTTAAAATAAATATTGATCAATTTTTGTAAATTTTTAAGTATGATCCAATATATTTTATATATTTTTTTTTTTGGGTAAGTATATTTTATATTTTTAAATCATTATAAACTGAGTTTTTTACAATTTATTTTAGTAATTAATGACTTTATATTATACAAAAAATCCATCACTAACTATTATATATAAAATAAACAATGATAAAAGTAAGAGAATAAATAAAAACTTAAATATATATATACATATTTTAACCAAGCCAAATAGATAATGACCACATTTATTATTATTATTATTATTATTATTATCAAACAATATATAGATAGACACACACAAACAAAATGGTTGAGTGATAGCAGCTGAATAGAATAACATAGGTTTTACAGTTTCAACAAATCAATAACACGTTCTTCATCTTCCCTCTTCTCTCTCTATCTCTTGCTCCTCCATCTTCTCTCTTCATCTTCCCTCTTCTCTCTATCCTCTTCCACCATTTTCAACTTTTTTTTGTATGTTTTTTCGAAAGAAACAGTTCGAAACCATTACGTAACAGTGCGTAACAGGCCGTTACAGCAGCCGCTACAGCCGACACACCTGTGAATCTCAATCACACTGCAAAAGCGGCCGTAACAGGTGGCGGTAACCGCCAAAACCGTTACGTAACAACGTAACAGTTGCGACCGCTTTTTAAAACCTTGCTCCTTAGGATTATAAGGGTTATTTTTTATAATTTATCCTAAAAAATTCTATTACAATATTAAAAAAAACATTTAAGTTGCTGCTTTAGGTCTCAAAATGTCTTGAATCGGCCCTGCAATTAACCACAATCATTTTATTTGCCACCAAGCATACAATAAAACCCACAAGCACAGAAATTTGTGGGAAACCAATTCACCCATTTCACACACACATATGCAGAGACATATACATATGCATACAATACAAGCAATTCTATGGAAAACACATAATTTGTCACCCCAATTCAATTTCCCCAAGGATAATTCAAACAAAACCCATTAATTTCAAAAGTTCCCATCGTTGTTACAGCGAAAAAAAATTCAACCCACAACGAATAAGATAAAATTATAAAAACCCACCAGTAATTTATCAAAGCAAAATAAACCCACATAAATATAGACATAGATATATAGTTACTGACCACCAAGAGTAGGAGAGGAGGTGATCGAGCTTGAGAACGAGGAAGAGAGTGAAACAGAAGAGGAAGGTGTGAGCAGCGAGGGCCTGTACGGACTTGGCGACTCTTTGCCAGCACATTGCTATCCTCCGAAGCATCAACGAAAGGGTTTAATACACTGAAAAAATAAAATAAAATAAAATAAAATAAAAACGCAAGCAATAGTGTAGTGTATTAGTGCAAATAGTAAGAGTCGATCTGAGAATCAAATACTGGACGAAGAAGAAGAAGTTAGTGGGGAAGCCATTAAAGATGTGTCTGTGTATCAATTACGCAAAACAAGAAAAATATTCAATTAAACGCTCCTTCCTTCCTCTCTCTCTCTCTCTCTCTCTCATAGTCGCTTTCAGAGTACGCCACCATGGCCCTTTTTAATTCTTCTTTTAATACCTCCATTATATGTTTGGACCGGGTCCACACCCTCTATGTGGTCGTTTGAAGTGTTTTAAATAAATGTATTTTTTAATTTTTTTTTATGAAATATGAGTTAAGTTTGAAATAATATAATAGAGAAGTAATGTAATTTAAATAAGATAATATGATTTAAATAAGATAGTGACTTTTTAACATTTTAATTTTTTTAATATATGTCAAACAAGACTTTAAAAAAAAAAAACTTGTATTTGTTTAAGTTTGGTTGACTTTAATATCGAGTCTTTATTTTTGTCTAAATATGGTATAAAAAAATAATTATAAATTTCGAGTTTATCTATCGCGCTATATGTTAAAAAATAAGGAGATGTATTGAAAAATCTTTTTTCAAGTATCTATATTATAATTAATTCATAAGATATTTTTTTATTTTAAAAAATCTTATTTTTTTAACATTTGATCTATAAAATCTTAATTATCAGATTTAAAGTATTTTATGAATAATTTTATCATTACAAATATTTTTTGAATGGTTAGCAAATTGGTAATGTGAATATTCATATTTTACAACGTGAATATTCACATTGACGTGTTAACATTCACATTGATGGTGTAAACATTCACACTGACAGTGTGAACATTCACATCACAAAACATTGACATTGTAAATATTAATATTATTAGGGATATTTTGGTAATTATGTCACTCATAAGATTTATTAGAATATAAGAAAATAATGTGAACTAAATAAATATAAGTAAGTGAAAAGAGATTTATGAAAAAGTACTCCTTAAAAAATATATATATTCTATAATTAAATTTAATTACACATTATATTTCTTAAATAAATATACAAACATCATTATAAATTGAAATATTTTGTATATAAATGGAAGGACTTCTTAAATAAATTCAACTAAATATCACAACAAATGTAAATTTCAATAAAATTAATAAACGTAAAGTTTAGATCTTAATAAAATTATATATATATTTAATATATTATAATTAATTAATTAATTCAATAGCAGATCGGATCAGGCTGAGTTGAAAGTATAAATCTCAAACTCAATCCATTAATATATTAGGTTGAAAAATATTAGCCTAATCTAGCCCTATGACTTAAATCAACATTTCCAAATCCTAAAAAAATAAGGCCGAACTAGGTGGCCAACGAGGCAATGCCCGACGTAAATTAAATAAGAAATTTACTTTGAAAAGTAAAAAATTTGGAATTCTTTCAAGTTTCACTTGATCATTATGTTCGGAATTGTAATTTATTTGGATGATTTGAATCGTTCATTTTGTAAGATTCTTCATATATATTGATTTAATAATCTTAATTTTTTTAATTTAATCACATTTGTTCTAAATAAAATAGATGAACTATTTAAAAAGTACCGTTGTTATTTATTTTTTAAAAACACGTGCGATAAAATGAAAATTTATTTTATTAAAAAAAATTCATAAATGATTTATATGAAAAGTTTTACAAAATGAACAATTTGAATATTTTAAATATAACTTATAACAAGAGATCGAACATGACAATTAAGTTCAGATTTAAATTTTTTAAATAAAAAAAAAATAATCAGTGTGTTTAGTTTGAGTTTTTTGGATTAATTTTTTAAAAATTAAATTTTTTGGTTTTGGTGTTTTTTTGTTTTTAGTGAATATTTTTTTTTAAAAAAAATTTACTTTTTTAGATGCACCTTATTTAGATGTATCTAAAAATTAAAAAATTTGTGAAAAAATATTTTAAAAAATTAGTAAATATATAAAAATATATATATACTAAATTCTCGTATTTTTTTGTATTTTTGGTATTTAGCGAATTTTGAAAAGATTTTTTTCACAAAATTTTTATTTTTTAAGTATATTTATGTTAAGTATGTCTAAAAAGTAAAAAAAAAAATTTACTTAAAATATTAAAAAAATTCATTAAAAAAAACACACACACGCACACGAAAAATGAGAAAGAAAGTAATAACCCAGGGGTGTGTGGCCTTGTGGTAAGAACATGGGGATTAAGCCCCCAGGTCATGAGTTCAAATCCCCCCGGGCCAATCTTCTGGGCGTAGCACAGTTGGTTAGGAGGTTGGACCTCAAGTTGTCTAATCAGCACTTGGTGTGGATTCAATACTCTCCCGCTGTGCGAGTCCTGACTTAAGCGGAGCTTGTCTTGGGAGGTCGGGGCAAGTTCCCAGGTTATAGAGGTTGTAGTCTCTTCGCTCGGAACGGCTAACAGGACACCTTGGTGATTTCTACAAAGGGGCGCTGCCTTAGACTTGCGGGAGAGTAAGGCGGATTTTCCTGTAATAAAAATAAATAAATAAATAATAAAATAAAAAAAAAAGTAAAATTTTCTAAAAAATATTTTTGAAAAAGAAGAACCAAGCAAAGTGATGCAACACAAAAAGAAAAGGATTTTAGATAATTATAAATTTGTGGACAATTTTTTCTTAATTACGTTAAAGATAATATTTTAATTTTTGCTCAAAAAAAAAAAAAAAAAAAAATTTGTTGATAACCATACGTAACTTCTTCGAACGGATTTCTTTAGACCCCACCAATTAATTTCAAATTTTAGTTCACATGTCTTTCCCTTTCTCTTTCTTAAGCTATCCAACTTATAAATCATCATTCATATTTGTCCATCTATACTCCTACACTCTTACGCCAACCCTTATCGAATCGATGTGTCACATTTTAAATGAATACATGATAATGAGTAAAAATTTAAAAATTTATTTTTTTCAACTAATACAGACTTTTATAGATTAATTTTTTTCAATCCGCCTAATTTTAGATGGATAGTAGATTTGAGTTTTGTTTTGCTACAACCGAATCGTCAAACTACGAACACTCCTAGTAATTTGTAAGGTTTTGTGTTTTCAATTTGTTTAGATATTCTGTTTGTATTTTCAATTAAAAAAAAGTTTAGATATTCTGTTATGTTTTCAATTTGTTTTTAATTTAAAAATATTTTATCAAAGGTAAATTACAAATACACCATCTGAGATTTAATTAAAATACGAATCGCCCTCTGTGATTTTGAAAATTACATTTCATCCCTTGAGGTTTCTAATTTCATAACAAATCACCATTTTATTAATAAATCATCAAGTCAATTAACAGTTTTTAATGATGTTAAAAATATATTTTCATTAATAATTTAGGTAATTTTATTATTACATAGGGGAGCGATTATAAATTTCATTTTTTTAGTTAATTTTGTTAAATAAAAAATTCTAATAAGGGGATATTTGTAATTTTTCAAACCACATGGGATAATCTATATTTTAAGCAAACTCAAGAAGTATATTTGTAATTTACCCTTTTATCAACTAACAAGTGTTGATATTTAGTATTTTTTTTTTTATGAAAAATGGAAGGCTTAAAATTGCCATTTTTTTTAAAAAAAAAAATCAACTTAAATAGTTTTTGAATTAAAAAAAAAAATAATGAAATAGTTTTGATAATGCATGATTTTCTTATATATATTTATTATTGATATTTGACAATTTACTTGATAATCTTTTGGTTATGTTGAGTTGGATTTTATCCACACAAAAGAAAAAAATTTGGCAAGTTGTTATATTATGTTCAAAATTTGTAGAAGTTTAAACTACCAAACCGATTCGCATCAATCCGTCAATCCATTCAATCCGCATCCACCATTTCGGTTGACATATGCGGATTGATTTTTTTCAATTCGCCAATCTGACGGACGGATAACGAATTGAAAATTCACCAATCATAACCGAACTGCGAGCAATCTTACCCCTACCCCATAACCACCATTATAACACCACCACCTCCTCACTTCTCGTGCCATCATTACCGCTACTCTTGCACCCACTACCACCCATTATCACCGTAATCCATCACTGCACAATTCACCCTACAATATCTGATATCTCCTCCCTTTGTCCCTTTATAGACCGTCCCGAGAACTCCGCTCTCCGCGCCGCGAGGGCGTGAATCACTTTGTTCTTTAGCTATTACAGTTCGGACTCGTGTCACGATTCTGAATCTAATCTCACAAAATGTAATATGAGACCAATAAATCACTAAAGAGTCCAAATCCGATAAATCGTTTTGGAAAACTGATTTTAATAAAGAAGTGCCAAACATGGACTGCTTTGCCAGATACAGAGTCGCCACATAAATGTTTTATTTTGGAAAAATTTAGAAAACCCTGACTCGTGCCTAAGGCCACGTGTCCGTCATTACCAAAGTTGTCTCGACTCGAGAACTTGGGTACAAGAGGGCGAGGTCATGCAATAGCACCCCCGCTCGCCCGATCAAAGATCGGCCTTGTAGACACCCCATTTTTGACCGACCTTAAGACTCAGACGTCACCGGTTGAGCGCTCGGTGATGTTGCATGTCCTGCTCGTTCAGAAGTCTCAGAGTCGCGGCCGTGCGCCCTGCCTCCGGACTTCCGAACTCTCTTCTGCGCCTTGTCTCGGTTTGCGAACCAGACTCGGTTTTCTCTGTTTTCTTTCCTAAGGGGAGGGAATGGTCCCATAGACTATCTCCCAGTGGCCGTGAGCTACTTTTCGTGGCCGTAGGCCATTTTGCCCATTTCGGAGCCCGGTTCCCGGTTTTCGGAGCCGTCAGGCCGTGTGCCTCGGTTCGGGACCGCCCAACCATCTCCGATTTCTCCGGTTTTCGGCAAGTGCCTCTGTTTTATCATTCCGAGGGACACTGGGGCCTCTGGTACCCACTTCGCGGCCGTACGCCACTTTCGGTGCTTATAGCCGGTTTTCGGGGCCCCGAACTACCCGGTTTTGGCCCCGAGCTTTCATTTTGTATCAGTTTTTGTTCATTTTTGGCAGGTGCCTCTGTTTTGTCATTATGAGGAACACTGGGCTCTCAGATACCCACTTCATGGCCAAACACCACTTTCGGTGCTTACAGCCGGTTTTCGGGACCCCGAATTGCCCGGTTTTGGCCCCGAGCATTCATTTTGCATCGGTTTTCTCCGATTTTTGGCAGGTACCTCTGTTTTAACATCAGAAAGATCACTGGAGGGTGGAAGGTCAACAATTGTCTCAGAAAACCAGTTTCACTCCTCCGGAGCCCGTTTTTCTCACTTCCGGGCTAATGTTGAACACCCTAGGGGTATTTTCTTCCAACCAAAGCTACATATTTGTGATGAGGGGACATGGGAGGACACTAAAAGGTACTGGTCGGCCAGTAATTCAGATTTTCATTTTTGAGCATCTTCTTCAAATGCAATGTTGTGAATCCTATTTCAATGTTGCCAAATTCCAACCTTGGATCCCTGTTCTACACACATGGGAGGACACCAAAAAGTGGTGGTCGGCCAGTAATTGTCAATTTCATTTTTGAGCCTCTCCTTCAAGTTCTATGTTGTGACTCTTGTTTCAGTGTTGCCAAATTCCAACCCTGGGGCCTTATTCTACACACTTGGGAGGACCCTAAAACATGGTGGTCGGCCAGAATTTTTTGACTTCATTTTTGGGCCATGGCCGGCCGGCCAGGGGGAGTGGCTGGCCGACCAGTTGGGGTGGCCGGCCGGCCACCTTCCAGAAAGTTACCTGGCCGGCCAGCTTTCTGCTTTCCAGCCCTTTACAGCTGTCCAGCTGCTTTTTGAAATATCTCACCCCTCCGGGAGATATTTTGGGAAGGAAAGCTTGGATGCATTTCCCTCCCATTTTACACCCTTTCTTGCCTATTTGAGGGGCTGGACAGCTCCTTCCCTAGGGTTACAACATTTCATCTTAGAAGCCTCTCTCCTAAATCCTTCATTTCCATAGCCAAAAATCCAAAAAACCTTCAAGTTTCTAACTCTTCTCTTCATCAACCCTAAGCCTCACCATCACCATTACCATTCCAACAGCAAAGGAAGGTTCTCCAAGGGCCAAGAAGCAACAAATTCAAGCCAAGAGGTAGCAACAATTGGATCTTCAAAGGTAAACCTCAAATTCAATCTTTTGTGCCATTTTCTTGCTTCCTATTTCTACCCTACTTGCCTACTGTTTTGGGCTCCGACCCCTACTGGTTTTAGGCTCATTTTGAGCCCCTCTACAACATTGTAGAAGGGCTCAACCTTGTTTGATGCTTCTATCTATCACTTGTTTCAATATCCACCTTGTATGTCATGATCTTGCATGCTATTTTTGGCTTATATACATTTGTTTTTTGGGCTCCGACCCATACTGGTTTTAGGCTCATTTTGAGCCCCTCTACAACATTTTAGAAGGGCTCAACCTCATTTGAGAGCCCCATGATGTACTTCTTTCAATATCACCCTTTATGCCAATTATTTGCATGCTTTGTTTGGCTTTTGAGTGATCTGATTTCGAGCCTGATGTAAACTGTTAGTGGGCTTATTTTGAGCCCATCTTCAACATTGAAGAAGGTCTCAACCATGTTTGGCCCCTCTATCATATACTTCATGTTATATCCTTCATATTTTCCGTAAAATTGCATATTTTTTTAGGCCATTCTAACTTCTGTTTTAGGCCTTCATCAGGCTTAGAAAGTGCCTTATTTTGGCCTATTCTTCGTGTTTTGTTAAGGGTCTTAGGTCATTTGGTGTATGCTTTTGGTACCTTATGTTATAGCCCCTTTTGGCACATTATTTTGCATGCTATGTTTAGCCTATCTACATACTGAATTGGGGGATGTCATCTCTTGTAAGTGTGCATATTTTTGGCCCCTCTTTAATTTTTTAGAACTGTGTTTTTCAGTTTGAGCATTGTATATACCACTTGCTTTGTAATTCTCCTCCTTTCCCCCTTTTTTGCAAGCTTTTTTTACCATACTTGTGGTTGTTATTTATCCATGATTTGTACTGGAAAAATGCCATATTTGGGACTGCCTTGCTACTGTTTTTGCTGTCATGTATCAATTTTGCATGTTTAGTATAGCTGTAGGCCATTTCGGGGGCTTAATATCGCATTTCGGGATGATTTCATGCATTGGTTGTCATTTCGTATCATTTCGGAGCTGTTTTCCCCTTCATTTAGGCGCTGAAATTTGGTTTGCATGCTTGCATATCATTTCCGTATGCCATTTCATGCCTTCGGGCCATGCCTCGGTTTGCGTGCCCGTGTGCACGCATTTCGAGGCACCTCATTTTCATCCATCGGCAGCTTATGTGAGTGTGGCTGAGGCTCTCTCATGTTAGTGTAAGCCGAATTCGCATTTTCCATCTCATTTTATCATTGCCTCGGTTTGCGTGCCCGTGGGCACGCACTTCGAGGCATCTCCGTTTTATCCGACGGCATCTGATGTGAGTGTGGCTGAGGTCCACTCATGTTAGTATAAGCCCAATTTGCATATCCGATTTCCATTTCATCATCGCCTCAGTTTGCGTGCCCGTGTGTACGCATTTCAAGGCACTTCGGTTTTATCCGATTTCCATTTCATCATTGCCTCGGTTGCGTGCCCGTGTGCACGCATTCCGAGGCACTTCAGTTTTATCCGATTTCCATTTCATCATTGCCTCGGTTTGCGTGCCCGTGTGCACGCATTCCGAGGCACTTCGGTTTTATCCGATTTGCATCTCACATCATGGCCTCGGTTTGCGTGCCCGTGTGCACGCATTTCGAGGTATCTTCATTTTCATCCGCATTGTGCATACTAGGATTGTATCTTAGTTGCATTTCATGCATATCATGCATATTGCACGGGAAACGAGGCACGTTTCGTACTCCGAGTGACGGAACGGGTCTCAATTCCCAAGTCACCGACACTCCGGATTATCCATGATGGAGTTAGGTTTTGTTGTAGCATCCATGTGCATCCATCCTATATTGAGTTGTGCAATTCGGCTCCTCGGCCATCATGCATCGATGTGCATGATTGGTGCCACGAGGATCGAGGCATGCATATATTTGTGAAATACATTGCTATGCCCCTTTCCTGCTGCTCTGTTGCAGCAAAATGAAGAATCAGCAACTTTTCGGAGTCTGGCACGCATTTCGAGAAAAATGCAAACAGAGGCTAATCGGGGCACCGCCGTGGATTTCCGCGCAAAGGCATCCGGGCATGCATCATTTCATCATCCGGAGCAGCAGCAAGGCAGTCCCTGGCTTGCATGCCAGTTTTACAGCTTTCTTAGTTAATTCGTTAATTAATTAGGATTCTTGTATTTTATTCGGACTGTATTATTTTGGACTGTATTATTCTTTTATTTCGGACTGTATATTTATTTGGACCCTCTGCGCGAGGGCATAATTGTAATAAGTGTGGGTGTGTGTGATGTATGTCTTCCAACCCCACGTCTTTCTTCCCTTTTATTTATTTGCTTATGATGGTTAGATATAGGGCATATTTCAATTAGCATACAGCATGACAGCATGTTTGCATCATTCATCTGTTTTGCACGCACCGGGCTCGGCGCATCATACAAACTGCATCTGTATTTCAATTCCGAGTTGAATACATGTTAGTTGTAGCATCTCATATACCATGTTTAGAATAGCCGAGCCTGCTATAGTTGCATTTTGCATGTGTTGCATTAGGCATTTTAGCATATTTAGGATTCATGCATGATTTCTAACCGGTTTCTGTTTTGGCTTGGAGTACTCGGTAAGTTTTATGCTTTAGCATCCTTGCATGTGCGTGAGTGACTGCCATGATAGCATGCTTGCCATGAGGCTATATGCTTATGTGATATAACTGCCTTGAATGCCTGTGGGTGGAGGTTGAGTTATTTGAATTGGGACAACGCATTGACTGTTTGTTTTAAGCCCACTAGATAGTGGCAACATCACTATTTTCTAAGCCCACCTGAGGGTGGCAAATCCGCATTTTAGCCTACCTGCGGGTAGCACCATCACACCATTTTCAAATAAACAAACATGAAATGTTTTGTTCCAATTCAGACGGCCCAGTCTATACTTGTTTGCTGCGAGCATCACATAGTAACCTAGGCTAATAACCGGAATAAGAGCATACAATGTTTTCAAAAGCAGATATCATGGTTAGTAGAGGCCGGTCTTTGACCGGGCGAGCGGGGGTGCTCACGATGTGACCTTCCCCAATCGTACCCAAGTTCCCGAGCCAACTTTGGTGATGACGGACACGTGGCCTTTTGGCACCGAGTTAGGGTTTCCTAAATTTCCCCATTAAAAAAATATTTAGGTGACGACTCTGTATCTGGCAAAGCAGTCCATGTTTGGCACTTCTTTCAAAAAAATCTGTTTTCAAAACGATTTGCCGGATTTGGACTCTTTGGTTCAAGATTTAGAACCGTGGCACAAATCGAGTCCGAACTGTAGCGAGGTCCCTCGCGGGCTTGTTACAGGCCTTTACTAACATGATATGTTGTTTTTGAAAACACATGTGTTCTTATTCTGGTTTTTAACCTAGAATTACTATGTGATGCGCACAGCATACAAGTATAGACTAGATCGCCTAAGTTGGAACAAAACATTGCACGTTCGTTTGTGAAAATGGTTTGAAGTTTGCTACTCGCAAGTAGGCTAAGTTGCGGATTTCAATGAATTGTTCCAATTCAAGCAATCCAACCTTCACCCACAGGCATTTAGGCAATTAATTAACTAAGCAGTTAGCCTCATGGCAAGCATGCTAACATGGCAACATATACATCTCATGCAGGGATGCTAAAGCATAAACACTCACAGTGTACTCCAAGCCAAAACAGAGAACTAGTTAGAAATCATGCATGATCCTAGTTCGTGTTAAGATGGTTAATGCAACACATACGAAAATGCAACTCAGATAAGCTCGGCTATTCTAAGATGTCATGTGAATGCAACTTGATAACATGCTGTTAAACACGTATTCAAGTAAA
The DNA here is from genome assembly GCA_036172215.1 of Camellia granthamiana. Taxonomy (NCBI): domain Eukaryota; kingdom Viridiplantae; phylum Streptophyta; class Magnoliopsida; order Ericales; family Theaceae; genus Camellia; species Camellia granthamiana. Next base: position 82,989,041 of record CM069906.1, on the reverse strand, counting down.
TGTATTGAAATACAATACGGTTAGTATGATGCGTCAAGCGCGGTGCATGCAATACAGATGAATGGATGCACGCATGCGAGCATAAGGATGCTAATCGAAATATGCCCTAGAACTAACCATCGTAAGCGGTTAAGTAAAAGGGAGAAAGAAATGAGGATTGGAATACATGCATTACACACATGCACGCTTATTACAACAGTTGGCCCTCTCGACGGAGGGTCCGAATAAGAAGCTAATTAGCTAATCTAAGCTAATTAAACTAATTATTACATCACAAAACTAATTAACTAAGAAATAAGTTAACTAACTAGTTATTACAACACAAATAAGCAGCTAAACGCATTAACTACTTAAATACAGAACCAAAGCATAAACTAGCTAAGGGAAGCAGTAAAAAGAGGTCCTCGGGATGAGGAGTGCATGCATGCTCGGTTGCCTCGTTCGGAAATCCGTCACGATGTCCCAACTTGCCTCTGTTTGTAATTGTTCTCAGAACCTTGCACCAAGCTCCAGAAAAGCTTCTAACTCACTTTGGGGACCTGTGGGAGGGCTGCCGACTACCTAGGGGTGTTCCCAGCCACTGGCCGACCACTTTTTATTGCTGCAGACCAGAAAAAGTGGTCGCCCAGCTAGTTTATCTGGTCGGCCGACCAGTTATTGCTGCACTTCTCCACTTTGCTGTAACAAAGAGCAAAAAAGGGCATGGCAATATATTTGCAAGATATGTGTGCACAATCACTCTCCCTATCATTTCATAAGCTCAAGGGAGTGTGGTTCTCGACCCTCGGGCCACCAATCACGCATCTCGATGCATGATGGCCGAGAAGCCAAATTGCACAATTCAATGTAAAATGAATGCATACATAAACACATAAAGCCTTAACCTCTATCATGATTGATCAAAAGGGTCGGCGACCAAGAATTGAGGCACGTTTCATCACTTCAAGTATGAAACGTCCCTCGTTCCTTGTGTTTAGACTAATACTCAATCCAAACACAATGCAAGCAACCACATGCGAATATGCAATGCAACTCAAGTATGCAAACATGCAATGTAAGGCATGCATACACAATGCAATGCAATGCAATGCAACAACATGACATACTCAATGCGAAGAACAACATGGCATACTCAATGCAATGTAACATCGCATACACAATGCGATGAACAACATGGCATACTCAATGCAATGTGATATAAGCATACAAACAACATGGCATACACAATGCTAAATGGTCTTAAACCAAAAATGGGCAGACCTCAGTCATGTCCAAATCAGTGGCCATAATGCTAAAACTAAGGCATGAAGTACAAAGTAAATACATGCACAATGCAAAGGCCCATTGACCGGACATAAAAACACAATCCTCAAGAGTGCTCAAAGAGTGACAAATGTGGAAGTGTAACAACACCAAAAGCTCTGAAATTAAGCAAGAAATGATGCCAAATCATTCAAACAACATAAGCATGGCATGCTAGGGTCCTTAAGGCATAAGGCTAGCAAAGAGGACTATACAAAGGAACATGCAACACATGGCACAAATGCATGAACCAACCATGGACAGAGCTTCATTAGGTCTAAACAAAGACCAAAAAAATGCTAAGATGAGGGCTCAAGGACCTAGGCAAGATGGCATACATACTAGGCCACAAACAAGGCAACAATGCACAACCCTTAGAGGCATTCAAAGCATGAAAGAAATGGGAACATGGCAGTACTATATGCTCTGAAATGTCATGTTAAGTGATGCTAAATCATGTACACAACGCAAATGAAGCATGCTCTGGTACCCAAAGCTTGAAACTAGCATAGGCATTTGTAGTACAACTATGCAAAACATGAAGCATATGGCAAAGGCAACCCAAAACAGTCCTAGAACATGTCAAAATGAGTCTAAAACATGCATGGAAAGAAGCCAAAACAAGCTAGCATGAAGGGCATGAAGCATGGAATATGCAAGGCCAAAAGGGAGGGTTACACTACACCTACCAAGACCAAGCATGAGATGGTTTCGCCAACAAAAATCAGAGTTATATTATGACAAAATAACCCCAAAAACACATTGAAATGATAGCTCGCAAGCTTAGGCATGAAGGCATACGCAATGATTCATGTTAAGGCATAAAAGGCAAACCCTCCAACGCATTAAAAGAGTGACAAATGCAAGTGTATGACCATGAAATATGCACTGAAATCTCATAACAAATGATTCCAAATCATTCAAATAGACCAAGCAATGCATGCTAGTGGACTTGATACACAAGGCTAACAAGCTAGAATGCACTATAGCTATACAAAGCATGGCATGCATGACCAAAACAACACAAATCAAAGCTAGAGTATGCTAAAACATGGACAAAAGCTTCTTAGAATTAAGCCAAAATCATGCTAGAATGATGGTCAAAAGCATGATACACATGAGGCTAGTTCATGGAAATGCACTACAAGTGCAAGGAGCATGCAAGGGCCAACCAAACCAAACCTTAACAGAGGTATGACATGGAAAAACATCACCAAAAACATGCTGAGATGGATCCAAAACAAGCTAGAAAGACATGCTACTTCATGAAGCATACAAGACTAGTTTATGAGAAATACACTACAAGTGTATAAAGCATGCAAGGGGTGACAAAACCAAGTCAAAACAGTGGTATGCCATGCTGAAATAATCCCAAATACATGCAAAGATATGGCCAACATAAGCTTAACAAACATGCTCAAACATGAGGCATTCAGAGCAAGCATTCAAGAACACAAGGAGAGGGGATGACCCTCTCCTATTTGGGACCTTAAAACACCATTTCCACCACTAAAATTCCTTTGAGTTTCAGTGGTGAAAAGTCAAAACAAGGTGGTCCCAATAGCTTAAAAAGATAGCACAAGAACAAGACCAAACAAGGCCTAAGAAGGGGTAGACTACCCCCAACACAAAAGTGACCTTAAACAAACATGTTAAGGACTGAAAAACAGAACTTTTTATAGTAGGAAGTTAAGCCTAAAACACCATGCAAACAGGTCCAAAAGCTTAAGCAAAATCAAGGGATTTAAGGGTTAGAAGCTCACCCTTGTAGAACACCTTCAAAACCACAACTCCAGCAGCTTTTCTGAACTCAAACCAACCCAAAAACTCCAAAACCAGCTCCTAAGTACCTCAGCAACAAAAGGATGGTTTTTGAGTGTGTGTTTGTGTACAATAGTATGGAGAAATTACACTTTAAGGTACAAAAATGAGACCAAGAGAGAGATATAGAGATATATGTGTATCTATAGCTCAAGCACAAAAATTTGAACCTGGAGGAGGAGGGGGGAGGTTCTCTCTTATAGAGAACAAAAGTGTAAGCTTGTTGGACAAGCTTAGGGTCTAAGGCCATCCCTCCATACACGTGTATGGAGGATGGTTTTAGTGCCTTCCAACTGTGACAACTGGATAGAAAATATCTCCAGAAATGAGCTGGAAAGCTGCCGACCACTTGAAGTGGTCGGCCAACTACTTGTAGTGGTCGGCCGACCACCACAAGTGGTCTCCCAAAAAGAAAACTGGTCGGCCAGGGGTAGGAGAGGGGTGCACACTGAAAGCAAGTCAATGGTGTGGTGGCCGACCAAAAAAGGTGGCCCAAAGACTAAGAAAGCCAGTTGGCCGACCAGAAACTGGCTGGCGGGAAGTAAAGTGGTCTCCAAGGGAAAGAACTGGTTTTCCACCCTTGTACCACCTCCCAAACAAGGAAAACAAGTTTTGTACCAAAAACAAACCAAAAAGGATGCAAGACGAAAGTTCGGGAGGCAAAGCGCGCAGTCGAAAGCCTCGAAAACTAGTCCACCGGCACCAAAAGTGGTCTACGACCCCAAAAGTGGTCTCCCAGACTACAGTGTCCCTCTAGGCAGAGGCAACAAGGCATGGTTCAAAAACCAAGCCAAACGGAGAACATTAAGCGGCCCCGAGTCAAGGCGCGCGGCCGAAGGCTCCGAAAATCGGAAACTAGTCTCCAAGAACGAAAAGTGGTCTACGACTACAAAAAGGTGGTCTACAAGACCACTCCCTCCTCCAGGGAAGGGAAACAAGGCTTGGTTTACAAACCGAGCCAAAGCACAAAGGGTTCAGAGCCCCGGAGGCAAGACATTCAGTTGAAAACTCCGGAAACTCAAAACGAGCACAACATGTACAATCACCGAGCGCTCAATCGATGACGTCTGAGTCTTAAGGTCGGTAAAAAATGAGGTGTCTACACCCTCTTTTGCAACTTACTTTCTCTTTATATATATATATATGATACTAATGGTAATCCGTGTTATACACAACATGTAAAAAAATTAATAATATATTTTTATACAAAATAATATAAATAGTTACATTTTTGTATGCAAATTATGAAAACAAAGAAGACTGAAATTTACAATTTAAGTCCCACAATTTTATCACAATTCATTTATTATTTTTTAATTTGTCACAAATTTAATCATGTAACTTTCAACCTTCTTGCTAGAATTGCAAACATAGGTGAGTTCAACTCAACCAACTTAAGTCAAGCTTAAAATTTTTTAAAAATTGAACAATAAAGTTTTTAATTAAGTAAGAACCTATGCAGTAATTTAAAAATTCAAATTAAATTTAAGTGAACTTGGGCAGAAACACTGAATAACCTGAGCAATCAAAACAAAATTATATATATAAACATATAAATTATTTGCTAATTTTTTTTAAAATAATAAATAAAATTAATAAAAAGTTTAATATTAATGAACAAAAGTAAAAACAATATGTTTAAGATTTCCAATAAAAATTTTCTTGAAAATATATATAAAAAAATACACCTTTTAGAAAAGGATCATCGAATAAGAGTTGTTTGGGAAGTGTCATATTATCTCACTTTTTTTTTTTGGTGAATTACACCAACGGTCCCTATAGTTTGAGGTTTGTGTCACTTTGGTCCCTGACTTTTCAATTGTGACACATTTGACCATGAATTTTGAATCTTGTTCCAAATAAGGACAATTGAAGATACTATTAGGGCTGGTTTGGAGTGTCCTAAAAAAGTGCACTTTTTGTCTTTTTGGACTAAAAAAGTTGAGAAAAAAATATGGAGGTTTGGGTTAACTTTTTGGATTTTTATGGAAAAATGTGTATTAAAAAATTGTATAAATAATTGTATAGGGGAATAAAGTAATGGTATAGGCGTACGGAGGAAGCAGCGCCGGCAGAGAGGGTGGGTAGGAGATGATTCACTACTTTTCGGGCATTATATTGGATGGTTTTGTTCGGCCTGTGGGGGTCATCACGGGTCCCATTTTGATAATCTGAACCGTTCAATGTGTATAAATCGTTGAGTACTACAAGTCTACAGAAAATCACTTTGATCGGATATCGATAGCTATATGATCGGATTTGTTTTTTTTCCAATCAATAATTATAACAACATCCATTTGTTGTACATTACTGATTTGATCATATAGTTATCGATATCCGATCAATGTGATTTTTTACAGACATATAATATTTAACGAGTTCTATATAGTGAACGGTTTAGATTATCAAAATGGGACCTGTGATGGCCCCCACAGGCCGAACAGCAGTGTGTGTGAAAATCACACCCAATAATTTCGTTTTTCTGCACAGCCGCTGCACAGCCGCTTGTCATGCATCAATTCAATGTGTACTTTTTGTACAAAAAATAATTTTTTAATTTTTTTTTTGGGGTGAATAGTGATATCTTTTTGGATTTTGGAGTAACTTTTTGACTTTTTGGCTTATATAGGACATGCCAAACAAGCCCTTAGATTTTTCAATGGCAAATTCATCAATTTGATAAAATATAAATTAATTTAACAAAAATAAATGTCAAAAAATTATTTTTGAATTTTTTAAAATTATTTCTACCTACTAAAGATAAAATTATATAAAATTGATAAATCTTTTAGACATTTAATTTTTTTTTACCAAATTAATTTTTATTATGTATTTGGATAATGATCCTGTAAAATTAATTTTTAAAAATTAATCATGTAATTTTTATCAATTTTATATAATTTTATCTTTTGTGGGTAGAAATAATTTTTAAAAATTTTAAAATATTTTTTTGACATTTTATTTTTGTCAAATTAGTTTATATTTTATCAAATTGACGATTTTGCAATTGAAATTAAGCAAAGGTATGTTCAATTATCCTTATTTGAAACAACATTCAAAATTCAGGTCATCAAATGTGTCACAATTGAAAAGTCAGGGACTAAAGTGACATGAGCTTAAAACTATAGGGACTATTAGTGTAATTTGCCCTTTTTTTTTTTTAATCTTTTTTTGATCACATTACATTTATACTTTTCTACACATCTTTTCATAAAAAGGAAAAAAAAAATACTTAATTAGCTTTTTTAGATCACATCACATTTATACTTTTCTATATATATTTTCGTAAAAAGTAAAAAAATATACTTATTTAGCACTTCCCAAACTACCACTAAGCCCCCGTTTGGGAAGTGGGTTGGCTTTTTGGCTTTTTGGCTTTTTTGGCTATTTTAGCCTGGGCTTAAAAGCTTGGTTTGGGAAGAGCTTTTTGGCTTTTTTGACTTTTTTTGTGAGAGGAGAGTGTAATGATTATGGGTTGGATGTGATGTTTTGTCTTTTGTGGCTAAAATAGCCTATTTTGTCTTATATGGCTAAAATAGCCAAAAAAGCCCCGTTTAGCTCTTGCCAAACGGGGTTTAAGTTGATATTAAAAAGGTTTACTTTTTATAATGGCATAAATAAATTAAATATGATTTTTTAGCAATTCTTTTTAATTTAAAAATTACAATAAAATATTAAATAGAATAAAAATAAATTTCTTACAAAATAAAAGTATTTGAATTAAAAAAGGTAAGAAGAAAATTTAATATGGTATTTTCATTTAATCTGAAAATAACTATAGATGAACAATAAATTATCACCTATAACCCTCTTCTTTTTTTTTTAAATAAAAAAAAAGTTTAACGAACTATCACTCTCAATAAATAAATAAAAAATTAACGTTTCTTTCTAATTTATTTTAGTAAAAGTAATTTTTTATCAATTTGAGCCAAAGATATTTTTATACTTTATTTTGATTTTTTTTAATTGACAATTGAGATTATATATATATAACAAAATACATCATGTTTGGTACGTACTAAAAAAATTATGTTTTGTTCTTTTTAAAAAAAATATATATATATTAAAAATATTATTGTTCAAGTCCTTATAGTTTAGAAGGATATAATTTTTTTTTTTTATAAAATTGAAAAAAAAAATGAAAAAAAAAATAATAGTGATTAATAATTTGAATACATGTATTTAAAAAAAATTATGTTTAGACCAATAATATTATGACACATTATTATGATATATATGAATATTGAACTCATTCTAATTGAAGTAATATAATTTGAAGAAAGATTTAAATTTGAAATTTTATTTTATAATTTAATGAAGGATACAAAATTTAAGAAATGAATATTGATCTTATTCCAATTATAGTAATATAATTTAAGTAAGAATCCAAATTTGAAATTTTATTTTAAGAATATAAAATTAATTTATAGACCAATCATATTGCCACACGTATTAACAAAAATATTAAACAAAATAAAGAAAATGAGAAAAAATAATTACAACTTTCAACCTGAATGAAATGACTATATTTTGCAATTATAATAGTATATAGATATGGAGCACTTTTTCATAAATCCATTTTTACCTTCTTATGTTCCATTTAATTCACATTATTTTTTTTATAATCTAATAAGTCCTATGTGTGACATACTTACCAAAATACCCTTAATAATATTCACATTTACAGTATAAATGTTTCGTGATGTGAATGTTAACGCCATCAATGTGAATGTTAACATATAAATATGAATGTTCACATCACCAAATTGTTAACCGTTAAAAAATATTTGCAAGGGTAGAAATGTCCATAAAATACCTTAAATATGAGAATTAAGATTTGATAGATCAAGTATTCAAATAATAAGACTTACTGGAATACAAGAATATCTTCTGAATTAATTGAGAGACAAACACTTGAAAAAAGATTTTCTAATAAATCTCTCCATAGATACATAGATATTTAGATAAATCACGGAATAAATCATTATTTAAAACTTATATATTATGAGATAAATCATTATAAATTTAAATTTAAATTAATGAAATGCTTTTCATATTTATTACCACTCAAATTATCCGAAATGATTGGGCGTAAAGAGTATGTAGGTGACTTTTTAAGTCTGTCGTCAAATCTCAGGGCTCAACCCTGGACAGGTGGTGGAAACTACCAAGCTGGAATACGGTAGGAGCAGAGGAAATTTCCGATGGAACGGTAAAATGCGTAGAGATTGAGAAGAACGCCAAAGACGAAATTTTAATTTTAAAATAGATTAGTATACTTTTTATTTTTTGTTTTATATATTTCATATACTTTCCATTTGAAAGTTATAAATCAAGAGATATTATTATTATTCTTATTTTGCTTGAATGAGAGTTATAAAAGATTTTTTTTAGTTATTTAAAATCAAAAAATTAGAAACTCTTTTTTACTTATATAATATATAAATAGATAGATTTAATAAGAATTTCAATTTGTTTTAGATATTTTTTTAATATACAAATTACTTTTTTTAAATTTTTTATAAAAATAATTTAACAATTCTATCACTAACCATAGTATTTGAAAAAAGTATAACAATAGGTATAGAAGAAATCATAAAGACTTGTGAGTTGAAAAAAATCAGTAAATGTTGAGTTTTGTTTTTTAATCAAAAAATTAAAATTGAAATATTAAAACTCCCACAATACTTGTGAGTTAAAAATCCTATTTTTCTTACATAATACATAAATTTCATCAAACATCCTCAACCTCACTTTTAAAAAATGTAAATCAAGATGTGTTCCTTCTTAACCCACACCCAACACCAGCACCAATACCATTAGCCAACCCCTCACAGACCAGTACCAGCATCACCACCTTCCTAAACCATCACAGGCCTTCTACCTCTCTCCCTTACCTCCACAGCCTATTCCATCTCCTCCACCACCATAACCCATCACCACATTTACCCCCAATGCATAGATCCAAACACACCCATATTTGTCTCACCACTTATCACTATCGTCCATTAAATGACATCAATTATGGTCCTCAATTGGACGTCATTGCTATGGTATTTGATAAGATGGCATTGCTCAAGTCTTCGATCACAATATCATTTCTCTAGCCCATTATATCAAGGGCAGAATAGTGTCAGACAACTTCTTTCAAGGAAATAATATCACTACATTGACATTAAACCAAAAAACTCACTATTATATCAGTGAGAAACCACATTAGCCATTAACAAACGACATAACATTTAAGAAGCTATACATACACGAACCACCCATTACCGTGCAAGACTGAGAAAATTGCCTCGGCTTTCTCATTTCAGACTCAGTGATAACCTATCCAAAAAGCATCCCAAGATCACCAATTCTCTGCCAAAGAAAGAAACAGACGAGCTAAAGCCAAGGCCCACACGGTTGCACTGAAGACTTACACTCAGAAGATGCTAAAGAGGATAAATTTAGCAAGAATCAGACCCGTGATTGCAGGTAACCATTGCCTCACATTTTTAGGACAAACATAACATTTTTTGGACAAACTAGAGAAATTGCTGAAGCCAGAGAGAGTTCACAGCATCCTTCTCCATGTCGTTCTTCAATTTATGTACTCGATCCAAAGCCTCCTTCACGTCCATCTTGTCTAGTGGCAATTCAGAGAATTCCTTCAAGAATTGACGAGCCCGGGCAGCACCTCTAGACATATCGTCAGGGTCACACTCTCTCTTCCGTTTAGATCCCACCTGCAAATTATTTGTAGCATAATCAAAAAATATATTCTTAGAGCTCATGACCATAGATGAATAAATCTATATAATCTGAAACCCAATGAGAAGCACAAAGTTATCCATAGCCCACGTGAGGGAACATACATCTTGTTTAGTATCATTTGCAATGATAGTGATAGGTGAGAAATCTTCCAACTCTGCAGCCTTTTCTCTAGCAAGGCTGACCACACTTTCAGGAAAGTTCGCAAATTCAGCAACGTGAATACCAAAACTTTGATCACAAGCGCCTGGCTCAACCTAGAAAATAAGATCAACATAAGAGGGTGAGTGCACATCTTTAAACAATTACAAAAATAATAAGACAAATTTTTTTTTCCCCTTTGTATTTCGTTTTCGTGTTTTCGTATACAAAACAAATGAAAGTTTGAAAAAACAAATCATCTTCATTTTTGTGCAAAACAAGTTTCGAAAATTCAAAACTTTTCAGTGTCTCCTAAAAAATGGGATGTTTTCAAAAAAATTCAATACAGTTTGCAGAAACAGTTCATCAAACAAGTTCTATATGTATTCCGCAAGATGGATGCATAAAACACAACAAAACCACAACCAAAAAGTCTAATTCCCAAACAAAAAATTATTCAAATCTTATTTATTTGAAAAGGTAAGTTCTGAAGATAATACCACAATTTGCCTAATATGTAGACACTTGACCATCTAATAAATGAAGCCAAATTTAAGACTCAAAATAATTTTAGTTGTTAGCCTCTAACATAGAACATTGGCAATGCAAATGACGATCCAAAGAAAATTACGGCAGTGGTTCATGTTAGACTGTTCTAAACTAATTTAATATAGTTTAACAAATTTTGTTCAAGTTAGTACGAATTTTGTCAGAAATGAAAAGCAGAACATAAACTTCACAGAGCAAGTACACTATCCTCTTTCACTTCTTCCACATCTTATATAAAAATTCTTATTCATGAATCTTTGGCTGTTGGTCATTCATTAAAACGTATAAATATGGTTTGGAATAAAGTGGGTAAGTGGACATGAATGACTTTTTTGATATACTATGTGAATGATAGCAAGAACAAACAGAAAACAAAAACAGTATATTTTTTGGGAGGCTGTACATACCTTGTAAAGCATAGTCAGCTTGTGACTTGATGAGTCAATGTGTGCACTGACATGATAATTTGCCACACCAACAATTTTCTTTGAAGTCTCATGGTCGGCATTTTCATGAGCTAATGCAGTGAGTTCATGAAAATGGGTTGCAAACAAAGTAGGTGCTTTAATGACTTCAACAAGGTGCTCGCAGATGGCCCAAGCCAAACCTGATATTCAGATCACAATATAATGTGACCAAATCTCTCTATGTTTTATCTATGAACACACAAGTGACAGACATAACGAAACCTCAGGTGTGTATGTCTATGAACACACACGCACATATGCATGAAGGATATAATCATATTACAAAATTCTTGATCAGACCAAGGCTAGGGCATATTATAGTAATATAATTGCAGTCCGTGGGGGGGGGGCATTTCTCTTCTCTCTCAAAATTTGATCCAAGCCACACATGTAATGCATTTATTTGGTATATTGCCCTCCCCAGTTGCAAAACCCAATGTCCCAGTCCACACCCAATATCATGTTAATTGTTGGTTTCCTATGAGTTCAAATGTGAATTTCCTCTGTTTATTTCATTGCCTTGCACTCCACTTTCTGCTCATTGCACTCTACAAAATGAAGTGCAAGAAAGCAAAAAGTAGAGGAAATGAGGTACCCAACATTATTCTTGAAACAATGACTCAAATAGTAGTCCATCTAGGAAGAGTGTGGGTGAGTAGGGGTACATTCTATATATTCATAGAGGATAAGTATAACCAATGAAAAGGTTCAGGTATGAAACTAACCGAATCCATCATATGTTGATGTTCCCCGGCCCAACTCATCAATGATTATTAGTGACTTGTCAGTAGCTCCTTTCAGAATTGCAGCAGTCTCCAGCATTTCTTGCATGAAGGTAGAAACCCCACGTAGCTGTTTGAGAGAGAGAGAGAGAGAGCACGTAATGAGAGTCAAATTACAATAATTCATTACATTCTCCTTATCTTGCAGCCCAGGATACACCTCTGGGATGATAGAAATGCATAAACCAGTGGTATAATAGATGATCAAGATAATATGGTCGTCCCCAAAAAAAAGGTTATACCCAGTGCACAAGGGTCTGGGAGAGGTAATTTGTAAGCAGTGTTGCCCCCGCTTCTTATTTTTTATTTTTTATTATTATTATTTTTGTGGAGAGATTCATTCTCACAACTCAAACCTGCACCACAACTCTAGGAGCAGTAATACTGGCCATCATGCTTGGCCACAACCTTTAGTCAAGGTAATATGGCAATCTCCTAAACCACCAATCACTGGTAATCAGTCTATCTATTAAGGACGTTTATGTGATCAACATATTGCTTCATCTTTCGGTACTATAGCTCAATACATACATATTTTAAAACATGCTGACTCGAAATTCAGTGATACATATCAGGGAAATTACATAGAGCAAAAACAAACAGATTGACTGGCAATTAAGTCACAAAAAAATATCTCTAATTTTTCACAAACATGATACTATCATAGAAATGGAGCTGTTCATTAAACATGGCCTACACTTGCTCACAAGCTTAACACAGAGGAATACAACTGATCTGTTGGTAAATGGATAGAACTTCGATCACTTCATTGGCCCATAATAAACTTATTCTTTAAGTTAGGATCTGAAAACTAAACAATTGTCGTCAATCTAACTACAAGAAGAGTAATTCTTTTATTTACATATATATATTGTAGGATCAAGCGCTTACCATCTCACCAAAACCCATAGATAGTGGTGAAGGTGCAACTTTATTTCTTTAAAGGGTACAGCGCAAAGTGCCACAAGTTAACTGCGGCTCAACCTCAACCCAGGCCTCCGCCATGACAGGATGCTGGCCCAAACCTAGGCCAACAGTCCCCCACCCCCACCCCCTAGCTCCTACCCGCAAGCAACATGCCATCTAGGGGAATCAAACTTGAGACCTCGCTCTAATACCTCACCAAAACCCATAAGTAGTGGTGAAGGTGCAACTTTATTTCTTTAAAGGGTACAGCGCCAAGTGCAGCAAGTTGACTGCGACTTAACCTCAACCCAGACCTCCGCCACGACAGGATGCTGGCCCAAGCCTAGGCCAACAATCCCCCACCCCCTAGCACCTGCCTGCAAGCAACATGCCATCTAGGAGAATCAAACTTGAGACCTCGCTCTAATACCTCACCAAAACCCATAAGTAGTGGTGAAGATACAACTTTATTGCTTTAAAGGGTACAGTGCCAAGCGCCACAAGTCGATTGTGACTCGACCTCAACCCGGACCTCTGCCATGGCAGGATGCTAGCCCAAACCCAAGCCAACATATATATATATGGAGAGAGAGAGAGAGAGAGAGAGAGAGAGAGAGGGAGAGAGCTTCTATTTGAATTTGGATAAGAAATTATTGAAATAAGAGTGCTAATATAAACATGATGAGGCTTATTCTTTCAATTTTGGACAAGGAAAATTTGCATAAAGTGTAAGGCTGCAACTCATGAGAGTTTTTCATAAGGAAAAGCCAAGATTGTTTCAAGGAGAGTAGCACATGCTCATTAAAGATAGGAAAGAAGGGTAAATTCAATGTCACTGAACAAGAATAAACATTTTGGCATGAAATGAGCCATGGATAGCATAATCAAACCAATGCAACTCACCCTCTAACCAATTGTTGCCAACAATAGTAGTTTCCCCAGTGTGTGAGTGGGTTGATATGTTCAGTGTTCTACAATTCCAACAAGCACACCATTAAGTCTCACCTGGCAGTCCCCAGCACCTACACGAGCAAAGATGCAATCACGAACAGAAATGATAGCTTTGTCACAAGGAACAAAAGAACCAACTTGTGCCATCAGGATGTTCACACCAACCTACATGAAAAAATAGAAAGACATATCAAACTGGTAACTAATCCAAAAAAAAAAAAAAAAACTAGGTTTTGGTTTTCAGAAAGCAATTTTTAGAAAATTCTACTTTCTTATTTTCTGTATTTTAATGTTTTCAACGAATTAAGCAATTTTTTTAATTTTTAGACACACCTAACATAAATACACTTAAAAAGTATAATATTTGTGAAAAAAATCTTTAAAAAATACACTAAATACCAAAAAATACAAAAAAAATTACGAAAATTCAGTACATTTTTCGTATTTTTGTATATTTATTAATTTTTTAAAATATTTGTTCACAAATATTTTACTATTTCAATACATGCAAGTAAGGTGCATCTAAAAAAGTTTAAAATAAAAAAATTGCTTAAAATTTTAAAAAAGATTCACTAAAAACAAAAAATACGAAAAACAAAAAACTCAATTTTCAGAAAATTGAATTAAAAAAACTGAAACCAAACATAATATTGACAAAGTCTATGTATCCTTTATATTGTATAACAAGGACAATGAGATTGGTTTGGTGTCTGGCATGGATATCCAGTATGCTAACCTCAAAACAGAATCATCTGCAACATAGGGGTTACTAGTTGAAATGGTGCTCAAGATACATGGTACACTGCAAACAGTACTGACTACGCTAGTTGTATTTATTGGAAAAACGAAAAGTCCACTATTTAACTTGCGAGGGATGGATAGAGAAAGCAGAGTTCCAGCAAAAGAGAAACATAATACCTGTCTGATAAATGTGGATTTTCCACCCATGTTAGGACCTGTGATAATCTGGAACCAACTTTTTCCCCTGACCTGGTGTGACAAAAATCAAAATGAGCAACTAATGAGCCACTTTATATAAAAGACAAAAAAGTAAGATAAAGTAACCATCTCTTAAATTGCATAAAAACTCACTAGTTTACAATCATTTGGTATAAAATTCACCCAATCTTGTGCCTCGACACAAGGATGTCTACTTCCTTCTAATACAATATCTCCCACATCCTGTTATGGCCACAATACAATTAGCATACCTACATAGCAAGACCACCCTTTCTAACAAAATAGAACATCAATATTGTAGGAAAAGAACAAAGGACGCAAATAATTTGCAAATCATTACTGAAGTGGTGATGTCCGGTCGTGTGTAGGGAGTGGGGCAACTAACAGCCAGATCAGCAAAACTAAGTAAGACATCCAATTCAGAAAGCAACACAGCTAATGACTCAAAGACCTGCACAACCAAAAGTCCAATTAGTTTAGAACAATAGCCAGATGAAGTGTAAAACTGTATTTTGAAATATAACTACCTCAGAGAAAGTTGCAGCAGTTTGAACTACTCGGGCAACCAACTCTTTTTGACAACTCTTATACTCATCAAGTATCTTCTGGTACTGATCCCCTAGCTTCTTAAGCCTTGTATTTGTAAACTTCACCCCATCCTTTCGAGTTTCAAGAACAATGAATTGGGTATTGAGCTTTTTCCTTACTTTTGGTTCTTCCTTCTTTGTAATTCTAAAGACATGTCCAAATTGTGTGCCCTTGTCTAACTTTAGAGCCTTATCTACTGCCAAGTCAAGGTCATTAGCAGTTTGTTTATGCAAATTGTGTATTTTCTGTTCCAATGATTCTTGCTCATCCCTGAGTTCAGATAATTTTGGGTCATAACTGGAAGAAATCATGTATTCCCCATTATCAAGTTGATCAAGGTCTACAGAAGCTTCCACAAGGCCAATGAACTTATTCAAGTGATCATCATCAGTCAAAAACTCCAAGGGATCCAGATACCTTTGCTTAATTAGTGATGAAAATTGCCCATCATACCTTTCCAAGGCACTTTTAATGTATGGAAGTCTAATGCTGGACTGCATGCAAAATAAGAGACATGAAATAGGTAAATCACCCATTTTCACTAAGAAATATTTGTCAGGAGGTTTATTACCAATAACCATCTACTTTTATACTTTTATTTAACCTACTTAACACAGAGACATGATGCATTCTCAATCCAACTGCAAGTACACTTGATCACAATCACGTTTAGAATGAACTATTTGAAAAAACCGTAAAATGACTGAGTGACAAAATATGAATAACAAAGGTATTTTGGCAACCAAAAACATACTATAGGTAATTAAAGATATTGAGCCTTGCAATACAATGACGATAAAATACCTGATAAAGCTTTACAATATGCTGTAAGACAGCTCTCCTCTTCTCAAGATAGCGCATCAATCGCTCCATATCAGAAATTCTTTTTAAATGCTGCCTCAAATCCTGGCGAAGAGCAGTATCCTCCACAAATGCTTGTACCAAATCTAGCCTGGAGTTGATTTCATTCACATCTAATAAAGGCTGTTTTAGCCACATGTGCAGCAATCTTTTACCCATCCCAGCAGTACAGGTTCTATTCAGGAGTCCAAACAAACTAAAATTTTTGTTAGCATCAGTTTTGCTCTCCATAACATTTAGAGCCCTCATGGCAGCAGAATCTAATCTCATGTAGCTGTCAAGATTGTACTGTCGAATACTATAACTTCCATAATTGCTCTCATCAGCAAGTAGTTCTGCATAAGATAGCAATGAACCCAATGCCCCAGGAGCAAATTCAAACCCAGATACAAAATCTCTAACTGGTTCTATAGAACCTTTGACAAGCCTACCAAGATCCTGCACCAAATCTCTTCCTTTAAACTCAGTTTTCTTTCTCTCTGTTACCATCATGCCACATCTTGACAATGCATCATGTAAAGGTTTACATTCTGAGGATTTAGCACTGTCCACAGGCAAAAGGCATTCCTTGCAACCAAGAGCAATTAAAGCAGACTCCACATTTGTAAAGTGGCTATCATCAAGAAATTCAGCCAATCCAAGCACTCTCTTTGTAAGATCAACATAGCCCATCCCAATAGTGCACCCATTTTCACGAAAATTTGGAGTGAGGGAAACAATCACAGGAGAATCTTGCATGTCATTGTTGGCAAACAAAATTTCTTCAAAACTGCCTAGATTTCCAGGGCTTCCACTTTTCACTAGTCTCCAATTCGATCCACTCCCTTCATACAGCTCAAGAGTATGGTCTGTTCTCTCCAAGAGAAGATCACGGGCAATGGTCTCAAACATGTTTTTACTTATGCTAACACTAGAAATAGCATCAGACCCAGTACCCAGCTGTCGTAAAGCAGTAGTAGTATGGTAATATGTCTTCGCAATGAAAGTTGCATTCTCACTATGAGCGGTGTAATAATCCTGATTGAATGCACATTTTCTTTTTAAAAAAAGGGCAACAAATAATTTCTGCATTCATTTATATGTATCATGACAAATAGTAAACCATATGAAATACATAACCAAATAATGTTTATGAGTTTATGAAAGCAAAATTTCTTTAATTCTTGAACAGGATAAGCACATTAGAGATTGTTAAATACTAGAAAGGGATAAGAAGATCACCAAGAAAGAAAACTTACTTTGACAAGTAACAAACACAAGATATTGGGCTGTAAATGCATTTCATACTTACTACTGTCTATATAAAAGAGTAGAACAGTGAATCAGAGACGGCAGAGAGCAGAAAGGTTAAAGATACAAGTTATAAGAAAAAAACACAACCTTTTTCATGATGTAATACTTAAGCATGGGGACACAATGTTTGAAAAAAGTAGAATATATAAGTTATAAACCCAGGAAAAGTATAAAGAGTAGATTGCGATAAAATTATAAACCCAGGAAAAGTATAAAGAATAAATTGAGTTAAAATATTTCCAAAATAATAACCTAAAAAATGAAATAGAAATCAACATG
The DNA here is from genome assembly GCA_036172215.1 of Camellia granthamiana. Classification (NCBI taxonomy): domain Eukaryota; kingdom Viridiplantae; phylum Streptophyta; class Magnoliopsida; order Ericales; family Theaceae; genus Camellia; species Camellia granthamiana. Next base: position 82,971,385 of record CM069906.1, on the reverse strand, counting down.
ACAGTCAAGAAATGATACATAATAGAGAGGTGTCATCTAAAAGTCGTGTGTGCAAGAGTATAGAAAGTCAACACACCAGCTTGTTACCAATGAGAAACAACAGGAAACATAATCTAAATTACTTTTTTCTCTATAGCATGAAATTTTGGAAATGCAATATGAGATAATAGACATAAATGAAAAAGAAGTGACAACCTCTATTTATATTTGCAATGTCTATAATTACAGGAAAATTTGCAACAGTGAAAACCACCACCGTTGACAATCAATTAATAAAACTAAAACCCACTCAAAAATATTAAAAACCCAGTTCTCAAAGTACAATGATTAAATTGGTGCAAAACTTTTTGATCTAAATTTCAGTTATTTTGGGAAAAACATACACTAAACCTTAACATCATATTACATTCAAACTGCTAGTTTACATTCAGTCATAACATAACCATTATATATATATATAGACAGAGAGAGAAAGAGAGAGAGCGCTAACCCGGCGATCAAAGAATCGAACAGCCCTAGGGTCCTGAAAACAGAGCACCACAATCAGATTAGGGTTGTGAGATTTTTCAAACATTTCCACTCAGAGAGAGAGAGAGAGAAAGAGAGAGAGTCAAAGAAATGCAAAGTATAAAAGAAGGGTTTTCTTACACGGGGTAGGGTTTTGAAGAATGAGAGGAACCCTTGCGCTTGCTTAGCATCTATCACAAAAACAACAAATACCCACAAAAATTAAAGAAAACCCAAATTGAATCGTTACATTTTCAGCAATAAAAAAAACGCAAACATACCGAGTTTGAGCTCAGGAAGCTTGTTCTGTTCCTGCAAATTATCATCCATTTTAACAGCAACAAGCAATGAGATAGACACAGAAATTCTAGGGTTTATTACGCGAAGAATGGCGATTCAAGTCTACTTTAAATCTCAGCATAAAATGCTTACACTTTCTGCAAATCAAAAGCATATACTTTTTAGGTGTATATATATATATTAGGGTTTTGGTGATTGGCAATTGGCGGGAAAGAAAATGGCGGGGTTCGAGTCTGGGTGGGAGGGGAAGGGGCCGCGTGTGTGCACGCTCCTGTTAGAAACTTTTGCTTCGTTACCATTCTCACACAAACTATTTTTAAAAAAGAAAAAAAAGAAACGGTCCGATTCAGACCTCAACAATGATTCATCCATTAATTTGGGAATAATTATTGACCATTAATGAAGTGAAAATTTAAAAAGAAAATAAATAAATAAAAATAAAAACAAAACATCTTGTCATATGAAACCCGTATCAATTTAAAATTATTAATGCTCCTTTCTAGTGATCTCGCTCATTTTTCAATTTAGAGGCTCTAAAGGCTGGTCTAAACATGTGGCACCCAAGCAGGGAAGATGAAGGATAGATACATATACAGTGCGTGTGTTCACGCACTGTGTTAAAAAAAAAAAAAATTGAAATCCAGCGCGAAGCAGATGTAAAACAGTGGTAAAACAGAGGTATTGCAACTCTATTCCAGAGCTATCTTTCCTCCGCCGTCCCTCGTCTCCACCGTAAAGCGTTGAGATTGGAAATCTACCATCTTGTCCTCACCCCAAACAAACCCAGTACTAGACACCAATACCATGTCAAGTTCTGAACCCCAGCAAACACACACTCTGTAACTCAAAACTCTCTCTCTCTGCAAACACAGAGTTGGACAATGGCCGGTGTTCTCGGAACTTCTTCTGCAGCACTCTTTGCCTCTCGTCCTTCTTCTTCTCGCTCCTCCAAGTGCCTCATTCATTCTCTCTCTCCAACCCCAGGTATATCTATATGTATATCTGTATTGACATGTAAAGCAACATTTCATTTCTTTACATTCTTGGATTTGGGTAAAGATTATACGACAGAGACCCAGTTCATTTTTAGCTGTAAATTTCATGGTTGCTTTATCTTTTTGAGGTTTGTCATGAAGATAAGACGTGGGGTTTTTTTTTTTTTTTTTTTTTATAAAATCAGAATTTGGAATTTCTAAAGAAAATTTGTGATTTTAGGGCAGAGTTATGGGAGGAAATTCTACGGAGGGATTGCAATTCCAGTGAAGCAGGAGGTCTCAGTTCCGTGTTTCTATTACTAATGTTGCCACTGAAATTAGTCCTGCCCAAAAAAAATCAGTCCTGCCCAAGAACAGGTATGGAAGTTTCTGTATGTTTGGGTTGTCTTCAGATACAGATTACAGTGTTTAATTTGTATCTGGTGCTTTTATTTGAGGTGGAAGCATAAAAATTGTTGTTAAATTGGAACTATGCCTTCTGCTAAATGTGATCGATCCCAAGATTGGGGGTGTCATGATTATGGGTGACCGAGGAACTGGAAAATCTATGACTGTTAGGTCTTTAGTCGATTTACTTCCTGAAATCAAGGTAGTTGCTGGTGATCCTTTTAACTCTGATCCGGAAGATCCGGAGTCTATGGGCATGGAAATCCAAGAAAGAGTTGTGAGAGGCGAAGAAGTTCCAGTCGTGAATACCAAAATCAACATGGTTGATTTGCTATTGGGTGCCACAGAAGATAGAGTTTGTGGGACAATTGACATAGAAAAGGCCCTTACGGAGGGTGTCAAGGCATGTGTGTTTACAATCAATAGCCCAATATATGCTATGATGTGTATTCGACCTTACATATGTTTTGCGATTGCTATGGTCAACTGATATCAGAGTGATCAACACATCAGATATTTTGATATTTACACATTTCTTGTGTGAGGACGTTGTCTATTGTGATACTGTAACCTTTTGTTACTTCCAGGTTTAGAACTAGTGCCCTTGGCAGCATTCTTTTTAGCATTATGGAATCGAATAGTCAAAGCAAATTTTAGCTTCATTTTGAAATATTACAGAGTATTTCTGACAATAAAATACTAACATTCACATGCTGTTAACATGTAAAGATCGCTTGATACATGAGTTCAAAACTGAATCAAAGGTTCTTCAACTGAACAAGGTTCTTGAACAAGACCCCTTTATGCACAAATGTTCATCTAACTAGAACAATATTACTAGTAGCTCTAAGGCATTATAGTATATCATTTTTTTTTTTTTTGAACATCATTATAGTATATCTTTGTCGAGAACTTTAGGAACCTTGAATTTGGGGTTCTGCTCAAGAAAAGCTGGTGGCCTTTGGTACACGACCGATGCTGCTTTAATCAAAATCCCGGCCGTTAAACCCCATATCACATACTTCTTCTTACTATCTGTTTCATAGTCGAAGTAATGAATTAGATACTTGCCCCCATCCACTCTCTCTCATTTGCTATCCGATTTTCATCCTGAATCAAAACATTGGAAATGAGTCTGTATAAACAATTGAACTCAAATTGGCAATTAGAGGCAAAAAAAGGAACAGGAATAGAAAGAACCTTTATAAACATTTCCAGGGGAGCATCAAATACTGCTTCCACTTCAGCAGCATTTGCAGTAGGGTTGAGTGCTTTTTTGTTGGAAAGTATGCCAATAACAGGAATTACTCTGAGGAGATGCTGCATAGAAAATGAAAGACTATCACGAGTGGCAATTCATCAGTCTCAAATCATCAAAATGATAAGCTAGGAGTTTATTGGCTGGTTCAAATCATCAGTCTCAAGACAGATCTATATATATATACATATATATATATATAGAGAGAGAGAGAACTGACCGCCGATTGTTGTTGTGAGTGATTCAATGGTCGTCGTCAGTTACTCAGTCCGCCGATCGTCGTGACTGAGGGTTCGTCGGGGAGCTCAGCGAAGAGAGACAGAGAACTCGAACGCAGGAGCGAAAGAGAGAGAACTCGAAAGAATGAGCGAGAGAGAGAGACTGAGGGAGGCTCCATCAGCGATAGACTCTATCGTCGCCGGGGTTGGACAGCTGTGATCGTCAGGGAGCTCAGCGAAGAGAGAGACAGAGAACTCGAAGGAATGAACGAGAGAGTACGAAAATAATGTCTGAAATGAAAATTAATTTGAAATTTGAAATAAGTGAGAAAGAGAGAGATAATGGGGGCGAGTTAGCAACGTCTTTCCACGTGGGCGCCACGTCCCTAGTGATCTGTTTAGTGGTCAACAATTAGTGGTACGGAGTATTTCTCAAAAAGAAGAAAAAAAAAAAAAAAAAAGTTTAGGAACTCTAAATTAAGAGTTTTAGTAGTTTTAATTCGTATGTAGATTTTATATGATGTAATATTTTGACTTTGACTTTTTTTTTCCCACATTATTAGTACTCTTTTAGAGCTCTCAAATTAGAGGGATATATTATTTCTATTTAAAAAAATATTTTTGTTTGTCTTTGAATGAATTTTTTTTAATATTTTAATATTTTTTTTCTTTTTTTGTATATATATCAAGATTATATACATCTATAAAGTAAAAAATATAACTAAAATATGAAGAAAAAAATTACTAGAAGTAAACGAAAATTCAAACAAAAATGTACTATGTAGATTTTTCTTTGAATTTTTATTTTTTTTAGTGATTTTTTTTTAATATTGTAGTTAATTTGTTTTAATTTTTATATGCATGTGCATCTAAAAAGTATAAAGAATCAATATTTTAAAAAATCACTAAAAATAAACGAGAACTCATTTAAAAATATTTTTTGAAAAATCAAACCAAATATTTGTTTTGTTTGTTTGGTTTTGGAGTTTTTTAAAAAGTATTTTACTTAATTGTTTTGGGTAAGTTACATTAATATTTTTAAAATTAAAAAAATACAATTAATCTCACATTTTTTTATATAATTAGTGCTAGTCACAACGTGAATAACATGATTTTGATAATTTTGTTTTGAATTTAATCATTATAATCTATGATTCTCTTTGTATTTAACTATGTTTTTAAGGTCAAAATGAAGCTTAAACAGGTATTGAATTAGGCCTAGGAAGCAGCAACACAAGAGGCCGAGCCCATAAAGGGGCGGTCAACCGACCGGTCGACCAGTCAAGGCATAATTTGCTCGCTTTGTTCTACTACTTGGGACAACCAGGTGGACATCCGGGCGGGTGATCGGCCAAGGCATTTTGGTCCAATTTTGTTCCGAACATTAGACCAGCAATATGCTCGACGACCATGAGCGACAACCTTGATGATAGAGACTTCACAGGACATCTAGGCGAACATCCGGGTGGATGACCCACAGACACATAGCTTCACTGAAGACATCCAGACGGACGCCCCTGTGAACAAAACTGCTATATCAGAAAGATGTTGAGAGTATAAAATAAATGTTTTCTCCATTATTCAACTAGAAAAACACATATGGATGTCAGAGAATATCTGAGCATTGAATTATTTATCATCCTGAGCCATTACCATCCCATAACTTCAACGGGAAGAAAATAATGGGCTTGTTAGACAGAGACAACGAGCCAAACACTTTCACATCCTTCATCACTAACATATTTCATCTTCTTTAAGTTATCTGAAGAGGTCTCACCTGTGTTTCATTTTTCTTCAGTATATCAGACACAGTTTTAGCTTTAAGCTTATCTACCTTTGAAAGGTTCTTAGAAAAATTAGAGAGACTTGAGCTAAGGAATTTCTTTGATTTTATCATCAGTTTCAAACTCTTCGTTAGAGTTATCCAAAATATTCTCCATTCTTGTTTAATTCATTTTCTTTAAAGAACACACATTGAACTTAAGTCTTATGCCTATTTACCTTTGAGACGCTTTACAGAAAAATCTGAGAGTTAGATTTTTGTATATACCTGTGAGAGGTTATTCTTTGTAGTTTTCTTTGAAAGCAAAAACGTACATTTCCAATCCTATAAAAAGTCACTAGCAAGCTCGTAAAGCTAGAGAAAATCTGTGGAGGATTGCTCCATGTGTATGAGATTACTAGCACCCCTGTGAAACTATAAAATCTGTGGATGATTGGTCCATGTTTATGAGGTTGCTAGCACCCTTGTGAAGTTAAAAGACAGTGGAAAATCTCAAGTGAAACTCGAAGAGTGGATGTAGGCTTGGTTGAAGCCGAACTACTATGAATATTGTTTACATTCTCTTTTCTAATTTCTTTACTCTATTGCTCTAGCTAACTGATATATTTGTTTTCATTCACTGTGTTAGACATAATTCTTTGCTAAATTTTTCTAGAACATATTATAAATTTACTTTTGTTAAGTTCATCATATGCTATATTTGTTGTACTAGTTGATTTAATTTTTGTTGGGGAATTGTTTCCTTTTAATTTGTAGAAACCTAATTCACTCTCTTCTTAGGTTACTTTTTGGGTAACGATTAGATTGATCTCTTTTAAGGGTTTAGTTCACATAATATTTAAATAATTTTTAATAAGTAATTTGTTAGTCGTATGAGAAAAATGATGTTACCATCTTTTTATATTAAAATATATATTTATCTTTACTTATTTCAGTATTTATAGTGATTATGGTTTTAGACCAGACCCATTTGATATTTTGAACTCGAGTTTCATGGTTCTGTATTGTTGTTCTTGTCTTATTCCTCTTTTCCCTCATTGAGTTTGGCTATTGGGTTGTATTGGCTGCGTTTGGATCAGGTTGGAGGCTTGGTTTTCAAACTTTTGTTGACCAGAATTTTACTCCTTTGCTCAAGCGTCACTTCTTATGCTCGAGCGGGCTTTGTAAATTCTCAGTACTTTTGCAGGTCTACAAAACTATTGGGAGAGTGTATTTTATGCTTGAGCGGTACTTCATGCGCTCGAGCATTGGTTTTCTATCCGCAAAACTACTGGAAGTGTGTATTCCATGCTCGAGCATCACTTATTGTGCTCGAGCGGAACAACTTATTGTGTCTGGATGCTCGAGCGTCATTTATTGTGCTCAAGCGAACTGTGTGTATATCAGTTCGTAAAAATCACCTTTTACATAACTTTTTCTTATCTCTCTCTCTCTCTCCTTAACTTTCTAAAAACCCTAAGTTGAGGCTCTCTCTCTCTAAAACTCATATTCTCTCTTCTAAGACACTTGGATCCATTGATTTCTCCACCCTACTCCCTTTGTTAAAAAGGTATAGCTCATTTAGAGCCTCGTTTTCATCCGAATAGAGTTGGATTTCAACTTCCTCAAGATTTCTCCATTCTCTCCTTGGTCTTCTAACTTCGAGGTAGGGATTCTCTACACTCTTTTATGATTTTTAACTTAACTATTTGTTTTTCATAAAGAATATTGTGATTTTGGAGGATTTTGAACAAACCTAGTGTTTTGATTTAAAATCAAAAGAGGGGTTTTCAAATGGTTGTATGGAAAATGGTTATGGGAGTGGAAATGAGGTTGAGTTGTGAACAAATCGTTGATTTTGACTCTTGGGTTGGATTTTGGAAAAAAATGGGTTTTGCCCTAAATGTCTCAAATATTTATTTTGTATAAATAAATAGAATTGATGATGGAAATGCAAAATTAGATGGATATTAATATGGATAGTGGAGTTGGATATGTATTATCGCTCACATCTTGAATTTTGAAAAGTTTATCTATATTGGAGATTTTATATCTGTTTAGAAATATCTGTTTTGGGCTATCAGTGGAGGATATCTATGATTGTTGTAGAAATTGTATGAGGATTAGGTGAATTGAAACTAATTTCTCATCCACGTGTATTGAACACTTGTTGCTCGTTTAATACATTGTAAATGTATATAATTTTGAGACAAATAGGTGAATATTGGAAAGATGTGTGTATCACCAAATTAAGTTGGTCTGTGTGTCTAAGGTGAAAGTCTCAAAAAATATGCATATACATGGGTGTCAATTCCCGTGAATCAAATATCCATAAAATGACAATAGTAGTGCTTGTATAAACTACATTTACATGGGTGCCGTTTAACGATTTCCCACGGACGAAATATCCGTGAAAGGTTGTAACGGTTTAAGAATTTTTCCCTTGTTTCCTATGGTAAAGGGCATGATTTGAGAATTGTGATATAATTTGAACATGGCATGGATTTGAAAAAGAAATGTAAATCGTTTTGACATGGGCATTGCATATGCATTTCACCCTTATATCTTTGTTAAGATTCATATATTGTGTTAGATTATTTCTACTGGGCTTTGATTCACTCTATTTGAGGAAAACATTTTCAAGTACTGGTGATATGTCTCCACCAAGGACTTAGCTTGGGAGGACTGTGGAGCTAAAAGTTTAGTTTTGTTCATTTGTATTCACTTTTGTACAAGCCTAGGGCTTTATTTGTATTGAGCTTAAAACTCACTTTTGATGTACTCAAGTATTGACTTGGAAAGATGTAAGCCTTCAGGGTATATGATTATCTGTTAAGCCTTTATTACATTAGTACTGTTTCGTAACATATGCTGTAAATTCAAGACGTACTACTTATAAATGTATGTCATATGTGTCACCTTTTTGTACAACCAAATCTCATGTAATAGAAGGATATCATACTTTGAGTCATATTGTTATTTACTTATCGTCTTAGATGGTTTATTGCATTTATTTTGGGGTGTGACACCTACCATTGCCATTAGTTTCAATCGATTTAATCATACTAAAAGGAATGTTTTAAAAGTATAAAATTTGTAAATATCTTTAAAAATCCACTAATTACTAAAAAATATTAAAATGACTTTTTATTTTTTATTTTTTTATTTTGATAAATTACATTAATTTCTCTTAATTTTGTGAATAAGGCAATTTCATATAAATACAAAATTTATATATATATTTCATACAGAATAAGCAATTGTTCTTTGGGATTTTAATTTATATTTTGATTCATTGGAATTGAAAAATCTAAAAATCTTTGAAATATTAATTCGTAATTATATTTCAATTTTAAACAGTGAATATCAATTTCAATCAAACAATCAACAACAAATCGGTACAATGATTTAAAGTGAAAAAAAATACAGTTAGAGCACCTCAAATTGTGATAAAAAATTATGGGTCAAAGCCACAAAACAATATACTAAGAAGGCAAAAAAAAATTACACACGAGTACCTCAATTACATAACAAATTCATACCCGAATTGAACCAAACCCGATGTGCTTTTTCTACCACCGTCTTCACCTTAGAATTGATTTGCCCAATGTTAAATCCACAACGCCAATGTCGAATCCACAACAATGAGTCACTTCGAAGTTCACCAAAGTTTCAGGCCCAAGTTTCCCAAAATTCACCGAAGAACCCCTCTTTTGTGAATGAAATAATAAAAACAAACTACTTGATGATGTCAATATGAAACTCGTAAATCTATTGATTACTCTCAAATCATCAAGGAAACCAGTACATAAACATCCTCTAATATAGAAAACCTTAGTAGCTATCTTCTTTGAGAATTTGGATAGGTTGAATTCTAAAAATAGCAAGCAACACGCTTTATAACAAACTAAGCCACAAAGACCGCTCAAGCGCACACTTTATTGCTTGAGCAGTGTGAGTAAAGGCAGTGCAAACATATAGGTCAACCGCTTAAGCACAATATCCACCGCTCAAGCAGTGAAACATATTTCTTAAAAGTTGAATCTGCAAGTAAAGATACTAGATGAACCGGCTCGATCCTCGTACATAGTTAGCGAAGTGGTAAACAAGGAATGCTCAAGATACGAAATGTCTACACCAATTTCTCTGCACATATACAATTCGGGTTAGATTCGTATCTAAATACTCAAAGTCTCACTGAAACGAAATAGCGGATAAAATTATAACTAAAATGAGTTTTGTCAAATATAATTGTTAATTATAAAAACCTAACAGGATTGATATAAAATAATTATTTCTTAGTGAATATTAATTCTATTTAATATATATATATTGTAGTCAATCAATAGTTGACATTTTAATGAAATAATTATTAGAGGAAATTGCAAAAACATGTAACAGTGGAGAAATTATTACAGTCGATATGGAATTTTTTGGGGTGTAATTATGGCACACAATGAGGACTTGCATCATGCACATAGAGGATTTGCATGTACACAGTAAAATTGCACCACCATAAAAATGCAAATAATCTTTTACTGTTCCACTGATTTGATATTTTTCCAAAACCAAACACTACTATGGAGTGTTTTTGAAAAGTTGGTTAAAAGCTGACTTTTTGATTTTTTTGACTTTTTGTGACTTTTTTGACTAAAAAAATTAATTTTTTTTGTGACTTTTTCGGCTAAAAAAATTAAAAAGTTAAAAAGTTGGCTTTTAACTATGTACCCAAGGCACTCCTAATATCATATTTTTAAGTTTGTGTTGGGAAGATTATATGTAAAAGGTACCAACAATTTATTGTCTATCTGAAATTATCTAGTAGGTCCAGGATATCATGTGCGTATATTTCTATTTAGGGTGTATTTGGGATGATCTAAATAAATATATTTTTTGATTTTTTACAAAAAGATGTGTAAAAAAGTAGAGAGGCGATATGATTCAAATAAGTGCACTTATCTAATTAAATGTATTTATATAAATTATGCCAAACATTCTCTTAATAATAATTTATAATTTATCTATTATTTTTTTATTTTTAAAATCATGTACTTTATTTAACTTCATGTTATTAATTGTGCATATCACAAACATAAAATTTTTAAAAGACATAACAATGATTCCTCTGCATAGGAATGACCATTAATATTTGGCCCATTGGGTACTTTGGTACAATCTTAAAGCCCAATGAAGTTTCTTCGAACTTTGGAAAGCCTATTATAGATTTTTTCAAAAATTTCCTTCCTCGTACCTTATCTCCATCAATAAAAAGACAACTCAATATTGCTTGGAAACCTACCAAGTTAGCCCATCATTATCACCCGTTTCCCATGTACAAGAACTTGGATTCAACTCTCGCCAAGTTCTCAGGTTGGATCTTAAGTTGTCTAATTAATACTTGATGTGAGTTTAATACTTTCTCGCTGTGCGAGTCCTGACTTAAGTGGAGTTTGTCTTGGGAGGTCGGGGCAAGTTTTCAGGTTATAGTCTCCTCGCTCGGAACAGCTAACAGGACACTCTGGTGATCTTTGTAAGGGGCGCTGCCTTGGACCTGCGGGAGGATAAGGAGGATTTTCCTGTAACAAAAAAAAAAAAAAAAAAAAAAACTCTCGCCAAAAGCAAGAGTTGAATGGCACTATCAACACTTTATTATTTTCTATCTATATCACTAGCCAGCCTTTTCCACCACTTTTCATGGGTGCACTTTCTAAAATAAGTTCTAAAATGGTAAATTGAATGTGTAGATATGTGTATATTTCACATTTTACATTCAAAGTTATTTGTGGGTGATCACTGTTTCACGATTATCAGATATGTAACCTCTTATTTATAATAAAAATGAACCATTTGGTCATTAAATTAATCTCAACAGTTAGCTAAGTTGGTTATTATTTTGAAATGGTTACCGTTTAGTCATTATTATTATTTTTATGTACGCAATCATGGAACAAAAATCAAACTACATATTGTACAAAATTACATGGTATTTTAAAGGAGTGTTACTATTAACCCCTCATTAATTATTTTGAACCTCTATTTCTGTGAACCCATACTTATAAATTCTAAAACTCCTAAAATTTATTTTCTCTTTCCAAATAATACCAAAATTATCATTGTGAAAACATTTCATCCATCAAATTGAATGCACACCCCCACACCCCAAAAAGCCTCTCTCTCCAAAACTCTAACAAAACTTACGAAAATGATTACTGTTTCATCTCTACATACTTATTCATGACCTGAGAAAATAAATGTAGGATTTTTTGTTATTGATTCAAAATTATTCTTTTGTGGGTTCTACTATCTTCACGAGTTTTGATTATCTATTTCCGAACAAATAAGAAATGTTCGATTTCCTGTTCCCAAACAAATGAACAATGTTCAAGCCTATATTCCCTGAATTTTGGTCATATGTTCGGGAGTTCAGTCTCGAAAAAATGACGAATAGTTTTTTTTATTTTTTTTTTTCATTTTTTTAAAGAAATTTACTTTTACAACGCCAATCTCATCTGAGTTAAGAATACTATCAAAGTTATGAATCTCTTTTGAACTTTTATTGTTATATACCCCTCGTCTCATGGAATTGTGATTATTGAAAAAACTTTCACTCATTGTCATTGTCGAAAGAGTGTAGGTAATCAAATGGTTACTACCGTTACCTCCACAATATTGCTGCCAAAAGGTTTTCAAGATTTTGAGGTGTTTAGGTTTTGAAGGTAGGATTTGGAAAAGATAGATGGGTTGTAATAGAGGTAGGTGCTCTTATAAACCGAACTCATGATGTAGTGGATGTGAGAGCTTAATTATGAGATAAGATATCTTAAAATTATTGATATTTCTTTTAGTAATTTTATTTGAGATTATTATAAAAATAAAAATTCAAAATAATTGATGTACTCATTTTGAAGCATATGCAAATGGCTAAAAACTTGCACAATTATCAGTAGTTGCCCTTTCTTGATGGGACAAAACATACACCTTACAAAAAGAACAAAGGGGTAACACAATAATGCATGGAAATGAACAGATGCTTCTCTTATTTACTATAATTGACAAGGTTGAGTAGACAGCGGTATACTATTTTATTGGGTTTCTTATAATTTTAAGGCTAAATTATACTGATACCTCTGAGATTTATATTTATTATAATTTTTTTTTTACTTTTTGAAAATTATATTTTTTCTCTCTGAAATTTAAAGTTTCATTATAGATTCTCTCTTCAACAATTTAATTTTTTTAAATATCAATTTTGTCCTCACTGGGTAAATTACATTGACACCCCTCACATTTTAGAAATTACAATCTCCTCCCTAAGGTTTAAAGTAACATTACCAATTACCCCCTTAAATTTATGTTTTTGTAAAGTAATTTTTTGAATTTACATTTTTTTTCCTTAAATTTACAAATTGAGACAACAATTTATAAATCAAAAAAATTATCAAACAAGTTTTTTATGACAGTTTTTAAAATTTTTGTAAATATAAATTGAAAACTGAAAACGAAATGGTTACCAAATAGGGTTCAGATGGTAAAAATGTTGTAAAATTAACAAATAATTAAATAAGTTACCAATGTAAGAAATGACTTATCAAAAGATTCTTCGACTATGTATAGTTTGATTTTTAGATTTTTTTTTTTAAAAATTAAAAATTAATTTGGTTAAAAAAAAAAAAATTATCATTTAAGGGTAAAAAATAATTATCATTTTTAACTTTTGAGCAGGTTATATACATACGTATGGCTGTTTCAATTTTATTTGTAAAAATTATTTCTAACCACTCGAAAGATAAAAAATTATAATTATTTTTTATTTTTTATTTTCTTAACCAAATTAATTTTAATTTTTTTAAAAAATTCTAAAAATCAAACCATACATAGCCTAAGAATATTTTGATAAGTCATTTCTTACGTTGGTAACTTATTTAATTATTTGTTAATTTTACGACATTTTTACTATCTGAAGCTTGTTTGGTAACTATTTCGTTTTCAGTTTTTAATTTTCAATTTATATTTACAAAAATTTTAAAAACTGTTATAAAAACTTGTTTGATAATTATTTTTGGCTTATAAATGGTTGTCTCAATTTGTAAATTTGAGGAAAAAACGTAAATTCAAAAAAATGAGTTTACGTTGGTTTTTAACCAAAAATTTAAAAATTCTACTAACAAATTTTTTTTCTCAATTAATTTTTTTCAATTAATTTTTTTTTTCAATGACTTTTTTTTTCCAACTAATACTAATAGAGGGGGCAATTGGTAATGCCACTTTAAACTTTCGGGAGGAGATTGTAATTTTTAAAATGTAAGGGGTGTCAATGTAATTTACCTAGTGAGGGCAAAATTGGTATTTAAAAAAATTAAATTACTAGGGGGAATCTGTAATGAAACTTTAAACCTGAGGGAGAGAGATGTAATTTCCAAAAGGTGAGAAGAGAACTGTAATAAACATAAATCTCAATAGGTGTCAGTGTAATTTACCCTAAATTTAAACTTAAATTTGAGATAAATGTCTGGGCTCATGCATGAGTTTTATTTCAATGATCTAAATAAATCATTCTGTAGCCTTTCGTATATATTATTCACAAAAAATAAATTAACTCAATATGGTATTTGTACTTTTTTATTTTATTGTCTAAAAAAAAAGGACAATAAGCGTATTTTTTTTTTAAAAATAAATAAGGGAGATTGATTAATAAGTCTCATATTTTGAACTTGTAATCTATATAGCCCCATATTTTTTTTTTGATCTATTAGTCTTTTTAGATGTGTAATGACCCATTTGTCCGTCATATTAGAATGTCACATTTGAAAAAAATAAATTAAAGATTTTTTTTAGTGTCACATTATACTCGGCACGTTAGAGTGCCACATTTGAGAAAAGTATACTAAAAAGTTTTTAATTTTTTTAAAGTGTTACATCATACCCGCCACGTTGGAGTGTCACATGTCACGTTTGAAAAAGTACACTAAGGAGTTTTAATTTTTTTTTGGAGTGTCACATCATATCCGTCACTTTGCCACGTTTGAGAAAAGTATACTAAGAAGTTTTTATTTTTTTGAAGTATCACATTATATTCGTCACATTATCACAATTGAGAAAAGTATACTATGTTAAATTTTTTTTTAAAATATAAATTTTAAAATATCATATCATATCTATCACATTGTCACATTTAAAAAATTATCAAATCATATCTATCACATTGTTACATTTAAAAAGAAGTACGCTAAAAAATTTTGAACGGTGCACTTTAAAACCCTGATGATGCACTTTAATTTGAACAGAATATCTAATGATGCACTTTTTAATGTACAAAACACAATAAATACTGTTTATTTTCAAATGAGAGACAATTTTATTTGGAATGTGCTATATAAATGTATTTTTTTGACTTTTTAATTAAAAATTACAAAAAAAATATATGTTTGGAATAATTTTTTGACTTTCTATAAAAAGATATGTAATAAAATATTATAATAAAATTAAAATGACTATTCTATCCTTGTTGACTTTTTGACTTTTAACTTTTTGACTTTCTAAGTAGTTGAATTCAAAGGACAAAATAATAATTTTGTCCTCTAGACTTCCCTCACAAGCTTCACCCAAATAGTATGAATTTTTTAATTTTTTTAATAATTTTTTGACTTTTAACTTTTGTAAGTTATGCCAAACCAATGTTTGAGAAATTGGTTATTTGATTTTTTGATTATTTTAATTTGACTAAAATAATTATGTTTGAGAAGTTAATTAATTTTTTTGGTTAATTTAATGGTTGTGAGAGAAATTAAAAGTGAAATAATTATGAATTACATATGTCACTTTATCATATTAATATATTTTGTCTTTTAACATACTGTGAGGGTAATTTATATGTAAATTGGGCCGAGCTGGTTAAATGGGCCGATCTATGGGCCATAGTAAGAGAGGCCGAGTAAAAGGGCCTAAAAGTTAGCCCGGTCCAAAAGAGCTCTGCAGTTAGCTCGGTCACCACACTTACAGTTAGCTCGGTCATATCATATTGAGCTGAAGTATGTTGAGCTTTTCCTCAGAACCTTGCTATTAGTTAGCTCGGTCCAAGCTTGTTGTGGTTAGTGCGGTCTCAGACAACCCAGTTGGAATATGTCAAACTGAGGTACACGCAGTGAAAGGAAGAACTGAGCTAGTGGGAGCTCGGTCTAGTCTGCGGCTTTAGTATGATCATGTTATCTCCGTCGTATTGACATCCAACCGTGGTAGAACCATCTCACTTGGTTTAAGCAGTGAGGGGGGTGTTGAAGAATAAGCATTATCTTTCAGGAATATGATTCCTAGGAGGACTCTACATAGAGGAGTACGAGTTCTACTTGGATTGTGCCACGCGGAACCTATAAAAGCTCATAGCGTCACCTATGGAGAGGTAACACAACTTTGATTCTCGAATACACAGAGCTTTTTGTCTATTTGTTTATTTTTCTGACTTAGGCATCGGAGAGGTATCCGGCACACACCTGCCGGCTAGCTCACGTTTGTGTTTTCAAGAAGTAAAACGACGACGTACGGAAGAGCGCAGACTTGATCAACAGCATTATACGAGAAGGTTTATTTCTTTCCCGTACAATTGGCGCCGTCTGTGGGAACACCAGAATGAACAAAACCTCTTGATCAAGTTTTTCTCGCTAGTTGAAAGCAATGGCGCACAATGAGGATTTGCCGCATTCCGTCATCGACGGTCAAATCCCAGAGGGAAGTGGGAGGCGCGAAGGTTTGCTTTCTATCCCTCCCATGGCAGATTTGGAGCCCCAGCGACAGAACCCCCAGAGGGATGCAAGGGGCAGGCGTACTAACAGCCCCCGTCGCTCCCAAAGTCCAGAAGGACAGAGGCGGAGGATTGATCCTCAAGTTCTGGAGGATCGCGTAAAAGAACAAGACGAGCTAATAAGGAAGATGGCAGCAGACATGGAGGCTGTGAAACGCCAGATTAAAGGAAAAGGGGTGGCGACAGGAGAGGGGCGCAAAGGCAACACGCCCCTTCACCACTCGGAGGATCGTGGTAGGCGTACCACACCGTTACAAGCAGAGAGTAGAAGCTTCAGAACAAGCGATACTCAATCCAGGACTGCCAGGACTCGTTACTCCAGGTCTGAGAGAATGAGAACTGAGAGGTCATACACTAAGGGAAGCACCTATCGGCCCTCGCGCACGCACCAGACATCATCCAGGCAGACGGAATTGCCTAGATCGTCCGACTTACGAAGTGTGCTAGAAGAAAGGGCACGATGGAAAGAGGATACCAGGGCGCGCAACCTGTGCAGAGTCTCAGCCCTTCAGCGGTTGGCTCCTCGGACGCATGGAAGCGTCGAGGTAGGAATGCTAATAGCGCGTCCTGCTTACGAACCGACAGACAAAGCCTTAGCAAGACTACAGACCTCGCCATTCGTTCCGGCAATTGAGAACGCGCCCCTACCTTCCGGCTTCCTTCAGCCCAAATTTACCACATACGAGGGAAAGACAGACCCCTACTCACACTTAAGCCACTTTCGCTAGGTCATGGCAGTATACCGGCGAAACGAGGCTTTGATGTGCATCCTATTCCCATCAAGCCTTGGCGACCTAGGTTTAACCTGGTTTGAAAGGCTACCAGAAGGCAGCATAGCCTCCTGGGCACAATTGGCAGAGGCGTTCATGACAAGGTTCAGAACGAACACCAAGACTCCAGTGGAGATCGATCAGTTACTCTCCATTGACATGGGCGATAAGGAAACATTGAGATCCTATAATAGTCGCTACTGGGAGATGTTCAACCAGATAGGGGATTGCCCCATCAATCTCGCCATCGCACAATACAAAAGAGGACTTCCAGTTGGAAACAGGTTGAGGGATTCAATTACTATGACGTCACCCCTCACGATGGAAGCCTTGATGGAGAGAGTGCACCAACATATTCAGGTGGAGGAGGATGACGCCCGTGCTAAGGCAAAATCTGGTGCAACAGCAGCGCCAGATAAGAAGACTACGGCAAAATTCAACACGGTAGAACGTCCAAGCAAGAACGGGCGAGGCAGGCGAGACAACGGAGATGACCAAGATAAAAGATGGTTGAGAGTCCGTACTGCCATTACCATGGTATTCAAGAAACCAATCTACCGAATTCTCAGCGAGATACGTGATGAACCTTTCGTCAGATGGCCAGCTAAGCTGGGAGAGGAGCAAAAGGACTACGATGAAAGATCCCGGTGCACCTTCCATAAGGAAAATGGGCACCGTACTGAAAATTGCACGCCGTTAAGACAGCATCTAGAGGAGTTAGTGGCAACTGGTCACCTGGACCGGTACATAGAAGGAGAGACGCAGCCAGCCCCCCAGAACCACAACAACCCAGACGGAATGCCGATTGACGCCCCACCTCAAGGAGTGATTAACGTGATACATGGGGTATTCGAACCTGAGCGGGTATGTGAGCTCAGGGGAACGATCAAGAAGGCTGAGCACTTAAGAGAGGTATTAAGTGAGCAACCTACCATCGAAAAAGGGAGAACAGAAGCCATGAACGTCATATCCTTCTCAGACAGAGACTTGGCAAGGATATATTGCCCTCACAATGATGCACTGGTCATCACACTCCGCGTCATGGATTACGACATCAAGCGGATTTTGATCGACCAAGGAAGCTCGTGCGAGATAATGTATTACGAAACCTTCAAACAACTGAAACTGAAGGACAAAGACTTGGCACCTGCCGTATCTCCCCTGATCGGGTTCAACTCAATGCCAGAATGGCCAGTCGGCAAGATAATCCTCCCAGTCAAGCAGGAAGCATGACTAAACAAGTAGAATTTTGGGTATTGAAAGTGCCCTCCACTTACAACATAATCTTGGGCAGGACGTGGCTGCATGCCATGAGAGTAGTGGCATCAACCTATCATCAAGTAATGCAATTCCCCAATGAAGTCGGGGTAATTGAAGAGGTCTTTGGAGACCAAATTATGTCCAAGCAATGCTTTGTCACAGTAAATGGTAGCCGCGCTGCCAAGGGGTTTGTTCAGATGGTGGAAGAGCCTGAGAGCAATGAATTGTTTGCGGATGTTGGCAAAGCCGCTGAACAGAAGGCAGTGGAAGACTTGGTACATGTAAGAATAGATGAAAAGAACTTGGATAAGTTCTTTTTGCTTGGCTCATCTATGTCCAGCATTTAGAGAATAGAGGTCATGGAATTCTTGACCTCTAACATCGAAGTGTTTGCCTGGACGCCGTATGACATGCTTGGCATTGACCCAAGCTTCATCTGTCACCAATTGAACGTCCACCCGACTGCCAGACCAATTATTTAGCGCACTCGCAGATCAGCACTCCACCACGCCGAGATAGTGGCAGAAGAAGTGGGAAACCTTCTAGAGGTAGGAGCTATTAGAGAAGTGCACTATCCCAAGTGGATATCTAACACAGTAGTAGTGCCAAAGAAGAATGGAAAATGGCGCGTCTGCGTGGACTACAAAACAGTTAACAAGGCATGCCCAAAAGACAGCCTTCCCCTACCACAGATAGACCAACTGGTAGACCTAACGGCAGGACACAATCGACTTGGCTTTCTTAATGCGTACAGAGGTTACCATCAGATCGCTATGTATGAGCCAGACCAGGAGGTCACATCTTTTACGACGCCAAGAGGGACTGTATTGTTACAAGGTCATGCCCTTTGGCTTTAGAACGTAGGGGCAACATTCTAACGGATGGTCACCGAGATGTTCGAACCCATTGTTAGGCAGAACAATGGAAGCCCTACATTGACGACATGGTGGTCAAGAGCAAGGATAAGAATGACCATCTCAGGGACCTGGGCGAGATGTTTCAGATCTTGAGAAGCACAAGCTACGCTTTAATGCATCCAAGTGTGTGTTCGGCGTAGGATCTGGCAAATTCCTAGGCTTCCTGGTGACCAACCGAGGTATAGAAGCAGACCCCCTCTCAGATCAAAGCAATCCAAGATCTAGAGAGGCCCAACTCAGTAAAAGAAGTGCAACATCTCACCGGCATGGCAGCTGCACTCAACTGGTTTACAAGTCGGTTCGTTCAGACAGGTGTCGACCATTTTTTCAAGCATTAAAGGCCAAGTTTGAGTGGGATGAAGAATGCGACCTGTGTCCTAGAAAGCCTAAAAGAATACATGTCTTCTCCTCCGTTGCTAGTAACCTCCGATACCTGGAGAGGAGCTCCTTTTGTACCTGGCAGTTTCACAGCACGCAGTCAGTGCGGTGTTGGTCAGAGCGGAAGGAATCCAATACCTGCCTATCTTTTATGTCAGCAAGACATTGCTGGGCGCGGAAACCAGGTACTTACCGTTGGAAAAATTGGCCTTAGCCTTGATGATGGCATCAAGGGAAGTTGTCGCATTACTTCCATGCCCACACAATAAATTGTCCTCACAGCTTTTCCATTAAAAGCTTTGTTTGAGAGGGCAAACTTTTCTGGATGAATCTTGAAATGGGCAGTCGAGTTGGGACAATTTGACATCAAGTTTCAATCCAGAATCGTGATAAAAGCCCCAGTTTTGGCAGACTTTTGTGGCAGAATTCACTCTAGGAAGTCATCACATCTGCCCAGTGGACTTGACTGATACAACCAAGGAGATGGAAATTGTCGCCAGAATAGTGCAACCTCTGGTACAGGGACACCCAATCAGATCCTAAGGTAGACCAAAGTGAGCAAAGGGAGGAAGAAGCAAACCATGCTACACCAAGCAAAGACTCATCAACAAATAAAGACTTGGTACAATCAGATAATGAGGGGGCAAACAGCAAGGCATAGACTTTGAAGAAAACATCAGCAACACTCATGACCCCAAGACATCATTCGATCCCTCCATTTGCTGGAAACTGTTCGTTGGAAAGATGTGGAAGTTCTTCGTGGATGGAGCGTCCAACAGGCATGGAGCAGGACTGGGCATAGTCCTCATCTCGCCAGATGGCCTGATAGTGGAGCAAGCAGTCAACCTTGGCTTCCCAGCATCAAACAATGAAGCGGAGTATGAAGCGCTTCTGGCAGGCCTAAAATCAGCATTCTACATGAAGGCCATCGAGCTAATGGTTTACAGTGACTCACAGCTGGTGGTAAACCAAATTTCAGGCGACTACGAGGCAAAAGATGACATGATGGCTAAGTACCAAGAGTTAGTTAGAAAAGAGATCAAGAAATTTGAAGTAGTGAGAATAGAGCAGATCGGTAGGGAAGAAAATAGCAGAGCGGACGAACTAGCAGGCTTTGCTTCAATGGCAGATACATCCATCCCTCATCCGTTACTGATTGACTACCTACCAAGACCAAGCATTGAAGAACCCGAAGTAGAATATGTATGTTGTGCCGAACTAGGCCCTTCATGGATGGATCCCATTATAATGTTCTTAAAAGACGGCGTCTTACCGGAAAAAAAGAAAGAGGCCAACAAAATAAGAGCAAAGTCACAGCGATTTTGGCTCTCCCCATCAATGGCCTTGTACAAGAAATCCTTCACAGGACCTTACCTAAAGTGTGTCCACCCCAGCAAAGTTGAAGCATTCTTGTTCGAGATACACGAAGGCGTATGCGGAAGTCATCAAGGAGGAAGATCACTAGCTTACAGAGCCATTTCACAAGGATATTGGTGGCCATACATGCAAGCAGATTCAGAGAAATACGTCAAGAAATGCGAGAAATGCCAGAAGTTCGCACACTAAATACATCAACTAGCCAGAGAGCTTCTACCCTTAACTAGCCCATGGCCCTTCGCAATATGGGGCTTGGACATAGTAGGACCACTTCCAACAGCACCTGGCAACAAAAAATTCTTTCTTGCAGCCACAGACTACTTCACAAAGTGGGTGGAGGCAGAAGTACTAGCATCAATAAAGGAGAAAGATGTGAAGAAGTTTGTCTAGCAGAATATCATCACTCGGTTCGGCATTCTAAAAGCTCTAATATCAGATAACGGCACTCAGTTCGACGGTAAAATTTTTAGAGGCTTTTGTGAAGAATACAAGATAGAATTCTACAACTCTACACCGACATACCCCCAAGCAAATGGCCAAGTGGAAGCATCAAACAAAGTCATCTTGGATGGATTGAAGAAAAGGTTAGAGAAAGCAAAGGGCAAGTAGGCTGAGGAGCTTCCCCACGTTTTATGGGCTTACCGTACCACACCTTGGCGGTCTACTGGCGAAACACCTTTTTCCTTGGCCTAGGGCATGGAAGCAGTAATCCCACTGGAAGTTGGCCTCCCCACCATTAGAAGCAAAAATTTTGATCCAGACTTAAATGGAGAAGCCATAGCATTGGAACTCGACCTTGCAGAAGAAAGAAGAGAAAAAGCACTGGTTCACATTGCCTCGTACCAACAAGAGTTGTCCAGAAAGTATAACAAAATAGTATATCCGAGACAATTCAAAATCGGAGATTGGGTACTGCGCAAAGTAATGGGAAACACCTTGGTACCCGGAGATGGCAAGTTAGGGCCTAATTGGGAAGGACCTTACATGGTGGTTGGATTAGCAGGAAAAGGGGCATACCACTTGGAAGCTGAAGACAGCAAAGCCATTCTCAGGCCATGGAACACTGCCAATCTCAAACTATTTTATTTTTAGCTTTTCTTTCAAGTATTTATAATTTTTTCTTTCTCAATAAAACAAGTAGTTTCTTTTCAGTATAGTTGTTTCCTTCTGTAAAAGATTGTTTTAGTGAGTTAGGTGCACTGAAGGCATAGTTGGCCGGAATAACCAACTTTGCACTCTCTTCAGCTAAGATTAGGATCAGTGCTGAAGGAGTTGGCTGGAATAACCAACACCCCTCCTAAGCCCAAGATAAGGATCCAGGCTGCGGGACATTTGGTTGGAATAACCAAACACTTTACTCTAGGTTGGCAGGAATAACCAACTTAGAGGTTGGCTGGAATAACCAACACCCCTCCTAAGCCCAAGATAAGGATCCAAGTTGCAGGACGTTTGGTCGAAATAACCAAACACTTTACTTTAGGTTGGCAGGAACAACCAACTTAGAGGTTAGCTAGAATAACCAACACCCCTCCTAAGCCTAGGATAAGGATCCAGGTTGCAGGACGTTTGGTCAGAATAACCAAACACTTTACTCTAGGTTGGCAGGAATAACCAACTTAGAGGTTGGTTGGAAAAACAAACACTTATTGTTCTTCAGCCAAGATAAGGATCTAGGCTGAAGAGGTTGGCTGGAAAAACCAACACTTAGTACTCCTCAGCCGAGATAAGGATTAAGGCTGAAGAGTGGTTGGCTGGAAAAATCAACACTTATTGTTCTTCAGCTGAGATAAGGATCTAGGCTGAAGAGGTTGGCTGGAAAAACTAACACTTATTGTTCTTCAGCCGAGATAAGGATTTAGGCTGAAGAGGTTGGCTGGAAAAATCAATACTTAGTACTCCTCAGCCGAGATAAGGATCAAGGCTGAAGAGTGGTTGGCTGGAAAAACCAACACTTATTGTTCTTCAGCCGAGATAAGGATCTAGGCTGAAGAGGTTGGCTGGAAAAACCAACACTCGGTAGTACTCTTCAACCGAGATAAAGATCAAGGCTGAAGAGTGGTTGGCTGGAATACAACTTATTGCGATCTTCAGCCGAAGTAAAGACCTAGGCTGAAGAGGTTGGCAGGTATGACCAAAGATTTCAAGGTTAAAACCGAGATAGTTATCTCGGTCAGAAAGTGTTACACTATATTCAGATTACATTTTGGAAAGTAAATATAAGCATGGAAGTAAACCAAAACAACAGTTGAGAAAAATAAAAGAAGATTTCATTAATAGTGCAAAGTCCAAGTATAAAAGACGGGGCCTTAGACCGGTTACAAAAAACTTCCAAGGTTAGCACCTAAAGAAAAGAAAAATACAGAATCAGGCAAAGAGGTCATCTAAATCGGCATCCAGCACAACCCGGTCTTCACCTAGAGGTAGCTCGGTTGTGGCTAGCCCCTCCTGGTTGAGCTCGGACGAAGGCACCGCATTAGACACAGCAGGCAGAGGAGGAGTGGATACCACTGGAGTTGGGGAGATAGACTGGCGACCAGGCTGGGTGTTATCTTCTAGAGCAGCATCTTCATCCTCATCCTCTTGAAGAAATTGTTGCTGAATGGCAGCAGCATACTCCACCATCGAGCTCGGTATGAAATACGAAGGAGGGTTGAAGACCTCGGTCTCGGGGCCGTGACCGAGCTGCGCCACGGCCACCCTCCATCCACATTTGAAGAATAAGTCATTGGCCGCCTCGCATTGCTTGATGTAAGTGGCCTCCCCCTCCTTGTAACCCCGGTCCTCTGCGTCTTCTGCTTTCTTCTTTAGCTCGACGATCTCCGCGTTCTTCTTGCCATCGAGCTTGGCTAGCTCGCGTGGGTATTTATCTTTTATCATGGCCAGGGCCTTTTGTTTATCAGCATCAGCCGAGGTAACTAGCCCGGTGAGTCGAGCCACCTCGGTCTCTAGCTCAGCCATCTTTTGTTGGGACTCTTTTAGCTCGGCCGTTTTTTCATTAACCTCGGCCAAGGCCTGCCTGGTGGTTTTTCGAAGTTCCAACACTCGCTTGTGAGCGATGTGGTTTTTTTGCAGGGCCTGCTAAAGGATGGTAAGAAACTTTTAAGTCAAACCGAGCAGAAAGTAGTAAAAATTTGAAAGATAAGCAAAGGAGCTACTTACCAGCACCATTGATTTTGTGGCCGAGCGAATGGTCTTCAGCTCGGTTAGATGGTCGTGGTGCTTCATGTCGGTTGGAAGGCAAACGCTTTTGGCAAGGTTGAATGCCATCAAGTGGTCTTTTTCTACGACCACTGAGTCAGAATCCGTAATAGTACGGTTCTGAAACATGATCTTTGGTACCCACTTTGAGGAGCTAGCTCGGTCTGAGCGCTCAGGTGGGGGGCTTGGTGGAGTGGTTTGAGGCACCATGGTTTCGTCCTCGTCGACAAGGCATGGCTCGGTTGTGGAAGTCCGAGCACGCTTGCTTGCCCAAGAAGAGGAAGGCTGATGGATTGGCAGGGCCACTACGGTCTCTTGAGTTTGGCTGGCTGGTGGAACCTCGGCCTGGTTTGTTTTGGTGAGGAGGGCTCTTACGGCTCTCTTCTTGGCCATTTCTTGCTCAGCGGTTAGAGGGATCAGATTGATTTGAGGCAAGGTTGGGTCCGGTTCAGGAGAGGCTTCCAACAAAAAATCAGTTACCTTGGTCTTTCGTCTGCTACTGTATCAGTAGGTCGGCTCAAAATTCAGTAGCTTGGTCCAACTTCTGTTTGGATATCGCAGCGCGGCGCGAAGAACATTCAAGTTGGGGTAGCTGTATTGGGACTTGAGAAAGTTCAAATCTGCATGAAGGAAGACAACAGTCAGTACGGTTGAAGATAAGAAAACCGAAGTAAGAAAAGCATGAAATTGAGCCGAGGTAATCCTACCGGCTACACCCTTGTTCCAATTTATTCTGTCGCCCGGGATCTGGGCTTGTTGGTCTTCAAAATTCCCAGATACCCAGAAGAAATCATCATCATTCACATCTTTATCCGGGGTATTTTTTATTATCTTTTCACGATGGCGTCTTATTCTTAAATAGTAAACCTAGCCATCTTCAGCCGATCCTATGGAGTATTGGTGGAAGAGCTCGGCTAGACCGAGATTAAGGCCAGCCCGGCGGTTTAGCTCGGCAATGCCATTTATTATGCGGTAAGAATTGGTGGAAAGTTGGGTAGGGCGAAGGTTTGTTTGTCTGAGGAATTCACATAGAAGGGGTTGTACGGGGAATCTTAGGCCGGTTTCTACAATAGAAAGAAGGGTGAAGGGAACAAAGCCCGGTTTACCCCAAGGGGTGGTGTCTAGGTCGGCTAAAGAAAGGTGGACATCATCAGGGATATGGTAGTCCCTTCGGAACTCGGCCATAGCCCCTGGTGAGTTTACTAAAAATCTATATTTACCCATTTGCTCTTAAATTATGAATAAATTAAGCTGTGTATTAGCTCGGTCGTGAAATAATGCTGAGTAGCTCGGTTGAGCATTCAAGGGAGTGCTTGGCAACCTAAGTCTGCAAGGTGAAAAAGAAAGGTGTTAAGCACAGATCGTTGGACCGTGCTAAAAAGAAACAGAGGCAAGATAAATGAAGTCCTAGCTCGACTATGTGGGGTACTATCCATTTTTAGCTCGGTTTGAGCAAATTGTCTTTTAGCCCGGTTGAACTTTTAGGACAGCATTTTTAGTTCGGTTTTAACTAAGAAAGCTGGTTTAGCCCCAAGTTGTAGCTCGGTCAGTGATGAAGGCGTTCTAGTGCTGTATTGCGCAAACCTAGTACGGTTCGCTAGCTCGGCTAAGATGAGCAAAGGGTACTAAGGCTTATTAAAACTACAAGTGTGATGTGAAGTTTTAGTTCGGTTTTTTAGTTCGGCCAGGGTCGTAACTAATACAAACAACTTCCTAGTCCGGTTGGAGTGTGATTTTGGATCTACGACGTCCCATTTTCAGTTTGTTTGCTAGTTTAGTAGGTGTGAATACTATTTAAGAAAGTTCTTACTCATTACAGAAGAAACTATTTGAAAAGTGTTGTGAGGAAACACGTACATACAAGTGATGCATATTGCTAGTCAAATAGAAAGCAAAAGAGGATTGAGTTACTTACAGATTGAAGAAGGAAGGATGCAGATCTGGAACCACGAAAATGGTTTTGAAAATACCAGCTTCGCAGGTACAAAAGTTGCAGAAATGGAGGCTTAAGCAAGAAACAGAAAGAAGATGAATAGTGAAAGTGAAATGATTTAGAACGAAGGGTCTATTTTGTGTAGAGGGAAGGACAAAAAGGCGGGACTATTCAAAAAACACAGAGTACGAAGATGGCGTGACAGCTGCATTGGGCTAATTAGAGTCTGCCACGTGTCCTTGGAATGGAAATCGATTCAGTTTTAGAGACTGAAAAGACGTTTTGACTGGACAGATTGGTAGCACGGTGTGAATTTAGCTCGGTTGGAAGGCTAAAGTTTTTTTTTAGCCTGGCTGGTAACAGGTAATCCCTATCATGCTTCGCAGATGGAATTAAAGGGGCAATTGAGAGGGTAATTTATATGTAAATTGGGCAAAGCTGGTTAAATGGGCCGATCTATGGGCCATAGTAAGAGAGGCCGACTAAGAGGGCCTAGAAGTTAGCCCGGTCTAAAAGAGCTCTGCAGTTAGCTCGGTCACCACACTTACAGTTAGGTCGGTCACCACACTCACAGTTAGCTCGGTCATACCATATTGAGCTGAAGTATGTTGAGCTTTTCCTCAGAACCTTGTTACTAGTTAGCTCGGTCCAAGCTCGTTGTGGTTAGTGCGGTCTCAAACAACCCAGTTGGAATATGTCAAACCGAGGTACATGCAGTGAAATGAAGAACCGACCTAGTGGGAGCTTGGTCTCGTCTGCGGCTTTAGCATGGTCATGTTATTTCGGTCGTATTGACATCCAACCGTGGTAGAACCATCTCATTTGGTTTAAGCAGTGAGGGGGGTGTTGAAGGATAAGTATTATCTTTCAGGAATATGATTCCTAGGAGGACTCTACATAGAGGAGTAAGAGTCCTACTTAGATTGCGCCACGTGGAACCTATAAAAGCTCATAGCGTCACCTATGGAGAGGTAACACAACTTTGATTCCCGAATACACAGAGCTTTTTGTCTATTTGTTTATTTTTCTGACTTAGGTATTGGAGAGGTATCCGGCACACACCCGCTGGCTAGCTCACGTTTGTGTTTTTAGGGAGTAAAGTGACGACGTACGGAGGAGCGCAGACTTGATTAACAGGATAATACGAGAAGGTTTATTTCTTTCCCGTACACATACTATTCTAATTCAATGCTATTTTCAAATACCTCCAAAATCATTGCTCCCGATAAATCAGAATTTTTTTCAAAGGTTATTTAGAATGTTTTAGAATTAAAACTAGTACAATCCAATCAAACATCAATCAAAAGTAGTATTATAAGATGAACCTAGATAATTTAATTGTTTGAATTGAGATAAAAAAGACATCTATATATATATATATATTTTTTTTTTTTGGGGGTTCGAACAATCAGAACATCTTCAACATATACAAAGAATTGAAATTCCTGAGAGCTCGAATTCCTTGGCACAAAATTGCCTTGAATCCTAGCTGGAAGGTCAAATTAACATATCAAAAACCAACACAGAGCCACATCACCAATAAAGTATTATTAAATTATAAATTGACTTCAAAAATCTTACAAAATTATAAAGATATAAATAGTTATTAAAAATTCATCAGTATATGCGTTTAATTACAACTCTTAGAGCTGAAATAAAAGATAGTTTAGATTATATTTCTGAATTAGAGAGTGAGTTAAATAGATTAAATTCTCTTTTGACTATTGCCTCTAGACAATCTATAATAAATTATAGCCAAAGAATTGTTAGTATAAAAAATAAAATATCTTTAGAAAAGGAAAGTATAAATTATCAACGAAAATTATTACAGGAGTTAATATTAAATTAGATCCAGCAAAAAAACAAAAATAAATTTGTAAATTGAATTGGTATCAGATCCTAGTTTCTCGGCCTTGCCAATAACTCTTGCATAAATATAGTGAAGAAGTAGAATATAATAATTTAAATAATAATACTTCTTTACAAATAATAATAGAACAAAACAATACCTTAATTAGGCTATTAAAAGAAGTTAATGAAAAATTTAGAACTAATCAATTAGAAATAATAAACGAAATTAGACATTTTGTACAAGATCCGGAAAAACAAATAGCATTTTTTGAAGAAAAATAAAAAGAATTAGACTTATATCCCCATTCATATAAATGAAATAATCCGAAGAGCCTTTTGAATTAATCTCACCTGTAAAACAAAAAGATAATGGAGTTAAGTAATTATAGCTTAAAACAATTAGAAGAAATGGTTGAAAAAGAAAATGATAATGAAATAAAATACAAAATAATATTACAAATAGTTGAACTATTAGATATGATGGATGAAGAAATAATAGAAGAAATAAATAATGAAAGAATAGAATTAGAAGAAGATATCTATAAAAAATTAGGATTAATCAGCTTGGGAGAAATGGAACACATTCCCCTAGAAGAATTAGAACAAGTAATGGGAAATAATGACGTAGAAAAAGAAAAAGAAAATAATGTACTAGAAAATTTCGAAGACATAGAAAAAGATAATGCATTAGAAGAATAAACTAATAACGTTAATGATATGGATATGGTAGTAGTAAAACAAGAATGAAGTAGCTCGTCTGCCTCACCTAATCCAAATCATTCAAATTTTAGAAATTTTACCAGGCAACAGCTATAAAATGATACGATAAATTATGAATATAGAAGAAGAACGAGACATTATAGTTATCTAAATAGAGGGTCTTTTGCTAGAGGAATATCAAATTATACTGATTTTACCCCTAGGAAGGAAGTATTTTTACGGGAGGTACAATTAAAGCCAATAAGTAATATATGGTATTTATTAGATATTGATTGTGCTACAAACACAAGTGAGGTAATAAAACAATAGAAGCGAGGTATGCACCATGTCTTAAATATCCATAGTAACACTTGGCGCGCACAAAGCTTTCTAAATTATATTGAACATAGCCTTACGGGTATAGTAGCAAGCTAGTATGACAATCTAAGAGAAAGTGACAAAGAAAAATTTGTTGGAGAAAAATGATTTATCACCATCAATTTCCGGTAACTTTGAGCTATCATTAATGTAGGACCCTGTAGACACCCAATTTTTGATCGACCTTAAGACTCAGACGTCACGAATTGAGCGCTCGGTGATGTTGCATAATGTGCTCGTTTTGAGATTTTAGAGTCACGGCTGCGAGCCTTGCCTCCGGACTTCTGGACGCTTTTGTGCTTTGCCTCGGTTTGCGAACCAGGCCTTGTTTCTTTGTTTTCTCTTCCCGAAGGGAGGGAGAGGTCTCATAGATCATCTCTCAGTGGCCGTAGGCTACGTTTCGTGGTCGTAGGCCATTTTTCTCGTTTGGAGCCCGGTTTCCGGTTTTCGGAGTCGTCGGCCGTGTGCCTCGGTTCGGGACCGCTTAACTACCTCCGTTTGCTCCGGTTTTCGGCACACACCTTGTTTCCTCCCTTTTGAGGGACACTGTGGCCTGAGAGACCAACTTCGTGGTCGAACGCCACTTTCGGTGCCTAACAGTCTGTTTTCGGGGCCCCGAACTGCGTGTTTCGGCCCCCGAACCTTCGTTTTGCATCCGTCTTGATCCATTTTTGGCAGGGACCTTATTTTCATTGTTAGAAAGGTTGTAGGAAGGTGGGAGGCCAGCAATTGTTCTGAAAGCCAGTTCTATTTCTTCATCGCTCTTCATCGCCCGTTTTCTTCGCTAGAAAGCTGGTTCTTCCCACTCCCGAGCCACTTTTTCTGACTTTCCACCACACCATTGTGTTGTACACACCTGGGAGGCCACCAATATGGGCAGGCCGGCCAACAATTATTCCTAACCCTTTTGAACCCCTCTAAAAAGCTGGTTTTTCTCTCTCCTGGTTCACATTTTCTGGGTTTTGACCATACAGCAGTGTTTCACTCATCTGGGAGGCCACCTTCTTGGGGTGGCCGGCCAGCAATTCTTTTGACCCTTTTGACCCCTGGCCGGCCGGCCAGGGGAGGTGGCCGGCCGACCACCTGAACCTTTTGCACCTGGCCGGCCATGTTTCTCTCTCCTGGTGCATTCCAGCTGTGCCAGCTATTTTGCACCAGACCCTCTCCCCGAGGGTCTGTCCTTTTAGGGGGAAATTTGAATTGATTTTTTGCCCCCTTTCCCTTGGCTCCTCTCCTCTATAAAACCAACCCTTGAGCCTCATTTTCAAGGGTTAGAAACCAGCTGAGGCTATTGTATACATACACTCCCTATATCTATACTTCAAGGCTCCAAACCCCCTTTGTTCTTGCACCATTTACACACCAACTCATAGCCTACCACCTCCATCCTCCATTCTAACACTTTGAGGCTCATTTGCAGAGGTTGAAAGCTCATCAACTTGGACCAAAAGCTGCTGGAGTTCAGTTCTACAAGGGTAAGCTCCTATTTCCCTCTTTTTGGCATATTTTTGCTCTATATCTTAGCCCCTTTTGCTTGCATTTTTGGGCTTCGACCTGAACTAGAAATAGTCTTATTTTGAGTTCATCTTCATGTTAGATCAAAGACTTTTCCCTGTTTAAGGTCTTCTACTCCCCCTTTGTGCTTTATCTCTCTTTTAGGGCTTATCTTGCATGATACATTAGCCTTACTTGTGAGCATTTCTGGGCTTCGAGCCAAACTGTAAAGTGTCTTATTTTGAGCCCCTCTTCAACTTTGTTGAAGGGTTCTTTGCTGTTTGAGGCCATCTTCTGCCTCTTGTCCCCTATCCCTCTTTTAGGGTAATTTTTTTGCATCATATTTTAGCCTTACTTGTGAATATTTTTGAGGCTTGATATAAACTTGAAAAAGTCTTGTTTTGACCTCCTCTTTAAGTTGGTTTGAGGTCACTTTTCTGTTTGGAGCCATCTCCTTCCTTGCATGCTTCATTTCTACATGCTTTGAGCCATGCATTTGAGCATTTGCATTGGCCTTGTTTTGGCCTCTTAGCCACTGAAATTTCAGTGGCTTTGATGAGGTTTTGAGCTTTGAAATCATGGATGGGTGACCCTCTCCCCCCTCATTCTCTTTACTAGCATTTTTGGCCATCCAAAGGGGCCCTACTTTGCATGCATCGAAGTCACTTTTCAGGCTTTATTCTGAGGGTTTTGAGGTCTGCCTTGGCTCTGTCTGAGGCCCTCTCGGCCGTATTTTATGTCTATGTTGCATGTGTAGAGGAATCCCATTCAAGGCCTTTCAAAGAGGCCTTTCTTTACATGTTTCTGAGGCTGATTCCAGGGCCAATTTGGTGAGTTTTAGGGCTGTCATAGTCCATTTCCAGAGGTGGTTTTGCTATGATTCATGTCTATCTTGTATGTGCTTAATAACCCCTTGTATGGCCCTTTAAAGGAGCTCATCATTTTTTGCACATGTTGGCTGCATTTCAGTGGTTATTTGGGCATATTTTCACATGTTTTGTTCACTGATTTTTGCTGGTTTGATGAGATCTCACATGCTTCATATACATGCCATGTAAACCATGTTTGCTAGTCAAGGTTGCATGCTATTTTAGTCCATCATGCTAGCATCTTTTGGTCATGCTTTGAACTAGAAATGTTCATGTTTTGGGACTGCCTTGACTCTGTCTTTGTGCCTCATGGTCAAATAATGCATACTTTGTATAGCTATAAGTCAATACATATGCCTAGTTTTGAGTTTCGGGGCTCATCTCATGCATCGGGTGCCATGTTTCCATGTTTCGGGGCCATTTAGCATCATGTTTTAGTGCTGGAAATTACATGCTTGTATGCCATATTTCATGCCTTGCCATGCCTTGTTAGAGTCGCATACTATGCCTTAGGTTCCGTCCTCGATTTACGTGCATGTGTGCACGCATTTCGATAGTCTCATTTTCATCTTATGGCCACTGATGTGAGTGTGGCTGAGGTCCACTCATATTGGTGTAAGTCCATCGTGCATTGTGCCATTCCATTTCATAGCATTGTGTATGCTAGGTTGCACATTAGAGCATTGTGTATGCTAGGTTACATGTTAGGATTGCATTCATGCATGTCATGCATATTGCATTGTGTTTGGGATAGGAGTTAGCCCAAGCACGGGAAATGAGGTGCGTTTCGTACTCCGAGTGACGGAATGTGTCTCAATTCCTAGTCGCCAACACTCCGGATTAACCATGATGGAGTCTCGGTCTTGTTATGTTTATATGTGCATTCATTTCATATTGAGTCGTGCAATTCGACTCCTCGGCCATCATGCATCGAGATGCGTGATTGATGGCACGAGGATCGAGGACTACACTCCCTGAAGAGTAGTCATGCATATATATGTGAAAATACATTGTCATGCCCCTTTGTTGCTCTCTGTTGCAGCAAATCAGAAACCGGCATTCCGGGCTTAATTGTAAACAGAGGCTAATTGGGGCATCGCAACAGATTTCCGCGTAAGGCAACTCAAGCACGCGTCATTCATCATTCGGAACAGAGCTGAGGCAGTCCATAGGCTTGCATGCTAATTTACTGCTTTCCTAGATTAATTTGTTAACTAATTAGGGTTTTGTACTTATTCAGACTGTATTATTTATTTGGGACTGTATATTATTTATTCGGACCCTCCGAGCGAGGGCAATGTTGTAATAAGTGTGCGTGCGTGTGATGTATGTCTTCCAACCCCACGTCTTTCTCCATTTTATTTACCAGCTTATGATGGTTAGATTAGGACATGTTTCAATTAGCATACAGTATGATAGCACGTTTGCATTCATTCATCTGTCTTGCATGCACCGGGCTCGGCGCATCATATTAACTGCATTGTATTTCAATTCCGAGTTGAATACTTGTTAGTTGTAGCATTTCATATGCCATCTTTAGAATAGCCGAGCCTATCTTAGTTGCATTTTGCATGTGTTGCATTAGGCATTTCTGTATAGTTAGGATCATGCATTGATTTCTAATTAGCTTCTTTCTTTGGCTTGGAGTACTCGGTAAGTGGTTATGCTTTAGCATCCTTGCATGCGTGTGAGTGACTGCCATGATAGCATGCTTACCATGAGGCTATGTGCTTATGTGATATAACTGCCTGAATGCCTGTGGGTGAAGGTTGGGTTATTTGGGTTGGAACAATGCATTGACTGTGAGTTTTAAGCCCACTAGATAGTGGCAAAACCATCTTTTCTAAAGCCCACCTGAGGGTGGCAAAATCTGCATTTTAAGCCTACTTGCGAGTAGCAAACCACTTTAAAAAATAAACAGGAAATGTTTTGTTCCAATTCAGGCGACCCAGTCTATACTTGTATGCTATGCGCATCACATAGTAAATCTAGGCTAATAACCGGAATAAGAACGCATAATGTTTTCAAAACTAAATATCATGGTTAGTAGAGGCCGATCTTTGATCGGGCGAGCGGGGGTGCTCACGAAGTGACCTTTCCCAATCGTACCTAAGTTCCCGAGCCGAGGCAACTTTGGTGATGACGGACATGTGGCCTTAGGCAACGAGTCAGGGTTTCTTAAATTTCCCAAAATAAAATATTTAGGTGGCGACTCTGTATCTGGCAAAGCAGTCCATGTTTGGCACTTCTTTCTAAAAATCTGTTTTCTCAAAATGATTTGCCGGATTTGGACTCTTTGGTTCAGATTAAGAACCGTGAGAATTTGAGTCCGAACTGTAGTGAGCCCAAAACGAACAGAACGGGGACTCATCCTCCCGGGGACGTTCGGGGACGTCTACAGACCCACACCTTAGTTTTGGTGGGTCCAAGTGGCAACATGTTCTGTGCTGTGTGGAGAACAAGAATATATACTCGGGTGGTCAAAACCATTTTCGAGTGAATGAGAAATTGATACTGAAGTGAGCCTCATGAACATGAATATGTTTGGTATGGTTTCCTTGAGTTGGTATCTAAACCTTGTCCCACATAGGAAACATGGAAGAGTTTTTATGAGTATATAAGCTCTCAGTAGGAGACCTTGGGTTGGGCCCCAAGGGATACCCAAGTTTTGTAGGAGGAAGAGTTATGGACAAACCCATAACCACCACACGCGCGCGCTGCCGCCGCCGTCCGGCTGACCGGGTCGGGGCGGACGCGGGTGTGGGAGTGGGTCAAACTTGTCCTTATCTTTTTGCGCCAAAATTATTTGAATATTTCGAATAATTTCTATGAAAAAAATTTAAATTTTGAAATTTTGAATTCAAAATTTTCGATTGTAACTCTTCTCCATCTCCGACCAGTTGCGTCTCCGGTCTGGCGACTGTTCATCATTACTCTCTTCTGTTCCGACAACGACACTTTATTGCCTATATATATAGCAACCCTCCATTCGAAAATTAAGAAGTTTTTCTTTCCTTCCATTTTCTCTCTTCACTGCTTCCTTCGTTCTTCATCTTGAATTCTGTGTGAGTTTGAAAACACAGCCTGGTTCACTGTACAAATAATACACTGTCCTGCATCTGTTTGGAGTGATTGTTGAATCCTGGAGGCAGGACGTCCATTATTCTCGAGGTCCTTAGGAGAGGATGAATTTTGTCTTAAAGACATAGTGTTCAAACACTGGCCTCAATCACAAATTTATTCTAAGTTTGATTCTACAGAAAGTTGTAAGTTAACTCTAGTTCTGTGTTTAATTATATATTGTATTTTTTTTGTTCTGTTAACTTAATTTTTTATTGAAAAATATTGTTTCCTACAATTTAAGACAAAAATTCTTTTATGTTTATTGTTTTACTTTTGTAAATCTGTTTCTGTATTTTTTGATTAAAAATCAATTTATAGAAAGTTTAACTTTGTCTATGTGTGTATTTAATTGTTTTTATGAGAAGATGCGCCAACTCTGAAGGAGGATGAGAGTGATGCGCAAGTTGTCGCTACAGTAGATGCATGGAAACATGCAGACTTTCTTTACAGGAATTATATCCTCAATGGATTGGACAACACGCTGTACAATGTGCATAGTCCAATCAAGTCGGCAAAAACGCTATGGGATTCCTTGGATCGCCAATATAAGACAGAAGATGCAAGAACAAAGAAATTTGTTGTTGGCCGCTTCCTAGATTATAAGATGGTGGATTCCAAGACGGTGATCAGTCAAGTCCAAGATTTACAGCTTATCCTGCATGAAATTCATGCAGAAGGTATGTCTCTGAGTGAGTCTTTTCAAGCAGTAGCTATAATTGAAAAATTATGCTGTCTTGGAAGGATTTCAAGAATTATTTAAAGCACAAGCGCAAAGAGATGTCATTGGAGGACTTGATTGGTCGATTAAGGATTGAAGAAGACAATCATGGGTCTGAAAAGAAAAATAGGCGTCATCTCATGGAGGCCAAGGCTAATGTGGTGGAACAGAAGCCTAAGCACAACAGCAAGAAAAGAAAGTATCCTAGTGAAAGTTCAAAACAAGGCTCTGGCTCGAAGACTAAAGACATTCAGAACTTCACATGCAAATGCTATGTGTGTGACAAGCAAGGACATCGTGCCAAAGATTGTCACAAGCGTCGGGCTCAACGAACCATGAAAAGAAACTTGCTCAAGCCAACAGAACAGAGGAGGAAAATCTTTGTGCAATGATTTCAGGTTTGCATATGTCCGGAATGGTGTCTGAAGTGAATCTGGTAAACAACCCCAAAACATGGTGGGTAGACACAGGTGCTACACACCACATTTGCTCTGAGAAAAAGATGTTCTCCACATGTCAGGTAGTAGATAATGAAGAACAACTTTATATGGGCAGTTCTTCTACCTCTAAGGTTGAAGGCAAAGGACAGGTAGTACTTAAGATGACATCAGGCAAATAGCTTACTTTGAAAGAGGTGCTGCATGTACCAGAAATTCGGAAGAACCTGGTATCTGGATCATTGCTGAGCAAGAATGGGTTTCGCCTTGTGTTTGAGTCTGACAAATTTGTCCTCACTAAAAATGGGATGTATGTGGGGAAAGGGTATTTAAGCGATGGGCTCTTCAAACTAAATATAATGACAGTGGTTCCTACTTTTAATAAAAACAACACATATTCTGCTTACTTTGTTGAGTCTTTATATATGTGACATGGTAGATTAGGACATGTTAATTATGGCGCTTTGCGTAGATTAATTAACTTAGAATTTCTTCCTAAGTTTTATATTGATACAAATCATAAGTGTGAAGTGTGTGTTGAATCAGAATTGACTATGGCATCTTTTAAGTCAATTGAAAGAAGTACTGAACCTTTGGATCTAATCCATAGTGATATATGTGATTTGAAATTTGTTCAAACACGAGGAGGAAAAAAGTACTTCATAACCTTTATTGATAATAGCCCTTGGTATTGCTATGTATACTTGCTGTGAAGCCTTAGAAAAATTCATTGAATTTAAGACTAAGGTTATTCTCAACAAAATTCCTCATAAGAAGTCTAATAAAACACCCTATGAATTGTGAAAAGGTTGAAAGCCTTTTTACAAATACTTGAAAGTGTGGGGGTGTTTGGCTAAGATGGCAATACCAGAACCGAAAAAGGTTGAAATTGGACCCAAGACTGTTGATTGTATTTTCATATGTTATGCAAACAATAGCAGTGCCTATCGGTTTTTAGTGCATAAAAGTGAGAACACAGAGATTCATGTCAACACAATTATTGAGTCAAGGAATGCATCATTTTTTGAAAATGTGTTTCCTTGTAAATTGACACAACAGCCTAAAAGGACCTATGATACTACTTTTGACAATGATCAAGGACAAGTTGAGGAAAATCCAAAGGAAAAAGTCGAGGAGGAACCCAGACATAGTAAAAGGGCTAGGACAGAAAAAACTTTCGGTCCTGATTTCTTAATGTACCCATTGGAAGAGGAGCCTTGAACTTTCAAAGAAACAATGTCCACTCCTGAAGCTCCTTCTTGGAAAGAAGCTATCAATAGTGAAATTGAATCAATCCTGCAAAATCATACATGGGAATTGGTGGATTTTCCACCAGGCTGTAAGCTTCTTGGTTATAAGTGGATTTTTAAAAGGAAGATGAAGCCGGATGGTTCAATTGACAAATACAAGGCGAGACTTGTAGTTAAAGGTTACAGGCAAACTGAAAGAGTAGATTATTTCGATACTTACTCACTTGTAACAAGAATAACTTCCATTCGAATGTTAATAGCTATTGCAGCTTTGTATAATCTTGAGATCCATCAAATGGATGTTAAGACTGCATTCTTAAATGGTGATTTGAATGAGGAAATTTATATGGAACAACTAGAAGGGATCGTGGTTCAAGGGCAAGGGAAAAAAGTGTGCAAACTTGTGAAGTCCCTTTACGATCTAAAACAAGCACCTAAACAATGGCATGGAAAATTTGACAATGTAATGATGTCAAATGGATTTAAAATTAATGAATGTGATAAATATGTTTATGCGAGAAACACAGAAAAGGGATATGTCATTGTTTGCCTATATGTAAATGATTTGCTCATCCTTGGTAGTAATAATGAAATGATCAAAGCTACCAAGAAAATGTTGAACTCTAAGTCTGACATGAAAGATATGGGAGTAGCAGATGTTATACTTGGAGTAAAAATTACAAAGACATTTGAAGGATATACCTTGTCTCAAGGACATTATGTTGATAAAATACTTAAGAAATTTAACAAGCATGACGATCATCTTGCTAAGACCCCTATAGATGCTAATCTTCATTTGATGAAGAATATGGGTGAAGGTGTATCACAAGTAGAATACTCATGTATCATCGGAAGCTTAATGTACGTTATGAACTGCATACATCCAGATTTAGCATATGCAATTAGTAGATTAAGTAGGTACACAAACAATATAGGAACAAGCCACTGGACAACAATAGTTAGGGTACTTAGATATCTGAAGTATACTCGGAACTATGGGCTGAACTATATGAGATATCCAGCAGTGTTAGAGGGTTATAGTGACGCTAATTGGATGACACTAAAGACTCCAAGTCTCCTAGTGTACTAGTGGTTATGTCTTTATCCTAGGGGGTGCAGCAGTCTCATGGAAGTCATCCAAACAGACATGCATTGCAAGATCCACAATGGAGTCTGAGTTTATCGCATTAGATAAAGCAGGTGAGGAAACAGAGTGGCTTCGTCACTTTCTAGAGGACATCCCAATATGGCCAAAACCTGTGCCAGCCATTTGCATTCATTGCGACAGTCAAGCAGTAATGGCAAGAGCACAGAATAACATGTATAAGGGTAAGTCTCGTCATATTCGACATAGACACAATACTGTTAGGCAACTACTCTGAAATGGAATTATCTCTATTGAGTACATAAGGTTAAAAGATAATATCGTGGATCCGTTAACCAAAGGTTTGACCAGAGAGCAAGTGTTAAGATCATCAAGGGGAATGAGATTAAAGCCTACTAACTAAAGAGTCGTTTTAAATAGCAACCCAACCTAGTTGACTGGAGATTCCAAGATCTAGGTTCAAAGGGACAACCGAATTATGTGTGACTCATCAGTATCACTAAGGGGAATTTTTTACCCTTTTCTATGATGACATAGTGATGTCTGCAGCGTTAATCAGGTTAAGCTTTGCTTTTAATGATTTTCATATCTTGGAAATCCAAGTGGGGTATAGCAGAATACTCTTAATAAAAATCACCTATATGAGTGTGAACTGGGTCGGTTCTATGGTAATTGGGAAAAGGCTGAATTCTTTAGAGCACTCAGGAAAACCAGGAATTGTCCAGGGCCAAAATGGGCACAACCGATAGAACCAGATTGTGTATGGAAATAAAACTGTAACAGAAACTATCGCGGAAGGTATGTTAAACATATTCGTAAAATATATTGAAGAAGAATTCGTAGGAAAAGAGAGGGATGAAGATAAAAGAAAAAAAGAATGGGTCAGGAAAATAAGTAACATAGAAATATGTAATATGAAATATATAGAAAATTATATATGTGAATATTCCTATTATTATTATCAAATAGGTAGAAATAAAATTCATTTAACCATGTTTTTTCATAAATTACCATATCCTATAAATGTTAATATAGAAGAAAAATATGAAAAATGGTTAAAAGAATTAGGAGATGCCACAAGTGACACCTTGGGTTATAGAATTAAATATCTAAGAGAATGGGTAGAGCAAGAATACATGAAAATGAAGCAAATAAGAAAAATAAAAAAATAATATTTACATTGCTGGCAAACATCTAATTCATGGGGATGTGAGCCTTCACGAAAAAAAAATATAATAAGAAAAAGAAAACATTTTATAAAAGAAAAAGTTTTAATAAGCAAAGAGGAGAAAAATATAAAAGAAAATATTATAAAAAACCCTATAATTTCAACAAAAGAAGAATGGCTTTTAGAAAAAATAATTATTGTCCAGAAGGAAAAAAGACCTGTAAATGTTGGGCATGTGGAGAAATAGGCCACTTTGCTAATCAATGTAGAAATAAAAAGAATAATAAAATAATAGAAGCCTTAGGAAGTTTGAATTATGTGGAATTAGAAGAAGAAGAAGTTTTAAAATTAGCTTTAGAGAATAATAAAGGAATAATAGAATTAATTGAAGAAGAAATAGAAATAGAAGATGAAGGCTATAGCGACACCGATGAAGAGTCAAATTTTATGATGACAGAAGAAACAAGTATAGAGAATTTGAGAGGAGAACAATTTGTCATAGAAAATTCTCAAGAAAAAGAAATAGAAAAAGATTGGATATTACCAATAATAAAAAAAAACGAAATATATCAAGAATCAATATTCAAATTAAAAAGTAAATATATATGTGAAAGGATGGAAGGAGATATTGAAATTAAGGATTGTGAATATGAGGTAGGAGAAATAAATTTAATAAATTATGAAAATATATTAAAGAATAATAAAGATAATAAATATAAATATATGCATATAGGGAGTGTACAAATACAAATAACAACGCTATTTGACAAAGGACAAGATATATATATATATATATATATGCATTTTTGTGTGATATTAGACAACGGAATTTTGGAAGATCTATAATTAGTGGAATAAAAAGTAATCTATGTGGAGGACCATTAAGTTTTAATTGCAGACCAGGATGTTATATTAGCTTAAAAGATGGATTCATAAATAAATTTTTAACTCTAAAAATAAAAACCGTAAGAATCAACATGTATGAAACCACCTATCCATTAAGGATATTCTAGAAAATAATATACAAGTTAGATAATACCATAGATCCTAAAATGCAGCATAAAATTATAAAAGCAGATAAATTTGAACCTACCAATGGAATACCAATAGATAGAATTACACCTAAAAGAATAAATCCTAATGAGATCAAATTAGAAAATCGATGGATAGCAAGTTTTAATAATCCTAAAAATATTACAAAAAGAAAAAATATAATTAAAATCAATAATACTGGAAATATTAAAATAGAAACTCTTAGCACAATAGAAAATAATGATGAAATGGATAACATAACCCCATAGAAGTTGGATTGAAAGCTTGAGAATCCTCATTTTCCTTCAAACCTTGGCCTCTCTCTTCTTGGTAGGGCTGGGCATAGGGTTATTTGACCCGTACAACCCGTCCTACACGATCCGAACAGCACATGTATGGGCGGTTTTGCAAAGTGAATAGGGTAAGGTGCGGTTTGGAATATATAAGATTTGCGGGTTGCGGACGGGTTACGGGTTTGAACTGCACCGGCCACAACTCGCCCACACTTAGCCAAATATATTTTTTAAATTTTTTTTTATATAAAAAAATGGACCGTTCATCATCATCTAGATCTATCTATTTATCCTATCTATCTATTTTTGTTTTGCCCAAATAAACAAAAAAAACCCTAATCCCGCAGTAGCTCAGTTCTCATTCTTTTTCCATCTCTCTCTGTCTCTCTCCCCGATCGACCACAACCAGCACCGATCTGTCTCAGTTTCTGTCTCCGGCAACTCTCAAGTAAGCCTCTCGCTGTCTCATCTTCTTTGTCATTCTTGTTCTTCCATCTCTCTCATTTTTCCATCTCTCTCTCTCTCTCTCTCTCTCTCTCTTCCTAATCGACTAGAACTAGTGCCGATCTTCTCTTTCTGATCTATCTCTGTTGGCATTTATATAGATTTTTTTTTCTTATATGTATATTGTTGTGTGCAGCTACACGGGTATGGAGTCAACCTGTGATAAAAGGCACACCACCGGTGCCCAGGGGCAGCCATAGTTGTACCACTGTGGCAGATAATCTGTTTGTATTTGGGGGTACAGATGGAATGAACCCTCTTAAGGATTTGCATATCTTAGACACTTGTGAGTTACCACTTACTTTTCGCTTTTGCATTTCTCATGTGTTTAACAATTGAGTTATTTAATTTTATAGTATGTATCAAATAGCTATGATGATATTATTTGACTGAAGTGATCCTAAAATTGCTAAAATGGTTTTGTTTACATCTTGCGTGAGTTTTGTTTACATCTCACGTTCATTTCCTCAACAGTTGCCAATGATACTAGATCTTGTACTTTAATTTTGTATTATTAGAAAATTGGAAGAAAATGACCCAAAATAAATATTTACAAAATGGGAAAAAAAACTCAAATTAATTTTTAAAAGAAAAAATCCAAACCATAAACCGTCCGCACATCCGCAAACCCTAGCCTCACAAATCATAAACTACACTGCAGGCGGTTGCGGTTTGACTTTTCCCTAAACCGCATACATGCGGGTGGGTCAAAATCGAATCACAAACTGCACAAAACCAATCCGCGAGCACCCCTACTTCTTGGAATCAATTTCAGAACCCTAATCCAGCCTTTTTCTTGTCTATTTATACTTCTGCTGTCTTTCAAACAGGTTTGAAATATCGGGCCCATTTTTTGAGAAAAGTCAACGCACGTGCGGGAAAGTCAACACACGTGCGGGAAAGTCAATGGACGTGCGAAAAAAGTCAACGCACGTGTGAGAAGCTATTTTATCTCCAAATTCTGTATTTTTGCCCATTTTATGCTTCGACTATGTACAACCTAATTGACAGTAAGCAGACATAAAATATATAGTTTGACAAGCAAGTAAAGTTAAGAGATCCTCATTAACGGCCTCAATATTGTACAATTTGGCGTTAATCAGTATATCGTCAGGAAGACACTCTATAGATAATTTTAGTATACAATCTGGAAGGAGTTCAGTTAGCAAAAGAATAATAGGTTATAGAACTACCAGTATGCCAGTATATGAAGATGAGGAGAATCTTATGGCATGGACAAAAGACGATGAAGAAGAGGCACAAAAAGAATACGATATATTTGTAAAACGGTATAACAAAAGGAATGAAGAAAATAAAATGTCATTATCATTCACTAATGTTAATAGTATATATATACCAATAAAAATACACACATAGAAGGATTTAATACCTACGAACTATGTGCTTATTTAGATAGTGGATGCTCAGTATGTTTTGGGAAAATGAAACTCTTTCCTGAATATATGTGAAAAAAGCAAAATCCACCATTAATAGTTTGAATAACTAACAATAGTACGATGATACATACTGATGCCATAGAAAATTTAGTTATCCAAATTAATTCAGTTACCTTTATCATTCCTAAACTTTGGGCAATCAATCAA
This sequence comes from Camellia granthamiana, assembly GCA_036172215.1. Lineage (NCBI taxonomy): Eukaryota > Viridiplantae > Streptophyta > Magnoliopsida > Ericales > Theaceae > Camellia > Camellia granthamiana. Next base: position 82,928,805 of record CM069906.1, on the reverse strand, counting down.
CCATCACATAATGTAATTATAGGCAATAATTTTCAAAGATTATACAGCCTTTGCACACAAACGTTACACTTTGTTATATTTACAAATAACAATAAGCCAGTTGAAGTCTTAAAACTAAAAGTGGCTATTATACATCACAATATTGACTTCGTACGTAGCAAGCGTGGTGAGGAGGTAATCTCTCTAACTGGGCGCGAAACTACACTAAGTATTAAAGAAATTAATATTCAAGAAGAAATTCAAAAAGAACAACAAGAAAGATGCAAAAATTTATATAGTGAAGATCCGTTAAAATTTGGCATAAAGCTAAAAGTATAGCTAAAATAGACTTAATCGATCCTAATAAAATAATTAGAGTAAAACAAATGGTATATACTTATAATGATATAGAGGAATTTAGAAAATAGATAGAAGATCTAAAACGAAAAGGATTAATTAGAGATAATGAAAGTCTACATAGTAGTCCAGTATTTATGGTCAGAAATCATGCTGAGGTTAAAAGAGAAAAGGCTAGAATGGTAATAAATTATAAAAAATTAAATGATAATACTAAAGGAGATGGTTATTTTATTCCAAATAAGCAAGTCCTTCTCAACAGAATACAAGGCGCCTCCTAGTTCTCCAAAATGGACTGTAAAAGTGGATATTGGCAGATAAAAAATGGATAAAGATAGTATCCCACTAACAACCTTTAGTGCACCACAAGGACATTATGAATGGCTTGTAATGCCATTCGGGTTAAAAAATGCACCTCAAATATTTCAAAGAAGAATGGATAACATCTTTAAAGAATTGAATAATATTTGTCTTGTATATATAGATGATATTTTAATTTTTTTCAGATCCATAGAACAACATAGAATAGATATTAAAATAATAACAGAAAAATGTGAAAAACATGGAATAATATTAGGTGAAAAAAAATGCGTGTATGCACAAAAAGAAATAGAATTTTTAGGACTTGAAATAAAAGGAGGAACAATAAAAATGCAAAGTCATGTTCTCGAAAAAATTAATAAATTTCCTAATAAAATCACGGATAGAAAATAATTAGAAAGATTTTTAGGATGTTTAACATATGCCTCAGGTTTTATAAAAGACTTAGCCAAAATAAGAAAACCTTTACAAAAGAAACTAAAAAAGGATGAGAGTTGGACTTGGAACTCAGCTGACTCCACCTTAATAAAATTCTTAAAAGAAAAATGTAAAGATTTACCTACCCTAACTCTTCTTCATGAAAATGATGAGTGTGTGTGTCAATTTCCGACCACACTGCCAATCAAGCACTTAGCTGGAGAACATTGGCAGAATAGATTAAGCCCGAACGACCTGTCACAAAAAGAAGAGATTCCGGCGGTGGTTCGTCCACGCGGGAGCACTCCGACGATCAAGTCAGTTATCTCTCAAAAATAACAAAAGTGCTTAACTCACTATTCAAAGCATAAAAAGCATACCTTAGACCCATGAGGGTACCTCTCTTTTATAGCCAACACAAACCTAGTCCCAATAAAAACCTAGCTTCAATGGACTTAGGATTACTGCTAATCTTGGACTCCCAGTAGGATTGGGATAAACTCTGTAAGAGTCTTATCTTTACCCAAACTGAAGTCCTCTCTCATTCTAGGACTCTTGTCCTTTATCCGCTTATCCCGGATTCTGGTATCTTCACAGATAACCTCGGCCTAGCCGAGATGATCTTGGCATCATGACCAGGACACGTGGCACCTCGGCTGACCCTTCGGTGACACCTCGGCCACGTGTTGTCATTCAAAAATTATGTCCCCACAATGGGCTAGTACTAGAAACTGATGCAAGTAATAATCACTGGAGCGCAGTTTTAAAAATAAAAGAAAATAATCAATTATGTAGATATTGTAGTGGAAGTTTTAATCAAGCTGAATGTAACTAATCTATCATGGAAAGAGAATTATTAGTCATAGTAAAAGGAATAGATTTTTTTTTAATATTTTTGGCACCAAAATTGTTTTAAATAAAAACTGACTGCAAAGGCCTACCAGGTTTTATAAATAAGAATTTATCTAACATGCAGGCGCAAGGGAGGCTTTTACGATGACAACTTTGGTTAAAACAATTTACTTTTGATATAGAACATATTAATGGTAATAAAAATAGTTTAGTAGATACTCTAACTCAAGAATTTGCAGATGGCATCCATATCCACAAGACTTACACCACCAGAGAAGGAAACACTCTTGGCAGAAACTCAAGAAGTGCTGGACTTGGTGACACAAGATAGTGTTAAAATTATTAGAAAAATGTAGGCTGCAGGAAAGAACCGTTCTGTAAACGAGCTTATTAGAACGACCCATTTAATAGCAAAAACCTTTTTATGATTAGAAATATTATATTCCTTTCTTCAACTCCCCTTTGACCTCCAAGATAAAATAAAAAACTGTACATTTCTTAAGCTATTTTTGAAATGGTATGAAGAATGTGTCATCTATCTGGGAACTCAGTGGTGCTACTTTAACAGACGAACCGCATTGTACAGTTATAGAATGTTAAAAGTTTCGTTCAATCCAGACAAGGTCATCATCCCAAAAGATCCTTTTGTTCAAATGTGGAAATTGGGAATAATCAATACATTCAACGTTCCACTTCACCCACAGAGTACTATGTTCACTCAGCTTACCAAATTTCAACAATTCATGTTCAGAAGAATTTATAATGTCTTTGAAGAATATCCAAGCATGGTACCCATCACATTTACAACTGCCCAAACAGAGGTAAAGGATGAACGTCTAAATATAGCTCATTATCTGATAAAAGTCAAAGACAAGAAAGACGTAATCCCCTACAAATGTGATTGGTTTCAAGATTGGGATGAACCTTTTATATTAGATCCAACAGAAGCAAGGGCGAGAGGATTTTTTCTAATATCTCATGAAACTACAGAATTAGCAAGGGTTGGATTCAAATTAGTTCATTATGGAAGAACTACGTTTGCCATAACACCATCCTTGGCAGAAAAATTAATTGTTCCAGGATTGCCTTATGAATCAGTATATGATTATTTGGAACGAGTAGAACCAGGGGCATATTTATCTGAAAGAGAATGTAAAATTTGGAGAAATATCTTATGGAACAAGATCTAGAAGGATGGGATGAGATGTTTGAAGAGTATGATGAGAACTATGATCTTAGTAATATCATGGGTGATGAAGGGGTGTGGAATCTAGACAATGCAATGGGTTAACAAAACCATGGGCAGTTTGGCAAACCATGGGTTGAAGACTACACTTTCATGTGACTACCCTACCCAGTGTCTCTTGTTAATAAACACATCAGCATGTAGCCATGCCACCTGCTTGTTTGTCTCTTGATTGCCTTCTAGTAACAATAAAATATAATATATAAAATATTGTATAGAATAGGTTGAAATCTGGACTTAGAAGTCCACAAGGTGCCTATATAAAGGCCTTGAGGGAGAGAAAAAGGGGACAAATTACGAAAGAGTATACTTGACACTAAGAAAGACGTCTGGTTCTCAGGCCTTCTTAGAGAAAACAATACTCTAACAATCTAACAGTCTACAGACACCCTTTTCCTTGTAAATCTTTGTTTAATAAATAAAAAAGTTTTTCATTTTTAGAAGAGAGTCTGTTATTACTGTATATCAAGCCGTTGATCTTAGGTCTCCTGCATAACCAAAGAAGTAGTTTTTGAAGTTACGGTCTAAAGTAGGAAACGAAACAGATCTGTGTTGAACCTGATCTAAGGAAGGAAAGGTTGAGGGTAGCTACCTCTGTAAACTGGAAGCTAGCCAACGCTAGAGCCCTACGCCGACTACGTTCAGGTAACGGTCAAAATCTTTAGATATTGTTCTTATTTTGGAAGCATAGTGGGCCTATAATAAAAAAAAAAAAAAAACTTTTTCATTTTTATGAGTTTTTATCACCATTTTTATATCCAAGATCTATTGCTAGATCGTAATCAAGTAATAATATTAATAGCAAATTGTCACCAACGTCGTCAATTTTTACAAAAACAACTAAGTACTAGTCTTGCTAAAGATATAAAAATTACTAGAAAAAGAGTTGATAAAATGTTTGAAGAAATCGTATATTATTAAGAACAACTAGGTTTAGTATAATAATAATATAAATAAATAAATAAATAAAAAATAATAATAATAATAAATCAAAAATATAAAATAAATAAATAAATAAAAATAATAATAATTTTCCACATCATCGCCACATCATCAAGCCACTTCATTTGAGCCAAGTTGAGCCACAAAAATTAGGACTACCTAGCATCACTCTACAAAGAATACAAGTATGGTCTAAACATGGTATGTATATCTAGTGCACGAAATGTCATGACTGATTTTTCATTTTTATTTTTATTATTTATATTAATTTTAAATGTATAAAATTTGATCATAAAATCGAATATAATATTTATAAGAGGTGCAACCAACACATTTGGTGGAGTCTACGCCACGCAAAATGAGGTAACTTTTTTGTTATGAATTGATTTATATATATATTTTTTATCATAAATTGATGTAATTTTATCACAAAATTTTATAATATCAATTATAAAATGTATAATCTTGTTATAAATTGACATAATAAAAAATGTCATAATCAAGTCATAATTTTTTATAATATCAACTACAACATTTTAGACATTTTATTATATTAATTTATGATAAACTTATATATCTTATAATTGATATTACGAAATTTTGTGATAACATTAGGCTATTAATGTTTTGTTTTTAAGTTATTAATCGCATCTCTTCATCAATAAAGATACTTTCCATTGATATTTTGTTTGCGCCTTCTTGATCACATTTTCTCATTTTTTTTTTTTATCAGCAAAAATAAACTTTATTGAATTAGAACCAAGGAGAAATCCTTACATCTTACATCAATAAAGATAAAAGAAAGCAACGCTAATAACATCATAGTGAACCTTACTCATCCCAACTAGGTTGACACAAGAAAGCCACCCAATCACGTTGTTGGCGTTTTGGTTTTCGAAGGTTAGTATTGTAATTTTAAGCGTGCCAGTAAGGATCAATCAGTCCTTACAGAAGATTAATTGCCAACCAATTATCAGACAATTGTGTTTAAGTTCTTTCAGCCTCAATGAAGAGGACTTTTACTGATGGCTTGTTTAGGAGAATTTAGTAAACAACAATTAAGTGAAGAATAATTGCAGCATTTCATTAAGTAAAAATGAAAAACTTACAATGATCTAACCCAGCCTCGTAGATGTTTACAGCAACAAGCTATTTGCAACTACTCCTATGAACGAAGTGCAATATAGAAATTTGAAGTATAGAAATGTAAAGAACTGTAAAAACTAGAAGGAAAATAAAGTAGATAAAACTGGTTTTCTAATTTGAGTCTGAATCCTCCTTTCTGGGGCCTTCTCTGCTATTTATACTTCTCAATGATAACCATCGAAATGGGCTCCTAACCATTGAAATATCCCTCCATGATCGCTGATCATGCTCTCTCACAGTTAGCTCCACTACGCCATGTTTGTAGTTAGGCTTCCCTCCTGATTTTGAATTTGAACCTTGTGAGTAACCGTTAGGCCACATCACCTTATATCCCTCGATCATTCCAGTGCTACGCAGATCCATTATTACTAGTATGGGTTGACACGTGTTTGACTATGGTTGTTAATTTATATTACCTTCCCAAATTGCCCTTCTCATGCCATGTGTTGAATTGTGATTGGCTTATACAATTTATACAGCCAACATTACCCCCCGCACTAATATACCCAATGCTTGGTGATATTAGTGGATCAACACTTTACCCACGTCCTAGGACATGCATGGGTTTCACATCTTCTTAGAACTACAACCGTCTGCATTAAATTTTTTTATACTTTTTGAACATTTCCCACTATCTAAGCATTCGAGAAGACTGATACAGCTCGCATGGCCAAACAAACTTTCTTTGACATAGATCGAGCATATGAGGAGTTGTTAGATAATGATGTTCGCCCTTGAAAGAATTTTCATGCATTTATTAGCCACACCTGTCCATCTCCATATATTCAAGTCATGGAAGTTTTTGCAAACTATTGACCTTTGGATTACGAACCTATTGTTCATAATTCTTTAGCCCAAAACTTTACAAACATGGATATTGGAAGTTCATCTTCTAACCCAAAACCTTCTGCGTAGGATGAGGCTGTGGCTTTTTCTTTTTCTTCTGAGGCTTCTGGTTGGGGAAGCTGGCCAGAACCTGAGGAATCCAAGCTAAGAGAGTGAATTAATCATCGATTCATCAAATTCGTTGATCCTTTATCTTTCTTTCCTTTCGCTTGGAGCTCGGTGGTTTACCCGTATGTATCCATCGATCACTGACACTGTTTGGAAGACAACTTAGTTATAGCATGGTACACATCCTCTATGCCTACGAAAATAGTGCAAGCCACTCATCGTCCAGAGGAAGCACAAGGGTACAGCCTGTCATTCTTAGCCTAGAGGGCAAAATTTTGCTCTTCTGATTGGCTTGAATGTGTAAACAATCCCCAGTTCCCTTTTTCTTTTGAGATGGATCCTCTTGCGCTTTCTCTTCCTCAAAACCCTCACTAGATGGAAGAATTGAGACTTACTCTCTTTGAGAATCAGTTTATTCCTTCCTCTGAACCTCCAGCTCCCCCATTATATTTGAGCGATATCAAGCTCAGTTTCTGCTTGCGGCCTTTTCTCACTTGCCCTTCAATGTTCTTGAGGGTGATGTTCCTCTTAAGAACTTTCAATGGGCTTATGACGTTATGACCTGGGGTCATGCCCTCAACCCCATTGCCCAAGCAAAGCTTCAGATGTTTTTGGATCAACTCCCACTACTTCTTTATCAGCACCAAACTTCTTTGGCTACCACTCAGTCTTTGGACAAAATCTCAGCCCATCAAATACATACCTAGTATGAAGCAGAGAACCTTATCGATGAACATAATGATTTCAAGAATAAAGACTCTACATACTGGGATGACTTGGATATGGATAAAATGGAACAAGGATTAAAGGAAACAGAGTTCAAAATTAAAGCCAAACAACTTTTTTATCAAATAAGAGCATATCAGCTTTAGCAACCTAGCTTGGAGAGGATAGAAGACAGAATAAAAAAGGAACAGAAATTCATTGACTACAATTGGAACAAATTCCATGACCTTGTCATTTTCTCTATTCCTTATTTTTTAAAATTGAATATGTAGCCAAAAAGGCTTTCTGATGTAATTACTTTCATCTTAATAAAGCTAAGTTTTCCTTTCTTTATTCGGCATGGTCTGATTTTATTCTATTTGTCCAAAACAAACAAAATTAGAGTTTTGAATTCACCAATTTTGTCCTTCGAAACTTGATTTGAATATATCCAATGGAATACTGGAGACCTAATTTGAACTTCCCCAACATATGGAGTGTAATTGACAACCTTTGCCTTAGGTTTTCTCTTTCCAATCATATGGTTAACACAATCAATAGTTTCGAATCAACTATTTTTGCTTTGAATAAACAGTCTACATTTTCCAATGTATGGAAACTTCCCTTAAGGATTGTACTGTTTTATTCTAAAAGAGTGAGCCTCTTTGTGTCCTTCACTGCTTAACCAAATATTGGTTTTATGTCATTTCGAAGTCTAGAACAAACAAATTCTAACTGCAGAGTATTTCAAATTTTACTTCGAAGGATTTTACTTTCAACAAGAAACCTAAAAGCAAGTCTTTAACCCTCTTGAAGTGAACAAACACCTGAGCATTCTTGTTCTCTTAGGTGCGAAATGTGCTTTGAAGTCAACTTCCTACTTTCGAAGCCCTAGCTGGATGTTTGTCACCTGACTTTGGAGCCAAAGCTTGGCTTCGAAGCCAAATATTTGATTTCAAAGCCAATATAAGTGTTTGAGATATGTTTCCCTTTCATATTATCAATATTGAGAGAAACTTTTCACATCCGTACCTTCAGTATTTCATTATGAATTCTACCTATTTAAACGATTGGGCACTTTTGGCACAGAAAGGTTTAAAAACCCTTTCATTTCGTGCTTTTAATTTACTTGCTCGCCTAACACACAAACCCTTCATCTCTATTGACTTCTCCTTTCCTTTACTCTCTTTCTCAACTTCGTCTTCTGAAAACTCCTATCAACGGCTTCTTTCTTCTCGAAGATACCAGTCATGGAGCGCGTGAGTCCATCCGTAACCTTAAAAAGGATCATTGCTGAAGAGTGTGAGAAATACAAGGCCGGTGAGAAAAGTGTTATTGATGGGCGCATTTTCATTCCCCGTCGCCGTGAACAATAAGAATATGTGCTTGGACCTATCTTTAAAGAGGCCCATACTCAACTTCCAGCTCTATACCCGCGTTTGGAGGATCATTACCTCCTCTATGAAGGCGGTCTCAATTGGGGAAATTGGAGAGTAAACCGACCCCATCGCTGTTGGCCCATAGTAAGACCAGAGTGGGAGGAATTGTATGATCGGGTCGTTCTTGCTAGGACACTGGATCTTCGGGAGCTTTGTGTCTTCGACACCCTTCAATTGTCCAGGTTCACCATTTCAGAAGACCAATTTTTAATACCTGCTGCTCTCTGTTTTTGGAATTCTGCTTTCAATTTCTTCCAATTTAGATGTGGAATGATGGCTTCCACTGTCCTTGACATCTGCCATCTGTTAGGATTATCCCCTATTGGTACTCCCATTGGCCCTGACTACCCTGACTTTAAAACCCCTTTTTCTTTCCCACCTCTGAACTCATCCTATAGTGATTTTGTCAAGGTTGAGAACAAAAGAGAAGACCCTGTGACTGATAGGGAATTTTTTTTTTTTTTTTTATTGTATTGGCTTTACAAATTCCTCTTTTGTACTTTTTCTCAAAGAATCATGCCTGAGTTTGCCCCTCTTGCCAAAGCCTTTGTTTTGCATAAAAGGGTGACCTTAGCTCCATATGTTTTGAGTCATGTCTATAGAGCTTGCTCCCTCTTTTGTGAAAAATCCATGGATGCCAATCAAGGATGCCCATTTTGGATACTCTAACTCTGGCTTTTTGCATACTTCACCGATTTGCAATCTAAATGTTTAAAGTTTTTGATACCAAATCCTACCACTTATGGTATAAAGTTAGCGAATGTTTCACTTTATCCTTCCAACTTCCAGCTTCCCTTTCTTTTCACACCTTCTTCTGCCCCTTCAAAGCTACCAATATTGGTCCAGCCTAGTTGAGGACCTTTTTGAGCGATAGACCCTGTTCGAGGCCTCAGCACAAAAACATGTGGGCTTCTATTTTGATCCCATGGGAATTATTCATTGGCACTATGAACCCCAGAGCTTATAAGTGTATCTTTGAGCGCTATTGCCCTGCCCAATTTGCTAGGCAATTTGGACTCTCTCAAAGGATTCTTATCTCTCTCTGCAGTCAGTCCAACTCAAACCTTGCGAACAGAGAACTTAAAGTTCTAAGATCCAGATTAGAAGAGGCAACCTCTAAGTTCATCCAAGACTTGATTGATTTTGAATACCTACCCTTCATCCCTCAAAGCAACACACTGAAGAGGTACCAGAATTGGTGGATGGCCAATATGGAAGTGTACTTGGCCATTTCTCCTCAAGATCTGCTAATGGTACTAGATATACCTCAAGCCAAGTCCAAAAGGACTGGAGTTGTTACTTCCTTCACTGTTCATGCTACCCCAACTCTTACCCCTACTAATACAAAGCCTGCTCCTGCTGCCTCACCTCTCCCTAGAGTTACTCGAGCTGCTTCAAAGAAAAGTATGCACTACTGCTTCTTTTATTTTCTCCTTCTTTATGATGCTTTTTCTTTTTACTTATAATTCCTTCTTTGGTGTAGGTGGTGTAGATGCCTCACAGGGAGACTCTCCTCAAAGAGCTCAAGCTTTAAATCTCTTCAAAAGCAAGCAGCAACCAAGAAGGGAAAAAAAGTTCTTGCTTGATCTTGAAGAAGAGGTACCTGAGGCTCACATGGAAGAAAATGAAGCAAAAAAAAAAAAAGAAAAAAAAAAGAGACATCATTAAAAAGAAAGAAGAAAATGACGGTCTCTCTCTTTGATTTCATTGGGGATCCCATTCATGAAGCATCTGCTAAAGCAGTGAAAATGGAACACTCTAAAGAAATCATTGTATTTCAGAGGACTGAGAAGAAAAGACAACAACAAATGCTTAGAGATGAAGCTGCTGCTGTTAATGTACTCTAAAGAGAAACTGTAAAGAAACAATAAACTGCTAAACATTATAGCCTTCACAGCTCTCTAACCATTGCTACTACTTCTGAAACTAGTAATTTCCTTTTGTGTCTGTAATTTTCTTTCTCAAGTTTTTGATACTGAAACTTAACATCACTTCGTATTTCTTCTTTTGCAGCAACAACTACTCTACCTTCTCCTTCAATAAGGACTTTTTCAGTTTCATCTGAAGTTAAAAAACTATCAGAAGTAGTGCCTCGAAGTGTAGAGCCCATTCAGGCAATACTCTCACTCCCTGGTTCTACACTTTTCATACCCTTTTTGAGGCAAAGCATTCCTGTATCCTTATCCTTTGGCTTAACTTCATACCTTCCTCTTCTATCCTTTAACTCAACCTAATTTATTCTCCCTTCAATCCTTGATGCTCCTTCCCGTCCTGAGGAAATCCCAGTTATTACTTCATCTTCAATGATAGCCGATTCTCTCAGAGAAGACACTGGTAGCTCACTAGCTCCTTGTCCACTATCCCTATCCAGCTCCAGTCCCTCTTCTCTTGACCTACTGGTAGCCAGGACTACGGAACCTGCTAGGGATACTTCATCCTCCTCTCCTATCCCTATGCAGCCATCTCTTTCTTCTACTAGAGCCCTTTCTGCACTAACCATGTCAATGGAAGAGGTGGACATTTTCGAAGCTAGACTACCTAGCCTTTTTGGCATGTCTTCTACCATTCCAACAGCCAATAATGAAACTGAGCCATTGGTTCTGGCTGATTCTCTATTGGAAATTTTTGAAAGCTCTTCCACCATCAGTACGGCTTCCTCACCTTCACTGGATTTGGGTAGCTGTTTGGAGTTGCTAACATTGTTCTTGATGATCCCTTTCGAAGCCTTGCAAAGACCTATTATCAAGAATAGTTTCCTCCAGTGCTGCAAGGTTATTGAGCAATCCAGCATAGCTATTTCAAGTCATTTATCTCAAGCAGCAGCTACCATTGACTTTTATATCAACATCTTCCATGTTGCCAAAGCCACAGAGGAGAAATTGTTGAGAGATTAGAAATTTGTTTCCCAGATACATGTTGAGGTGTATGAATTGAAAGAACAACATTCCTCTATCTCCCAATTTCGAGCCCAACTTTTGGAGAAGAAAGCTCAACTAGAAGAAGAGTTATCAGTAGTCAACCTACTTTGGATCGAACTGCCACCAAGCTGCAAATCACCAACCAAGGACTAGCTGACCAGAAGCAAGAGATGGCTACAACCATCTAGTCATTCCCATCTCTTAAGAGTAGAGAGTCAATTGTAAAGGAACAATTAAAACATTGTACTGACTTTTGGGCCAATCTATGGCTACATGTATTTAACTCCTTATGAAATGAATTCTTTATTTATTATTTGAGTGTTTTCATGCTTATCTTGTTTAGCACTTACTATACTCCTTGCGTTTCCCACATAGTTAGATAATAAGGCTTCAAATACCTGCCATTAATTTTCTTAGGGTGTACATACCCATTCAAATTTCTCAAATGATATGCTCCCTAAGGCAAGACTCTATGAACTTGATATGGTCCTTCCCAATTAGGTGACCATTTGCCAAACTTATGGCTTTTAATCCCTATTGGGAGTATTGTCTTTTATACCAAATCACCTTCATCAAAGCTAATATGCTTGACTTCCTTATTATAGTTTTTGGCTGCTTTCTTCTTTTGGAAAAGAATGTTATTTAATGCCAAAATTCTAGCTTCATTCACATTCTCTAATTCCAAGCACATACTTTGATGGTACTACTCAAGAACTAACTGATCCTGGCATCTCACCCTCAAGGACTTGATGTTAATTTCTACAAGTAACATTGCATCATGCCCATATACTAAGACATAAGGAGTAACTCCTGTACTTGATCTTGGAGAAGTCCTATAAGCCCATAATACATCCAACAGTAAGTTATGCCAATCCCTGGGATTGTCTTCCACAACTCTCTGTATTCTTTTTTTCAAAGACTTATTGGATGATTCTACCTGACCATTTGCTTGTGCATAATAGGAGGTAGAATTAACAAGGCTAATTCCAAACTCTATCACAAAAGACTTTACCATCTTCCCATCAAATACAGTCCCATTATCAACAGTTATGGTCTGTGGGATGCCAAATATGTGGATCAGATCTTTAATGAATCCAATAACCTCAGTTTGGTCTACAGCCTTATATGGTTTAGCTTTGACCCACTTAGTGAAGTAGTCTGTGGCCACTAAGATGAAACAATGATACTTCGAAGAGGGTGGATGTATTTTCCCTATCATATCCATAGCACATCCTCTAAACGGCCAAGGCTTCATAACTGCATGCAAATTAGTTATTGGTACATGTCTTACTGTGCCATGCTTTTGGCATGCTTGACAACGTCTAGCATACTCTATACAATCTTTAAGGATGGTTGGCCAATAGTAGGAATGTCTTCGAAACAGCCATCTCATCTTCACTCTAGGCTGATGAGCACCACAAATGCCTTCATGAACTTCAACCATGGCTGTCAATGCCTCCTTTGGCCCTAAATATTCCAATAACAACCTGTCTGCTTCCCTTTTGTAAAGAGCATTACCATACACTATGTATTGCATATATTGTAATTTGATCTTTTTGCTGGCTTTCGAAGATGGGTCAGTTAGGTACTGCATTATTGGATATCTCAAATCTTGGTCTTGTAAGTCATTATGATTGACTTCTAACACCACATTCCTTTTAGTTAAGGGTGGTATTATCTTTTGATATGTTGTTTGACTTATGTTTATTTGAGTGTCATCACTTCTCCTGAAATTCAAAGTTTTTTGAGCCACATCATTAGCTTTGTTATTCATGAATCTTGGGATATAAGCACATTTGCTATCTGAAATTGAGACAGCAAATGTAATGCAACAACATAATATGACAACATGCTTGCACTTTGACATTTGAAAATTCCTTTCACTTGGTTAACAACCAATTGAGAATCCCCAAATATATCAACTGCATGAGCTTGTAATCCAATAAGTATTTCCAGTCCCATTATTAAAGCTTCATATTCAGCTTGATTATTGGAACAAGTAATTTCATCAACTCTGAAACCATGTGTAGTTTTTACCCCTTGTGGTGATTTAATCACCACACCAATTTCAGTTAGACCATTGGCTTTTGATTCATCAAACCACATTTGCCATGACTCAATATTAACCATACCAAGATCCATTATCCTCTCAACATAGGTCTAGATAACATATACTTAACCAAATCAGTGGTTGCAATTACCAAGACAATTGTAGGCAAAAGATAGTATCTTAGTCTCATTGCAGCAAAATACAATGCAAGGCACAGCTTTTCTACAGCTGAATATTTACATTTACAAGAATTTAAGAACCTACTAAGATAATAAACTGCTTGCTCTTTGTCTTTTTCATTGTCCTGGGCTAAGAAAACTCCCAATGAATCTTCTATTGCAACAATGTACAACTTCAACGGCTTATCACTCTTTGGTGGCATCAGCACTGGAGGCTTGGCTAAGTAGACTTTAATTCTTTCGAAAGCAGTTTGATAATCTACCGTCTACACAAACTCCTCTTTATCTTTCAACCTTAATAAGGAAGAAAATACTTTAGTTTTCCCTGCAGTGTTATAAATAACATTTGAAGAAAATTAACCTACCCAAGGAATTTTTGTACTTCTTTCTTACTTGATGGAAGCTTGGCTTCAATGATGGCTTTGGCTTTATTTTGATCAATCTGTATTCCTTTCTTGTGTACTACATAGCCCAAGAAGTTTTCAGCTGATACACCAAAAGCACATTTGAGAGGATTAAGCTTTAACTTGAACTTTCTCATTCTCTCGAAAGCTGCTTCCAAGTGAAACAAATGTTCCTCCATGGATTGGGACTTCAGTACAATGTCATCAATGTAACACTCTAAATATCCTCTAATGAGATCATGAAAGATAGTGTTCATAACTCTTTGATATGCAGCCCCAGCATTCTTTAGGCCAAATGGCATTTTAACCCATTCGAAGGTGCCAATGTTCTCAAGACATTTGAATGCAGTCTTATGGACATCCTCTTCTGCATTGCAGATTTGGTTATAACCAGAATGCCAATCCATCATTGATAAAATCTTATGCCCTGCTGAACTATCCACCAATAAATCTACTATGGGTATGGGTTACTCATCTTTTAGAGTTGCTAAATTCAGGTTTCTAAAATTGATGCATACCCTCATTTTACCTTCCTTTTTAACCACATGCACAATATTGGACATCCATTCAACATATCTAGCTGTTCTAATAAAGCCTGCCTTAAGGAGCCTATGAATTTCCTCCTTGACCTTCTGAATCACGTCAGGACTCATCCTGTTAGGTTTCTGCTTGTATGGCTTGAAATTAGGCTTCATAGGAAGCCTATGTTCCACTAATGACCTATCCAATCATGGCAGTTCATTATAAGACCATGCAAAACAATCTTTATATCTCTTTAAGACCATCAACAATTGGTCCCTGTCAAGAGCACTTAACCAAGCACTGATGTAGGTGGGTTGCTGTGTAGAACCTTCCCCTAAATTAACTTTTTCCAAGGGATCTTGTATTTGAGAACTCACCAATGCTTCTTTTTTGATTTATTCTATCTTTGAAGCAATTTCTTTGTTTTGTTCTGATCCCATTTTCTCTGATTCAACATCTTTGCCCTCCTACTCATAGACAAAGTTTGTCTACGAGGTTTTTTCCTCTTGTATTTCCTGGACTTTTGTTTCGATGTCCAATGCACAGTATTTATCAAAGGTCAAAGGTTTGACCTGCTGTTGTTTATGCTTACAGCCAACTACCATGGCTTCCTTCTCTTGTTCTTGAATCTTTTGGACTATTGCTTTTAAGTCCAGTGCTGTGAACTTGACTAAAGCCAAAGGTCTAGCTTCTTAGGTTTTATCCTCTTGCCTACAACCAGGTATCAATAGTATCTTTGACGATGAATTCTTCATCAACACTCTCCTATACCAAGTGCTTCAGGTGTGCTACTTCCTCATCAGCCGTAACTTCGGCTGAACTATCAGGTTTTCTCAATATACTGAGTGGTGTTACTCTTTTAGTCTACAATTTGGCCTCTGCAAAGTCAGCACAAGCGATAAAGGGCTGAGGGTCTGCATTGATCTCCTCTGTCTCTCTGTTGCACAAGGCCATCATTATCTTCTGATGTAGAGAGGAATGCACACATTTGTTGGTGTGAATCCAATCCCTACCAAGTAAAGTATTATACTTAGCATTGTTGTCAATAACAAAGAATGCCGTCATGTAATCTCTGGTTCCTACACTCAGGTTGATGGGAAAAATACCCTGAGCTATCTATTTATCTCTCGCAAAACCAGCAATGGTTGTGCTGGTTGGAATTAATTTGTGGTTCCTTTTCCCTAGTTTCTTCAAAGAAGATTTCGGAAGCAGGTTCACCGCTGCTACATTATCCACCAATACCCTATTCATCTGTATCCTATCAAAAAAAGCCTTGATATACAAGGGCTTGACATGCTATGTCATGGATGTTGTAGGATACTCAAAAGGATATGAGAGGTTAATACTTACTTCTTCTTCACTCTCGTCCTCAGTTTCCATCGGCGTAGCCACTTTGGATTCATTTTGAACCATACTAACTTATGAATCTTCACTAGAAACTGGAATAGGGTTAATCTCTTGACCTTATTGGTTTCCATTTTCAGCCTGGAACTCCTGTGGTAGTATACGCACCACATTCACTGATACTGAAGGAAATGAGCCAAATTGAACTACTGGCTGCACTTGCTTCTTTTCCAAGCTAACTTGTTCAGTTACTTCAGAAGCATCTTCCATGCTGCATGCTGACACTTTAGCACTTTTAACTTCCTTCGAATGGTCTGTTCGTGCTGATTTTTCGACAAAAAATGTTTGTTCAGCCATGAAGGCTTCAAACATCTCCTCCTTAATCATTTCCTTCCTTTAGCCCAGGTCAACTCCTTCTTCTGTCTCACTATCGCTTTCCATCAAAGCCTTTTCAAGACCTGCTAAGCTGGATCTTTCCTTGGCTTTCAGTTCAGAATGAACTTTAGCCAACTGCTCTTTGTTGAAACTCCTTCTGTTCTGAGGAGTCGACTTTGGACTATGGTCCAATTTTGGACTTTCTTTTTCCTCTGTCTGGTTTTTTGGCTAGGCCAATGAAGAACTCTCCCCACTTTCCTTCAGATCCTTTTGGTACTAAGTGTACCTTCGTTGGATCTTCCTCATTTGGGACTTAAAAATTACTGGAACCATATTTGGTTCATTTGTTTTTGGATGCTTCAGTAATACTCAATTATTTAGAGTCACCAAGGGAGGTTTAACCATCCTGCCTTGGTCTCCAACAACGCTTCTTTGGGTAGGCATTTCCTTAGGCTTGTTCTGCATGACAAACCAATCTGGAATCTCAGGTACCCATGAACTCACTAGCTTAGTTGTTCAACTATCTCATTCTGCCTTTGAAGCCAGCTTCGAAACTGTCTGTGGAGGCCACTGCTTGGCCCTGATCCCTTGTCTTGAGCCTAATTCAGGCCTTCTATCAGGGTGGCTACTTTCCATCTTGTGTGAGGCTGGTCTAAGAGGCCAATCTCTAGCTCTGATCCCATAACTTGAGCCCACTTCAGGCCTCCTTTCAGGATGATTGCCCTCCATCCGGTAGTAGTTGGGTGGTCTGAATTCATGTAGAGGTCTCTTGCCCTGGAATGCACTCTAGTGGTTGTTGGTCCAACCAAAAATGGCTGCTGTTTGGGACCAATTGGGTATAGCCTTTTGTTATAGGCACTAGTTGGCTTAGGGTGCCTCTACACATCCTTGTAATACTGCTTCCCATCAATTGGGAGTCCTTTCAACATTTATAACTTAACCTGCATCTGGGACACATCATTTGCATGACAGTTGCCTCCAAAGAGTCATCATCCAGTACCTCCTCACTAGAATCCTCCCTTTGGTCTGCAAAGCCCTGCCCATTCGCTGGTGAACTTCTAGTATCTTTCTTAACATTGGTCTGGCTGGCAACATGCATCTGCACATTAACCTCTTCCAATTTCTTCAGGGATAAGTTTTGGAAGTCTGGCACAATAACGTACTCCAATTTCTGGAAATGGATTAGTGTCAATCCCCATAGCTTTCCCTGTTTTAGCTGGAAATTTTAAACTCCCCTTTCGAATCTGTTCTTGGATCCTGTCCCGAAAAACAATACAATTTTTAGTTGAGTGAGACCAAGAATTGTGCCATTTACAATACATTTTTCCTTTAAGTTCTTTTGGAGAAGGAATTTTAACTCCTTTTGGCAACTTTAGGAAATTCGCTGCAAACAAATGATCAAAAATATCATCTGCCTTTGTTAAATCGAAAGAGTATTTCCTATGAAGGTCTTTCTTTTTAAATTGCTGATATATTGTAGTGTCTTTATGGATTAACGCCTCACAAATCACAGGCTCTTTCCCTATGATCTCTGCTGCATCAATCTCATAATTAGGATCTCTATAATAAGTCTTGTATGATGCATTACTTCGGTTTTGTTATTCCTCAAGTAACGATTCATATCTAGACACCTTATACGTTAATTCCACTAAGTCTCGAAACTCAGGTGAGTCAAACTTCTTTCGAAGCCTAAACTCTAAACCATTTTGAGCCAATCTCACAAATTTAGGCTTTGGTAGAATGTCCCTACACTTGTTTCGTGCTTTTTTGAATCTGGCAATAAATTGAACAGCCTTCTTATCAGGCCTTTGACTCAATCTTGCCAAGTCTGGCATAGAAACTTCTGGCTCCATTTGGAAAAACTGGGCATGAAATGCCTCTTCTATTTGTTGCCAAGTTTGGATAGAGCCAGGTGTAAGGTTAATATACCATACAAAAGCGGCCCCAGTTAGAGAATTTGGAAAAAGTTTTAACTTCATGTAAACATTATTGGTAAATTCACCATATTGGACAGTTGTAGGCACCCCATTTTTGACCGTCCTAAAGACTTGGACGTCATCGTTTGAGTGCTCGATGATTGCACATGTGCGCGCTCATTTGGAGTCCCTGAGGTTTTCGGCTGTGCGTCTTGCCTTTAAGTCTCTGAACTCTCTTGGTTTTGTGCTTGTTTTAAGTCAAACCTTGGTGCCCCTTTTGCCTGGAGGGAGAAGCAAGAGTGTAGACCACTTTTCTCTCCTGTAGACCACTTTTCTTCCCTGCCAGCCACTTTTGGTGGTCGGTCAGCTAGGGTGGGTGGTCGGTCGACCACCTCAAATGGTCTGCAGTATGCCACCACATTCTCTTCTCTTGGGAGACCCCTTTTTTGCCCTGTTGACCAGATGTTTCCCCGGTCGACCACCTGAGGTGGTCGGTCGACTAGGTGGGGTGGTCGGTTGACCACTTTGAGTGGTCGGCGGCCATTTTTCACTTTCTGCAGATATTTTTGGTGCCAGCTGTGCCAGCTGTTAGGCACAGAATGTATCATCCCTACACGTGTATGGAGGGATTCAAGCAAGCTTTGGCTTGTATATTCTATATAAGGGGAGGTGTCTTCCCCTTCCAAAAGGGTCCAGAATTTTAAGAGCAAAAAATTCTCTCTCTCTCTCTAGAATTCCTCTTTCTCTACATTTTTGTGCTTGAAAGTGAGAATTCTTGGTGCATTTGCAAAGGGACTCTTGATCAAACACCTCTACCTTGAGGCTAAGGTGCTTAGAAGTCTTATTTGAGCTCTTAAGGGCTGATTTTGCCTTAGAAATTGTTGGTTTTGTAGTTGTGCTTCAAGGGTGAGTAATTTCCTCTTTTAAGCTTATTTTTGCAGACAAGCTTAGCCACCTTTGCATGCTATTTTAGGCCTAGCTTTCAACTATAAAAACCTTTGTTTTTAATTGTTTAAAATGGTTATTTGAGGCTTTGTTTGAGTTAGGGGTGTCTTTCACTTTTTTCTGCCTTATTTGCTAAGCTTCTTGCCATCTTTTAAAGCTTTTAAAACCATCTCTTTTTAGCCTTCTTACCACTGAAACGTAGAGGAATTTCAGTGGTGGAGAGGTAGTTTTGAGGTCCCAAATAGGTGGGGGTGGCCCTCCTCCTCTTCTCTTGTTTGCATGTGTTGATGGCCCATCAAAAGAACATGTGTTTCTACTTCTTAGTGGCTTTGTTTAGGCTTATTTTTGTGACTTTTTAGACCTTCCATAACTCTGTTTTTAGCTGTCTTGGTCACCTCTTGCATGCTTCTTGTACTTGTAGTGTAATCCTACTTGTAGCCTTGCAAAGTAGCATGTCTTTGTGCTTTGAATTTGCTTAGTTCAAGCACGTTTTTAGCTATTATTTTCCATTTCATAACTCTTTTTTTGGCTGTTTTGGTCACCTCTTGCATGCTTCTTGTACTTGTAGTGTAATCCTACTTATAGCCTTGCAAAGTAACATGTCTTTGTGCTTTGAATTTGCTTAGTTCAAGCATGGTTTTAGCCATTATTTGCCATGTCATAACTCTGTTTTGGGTTAGTTTGGTTGCCTCTTGCATGCTTCTTGCACTTGTAGTGCAATTTTGTTCACTAGCCTAGTGTATTCGGTGTTTCAATCTATTGATCTAGCATGTGTATGCTCTACTCCAGCACATTTTTGGCTATGTTTTGGCATGCTTCAGGTCTGATTTGAGTGGTTTTGGTCATGCATGCTTGGCTTTGCTAGCCTTGCACTTTGAGACCTCTAGCATATCATAGTTGAGCTTGTTGCACGGCATAGCATTATTTGGCATGTTATTTCAGACCATATACCTCTGCCATATTCTTGCATTTATCGCCCTTTTGTTGTGTTTGAGGTTTGGGCCTTGTGCTTCGCTTGTGAGTGAACTTGCATGCATGTATGTCTAAACTTTTAGGCTATCATTTCAGCATGTTTCGGCCTCTGTTTTGGCACGTTTTAGGTCTGTCCATAGCTAGTTTGACCATTTGTGCTTGATATTGCATGCCTCTTGTGTGATGCTCTTCACTAGCCTTAGTTTTTTTGGCCTTTAACATGTCTTGCATGATTTAGTGTCTTTAGCATGTCATTTCAGTGCTGAAATATATGCCATTGCATCCTACTAATTCACTCTTTCAAAACTAGAGGACTATCACTTTTGGACTTAACCGATTAAGGGACTAATTGGTAATCTAAAATGTGTAAACAAAATGAATCAAGTAAAACATGGCCAAGATAAACATGTTGTTTGTATTGCATGTGTTTGGATCAGACGTTAATCCAAACACGAGAAATGTGGGATGTTTCATAGTCGTAGTGATGAAACGTGTCACATTTCTCAGTCGCCGACGCCCTTGATTGTGCATGATAGGGTGGAGGCCTTTCGAGTCTTATGTGTACATTCATTGAGTTTTGCGCAAGCTTGATCCTTTGCCCACCATCCATTGAAAATGCTTAGTTGTTGGCTCGAGAGTTAAGTGCCATACTCCTTTGAGCTTGAGATATGATAAGGAGTGTGGAAATGCATACATTTCCTTGCAAATTGCCTCTGTCTGTGCTCTGTTGCAGCAACAGGAGGAATTTCAGCCCTCAAGGTGTTCTTGAGATCAGAAAGAAGCAATTTGGAAATCGGTGTAATTTTCAAAGATTCAAAAGAGTGCAAACAGAGGTGTCTTGAGGCGGCGGTGGATTTCCGGGAGGACGCAACCGAGCATACATATCTCTCTCACCGGTGAGGCCATTTATCCCTTCTGTTAGCTAGTTGTAGTTAATTACCTGTGCTGTAATTAATTTAGCTTAGTGCTTTGTAATATTCTAATTAGCTTAGATTAGCTAGTTATTCAATTTGGTTTGTAATAATTAATTATCTAGAATAGTTAGTTAATTAGTTGGTTTGTAATAGTTAGCTTAATTAGCGTAGCTAGTTAGCTTTCATGTTATTCGGACCCTCCGTCGAGAGGACAAATGTTGTAATAAGTGTGCATGTGTGTGTGAATGTCTTCCAACCCCACGTCTTTCTCCCTTTTACTTATCCGCTTTTGATGGTTAGTTTAGGGCATATTTCAATTAGCATACCTTATGCTTTGCATATTTGTATCATTCATTTGTCTTGCATGCACCGGGCTCGTCGCATCATTTAAATCGCATTGTATTTCAATACACTTCTTTGAATACATGTATCAAATGTCGCATTCGTATGCCATCTTAGATAGCCGAGCCCATTTAGTTACATTTTGCATGTGTTGCATTAGGCACTTAACATAGCTAGGATCATGCATTGATTACTAACTATCTTCTATTTTGGTTTGGAGTACACTGTAAGTATTTATGCTTTAGCATCCTTGTATGCGTGTAAGTGGCTGCCATGATAGCATGTTTGCCATGAGGCTATGTGCTTAAGTGATTAACTGCCTGAATGCCTGTGGATGAAGGCTTCATTGCTTGAATTGGAATAATTCATCCAAATGTGCGTTTTAAGCCCACTTGGAGTGGCAAAATCATGTTGTTTTAAGCCCACTTGAGGGTGGCAAATCCGGGTTTTAGCCTACTTGCGAGTAGCAACTTTAAACCATTTTCGAAAAACAAACATAAGATTTTTTGTTCCAAATTGAGTGATTTAGTCTATACTTGTATGCTGTTCGCATCACATAGTAATTCTAGATTAATAATCGGAATAAGAACACATGTGTTTTTAAAAACAACATATCATGTTAGTAGAGGCCGATCTTTGATCGGGCGAGCGGCGGTGCTCATTTCAGGACCTTCCTCTCTCGTACCCAAGTTCCCGATCCGAGGCAACTTTGGTGATGACGGACACGTGGCCTTAGGCACGAGTCAGGGTTTCCTAAATTTCCCAAAATAAAATATTTAGGTGGCAACTCTGAAATCTGGCAAAGCAGTCCATGTTTGGCGCTTTTTGATTAAAATCGATTTTCCAAAACGATTTGTCGGATTTGAACTCTTTGGTGATTTATCAGTCTCACATTGCACTTTGCGAGATTAGATTCAGAACCGTGATAGGAGTCCGAACTGTAGTAGTTATAACCCAAATCTGCGCCCTCTTCGAAGGGGGGGCGCGCGGAGCGAGTTCGGGCGATCTACAACAGTGAACTTAGCAATGTGTTCTACTGTTGACTAGTTTTCATTCCCATAAAAAAGAGCAAAGTCTAGTATTCTAAACCCTCTTGGGTATTCATGCACCCTATCCACCAATTCTGGATATGGCTTCCTATACACAAGAGTTTGAACCCCCCGAGCCATAGGTCCACACATTTCTCTAACAATATCAGCAATTTGGTCCCTAGGGACCATATTTTATGCTTGTTGGACTATTATTGGAGGAACAAACATAGGGTTTGGGGGAATCCCATGTGCTTGATGTCCTCTTAGTCCATAAGGAGGCATATTTGGAACTGGTTGTCCTTGTGGTACTTGCAGCTGTTAAGGGTGTGGCTGACCCCTCTGAACCTGTCATGCAAAAGGTGTTGCAATAGGAGGAACATGTGTTGTTTCCGTCCCAGTAGTAGGAAACCCTTCCAACCCCCTGGGTGTGAATTCGAATAGAGGATTAGTGAACCCTCTTGTACTAGGTATGGTTTCGAACATGGGGTTTGGAAACATTCTCATGCCATTTTCTTGTGTTGGCCTAGATTCACCAATTTGTATGGCTTCATTGTTAGGTAATGGGACATTTTGATTTACACTGAGGTACAGGTGATGGTTTTTCATAATTTGGATTACTAGTCTGACCATTAGTCTATCTATTACTTTGCATAGGCTACTTATCTCTAGCCAATCTTTGCTAAAGAGCATTTGAATTTTCCTCCATATACCTTGTGTTAGTTGGTTGATGGGAATTCATTTGATCCATAAAGGATGTTGCCCATCTTTCCATTGTGTTCATTAACTGTTGTCCCATGGCATCCACCAAGCCTCCCCATGGATTCATTGGCTGGGTAGATGGAATAGTGGATGGTCTAATTTCATGGCCTCGTCCAATATTTTGAACATGTGGTATTTGTTCTAAAGTGCTGGCTTGTTCGACCATAGGTTCTGATAGGACAGGTAGTTCCACTGGATGTGTTATTACATTATCCTTTGGATTAAGTATTTCTATCTCTCCTTCTACACCTTCTTCTAGGCATTCATTTTCTCCTTGTCTTCTACGTCTAGCCATTTCAATTTGTCCCACTGGGCTTGCCAAAAATATATGTTGGCTTTTTGGCTTTCGAAGGTTAGTACTGTAATTTTAAGTGTGCCAGCAATGATCAATTAGTCCTTACAGAAGATTAATTGCCAACAAATTATCAGACGATTGTGTTTTAGTTCTTTCAGCCTCAATGAAGAGAACTTTTACTGGTGGCTTGTTTAGGAGAATTTAGTAAACAACAATTAAGTGAAGAATAATTGCAGCATTTCATTAAGTAAAAATAAAAAATTTACAATGATCTGACCCAGCCTCGTAGAGGTTTACAGCAACAGGCTATTTGAAACTACTCATATGAATGAAGTGCAATACAGGAATTTGAAGTACAGAAATGTAAAGAACTGTAAAAATTGGAAGCAAAATAAAGTAGATAAAACTGGTCTTTTGATTTGAGTCTGGATCCTCCTTTCTGGGGCCTTCTTTGCTATTTATACTTCTTAATGATAACCGTCGAAATGGGCTCATAACCGTCGAAATATCCCTCCATGATCACTGATCATGTTCTTTCACAGTCAGCTCCACTACGCCATGTTTGCAGTTAGGCTTCCCTCCTGTTTTTGAATTTGAACATTGTGAGTAACCGTTAGGCCACATCACCTTATATCCCTCGATTATTCCAGTGCTACACAGACCCATTATTACCAGTATGGGTTGACACGTGTCTGACTATGGTTGGCAATTTATATTACCTTCCCAAATTGCCCTTCTCATGCCACGTATTGAATTGTGATTGGCTTATACAATTTATGCAGCCAATACATGTGCTAACACATGCCAAAAGCTAGTTGATAAGAGCTCAACCACCAAAAAAAAAGAAACCAAGACAAAGGATCATAGAAGCACACATCAGCAGAGCAACATAACAGCAACAGCTGAGCAACACAGAGCAGGCCTAATTTAGTTAGTTATTATTTTTGCTAATCCAAAGAACAATGGTTGCAATCAGGCCTAATTTAGTTAGTTATTATGACTCTTTTAAAGGCTTAATTTTAATGGGGAGGTTACTGGTTTAACTCTCCTTAAAAGAAGTTAAATTAGGAGACAAACACTTGGAGATTTGTAAGGATGGAAAGGCTTATTCCCATTGGTATTGATCTAACAATTATCAATAACTAACAATTAACAACTAACTTCCACCGATCAAAAAAAAAAAAGAAAAAAAAAAAAGAAAGAAAGATCGTTGCATTTTTTTGATCAGCTGAAAATGGTTGTATTTAGAGTTGCAAATGAACATAGTTGTTTATGAATAGGCTTGGTAAGGACTTGTTTGAACTCGATTCGTTAAATGTTTATTGAGTTTGAGATCAAACTTATTAAAATCTTAATAAATAAACCTAAACATACTAAAGTTTGGCTCATTAACTCGGCTCATTTAATATTTATTTAAATAATAGAATAAATATATTATTTATATATTAAATAATGTAGTTCATCTCTCTCTGTTTTGGTACCAGCACGTTGGGACCAATAATTCAAAACACAAAAGAAGTTCATAAATTAAGCACCACAACTACTTCATAAATCATTAAAACTAAATAAGCCCTTTTTCTTCTTCTTCTCTCAATAAGCCAATATCAATGCCAAGAAAATGGATAGAGGATGGTGGAACTCGGTGCTTAGAAGAAGAAGTTCAGGAAGAGTGGGCAATCAAAGCAGCCAAAATATGGATATATATGGGTTGTTTATCATCTTTGTAGATGAGATTCCGAACTCTGTGGATCCAAAAAGTTTGTATACTTTATTCAGTAAGTTTGGAATAGTTAAGGATGTTTTTATTCTAATGAAAAGAAGACAAGTTACGGGCTCTCGGTGCAGATTTGTAAGGTACGACTGTAAGGTTGCAGCAGACATGGCGGTGCAAAAGGCTGATGGTTTATGGTGCGATAATAAAGCTCTGAAGGTGAAGAAGGTAGATTATAAAAAAGGGGAACAAAAACAACCTTCAGCGAAGAACAATGGTGGTTCGATGGTGAGGCAGCACCAATAGAGGATTTTTGCACTGGGAAACACAGAGTATGAAAAAGAAGTGCAGAAACAACCCATGATGAGGAACATATGAGGTGGGATGATGAGGAAGTATCAAAAGAGCAACTGTACACAACAACAAATGGAGGATGTAGGAAGAAGATCTTATGCTGAAGATGTTCAAAATGGAGTCATCCAGGAGAAAATGAAAGTGGTGCTAAAGGCTTATGAGTCAGGAAATGGTTGGCTATATGAAAGTCTGATTGTGAAGCTGAAAACTTTTTCCTCATTCATTGATTTTTAGAAGGAGTTTGAAAGAAGAGACTTGAAGGAGGTAAGAGTGTGAGATCGGGGTGGAAGGTTAGCAGTGTTAACTTTCAAATCAGACCTACATATGAAGGAAGCCAGAATAGCCATTGAAGAATGGATTTTTGAATGGTGTGAAGCTATAAGTGATTGGGGAAAAAGGCTGTATATCAAACAAGAAAGGTGTGTGTGGATTACTTGTATGGGTGTTCTTTTTAACCTGCGGAGTGTTAATACTTTCACATATATTGGTAAACTATGGGGGAAAGTTGTCCAGTTAGATGACAACATTCTTAAGCAGAGTTCCTTTCAATTTGGTAAGGTTCGAATAATTACGACCAGATTTGAATACATAAATACAGTGATCAATGTTGAATGTTATGGAAATGTTTTCCCAGTTCGAGTGTGCGAAGAGTTATCTGCAGTAGTCACTACATGTTTCTGTCAACAAAAAAGCTAGAAGAGTGAGGATGTTGCTTCCAAAATTCAGGAAGAGGTCGATCAACTGTCAAAAAATGATAAGGGAGATGAGGATGCGGTCAATGCAAAATCAGGGAATGAGGTAATGCTAGGAAAAGCTGTTGTGGCAAGCAAAGAGAAGGAAATGGTGGACACAGATACAGAGGAGAAGGAAGGAAACAATAAATAGGAGTCTATATCAGTCGTAAAAGAGACAGAGTGTGATTTGGGAAACACAAATGATGGAGGTGACTATAGGGTGCAAGGTTTGGGGCAGTTGAATAATCCAAGAAAAGATGTGGCAAATCAAATTCAAATTGTTGAAAGAGTTAATGGGCCTGAAAGTTCAGGGCCCAATATAAATTTGGAGGTAGTTTTAAATGGGGGTCAGGTTGGGAAATTGGCTAATGGGCCTATCATTGAGGCTTCTAACATAAGTGAATGTGTAACTCAACCTCAGGCAAGTCCACAGATTCTTCATATGGCCCAGCATGGAGTGAAAAACAAGGGTAATACATCAAAAAGGGAGAAGACTGGTGCAAAAGTCATCAGTCGAAGTATGAGGAAATGAGATGAATTGAAGAAAAGGGGAACGCTAAACCGAAAACAACTGAAGAATAAGGGTGGGATTTTTAGCAATTGTCTTAAAAATGGAGCTATATTTCGAGCGGCCGCTGCTACAATTTCATTATCAGCTTCGCAGAGTGCAGATTTTAGGAATATGAGGAAGTTGTTGAATGAAGCACAAGCTACAATTCAAGTTGGGAAAATTTTGGGGCTGAATTGTGAAGGCAAGGAGGGGAGGTGGTAAGCAAAATAATTGAGTTAGAAGAGAAGGACTTAGAAAGAATGGAAGGTGTAGGTGTTGCTTCCTAAGCCAATTTGGTTGTTGCTAGGAGGTTTGGTGTTCATTAACAGTTTCCTTATAGAGATATTATCTTGGAATGTTAGAGGCCTCAAAAGGCCTGAAAAGAGGCAGAAAATAAAGAATCTGGTTAGGGATAGAAAGATAGATGTTCTACTGTTGCAAGAAACAAATAGATGTAATGTAGATGAAAACTTTGCTAAGTCACTATGGCCACGAGAGGAGATGGGTTACATGGAGGCTGGTGCAGAGGGCAGTGCCGGAGGTATACTTTGTCTATGGAATCCAGAAATCTTTCTCCTAAAGGAGTGCTGCAGTAATAAAAACTTCATTTTGTTGGCAGGTACTTCACTCCATTATTTTGATTGTGTTATTGTAAACATTTATACACCAAATGATGTATTGAGAAGAAGGCAACTATAAGAGTCTTTTGTGAAGCTTAAATCCACTTTTTTAAAACCTTGGTGTGTAGGGGGGGATTTTAATGAAATTATATTTATGAGTGAACGGAAGGGTGCTTGAGGAGGGATAAAGGAATGAGGGATTTCAATGATCTGATTGATAATTTGGAGTTGTTAGACATTCCAATGCTAGGTAGAACATATACATGGTGTAATGCTTTGGATGGGGAAAGGTGGAGTCGAATTGATAGATTTCTAATTGATCATAGGTGGTTGGAGAAGTTCTCATTTAAGCAGTGGGGGCTACCCAGGACTCTTTCTGACCACTGCCTAATATTGCTTATAGAAGATGAGAAGGATTGGGGACCTAGGCCATTTAGATTCATAAATGCTTGGTGTTTGCATCCTAATTTTAAATCTGAAGTGTATACATCTTGGGAAAGTAATCAAATTAGTGGTTGGGCTAGTTTCATGATAATGAAAAAGTTGGGAAATCTCAGAGTATATTTTAGAAGGTGGAATTGTCAAGTGTTTGGAAACATTGATGAACAATTGAAAAAAGTTGAGGATGAACTCCATGAATGGGATATTGAAGCTGAAGGTAGGAATCTGCAGGAAATTGAGATTGTAAGAAGAGGAGAGGTTCGAAGGTTAGCTTGGGAGTTGAGTAGAAAGAAGGAGTGGTTATGGCATCAGAAATCCCGACTAACATGGGCAGTAAATGGGGATAAAAATACAAGGTTCTTCCATTTAATGGCTAGTAGAAGGCAGAGGAAAAATTTGCTGGATTCTGTAAATGAGAATGGTGTTATATATGATCAGCCTGATGTAATTAAACAAGCAGTGGTAAGATATTTCAGCCAACTGTTCTCTGATGATTGGAGGAATAAGCCAAAATTGTCAGGTGTTTTTGTCTCAATTAGTCCTATAGAATCTAGTTTGTTAGAGGCAGAGATTTCAGAGGAGGAAATTTGGGAAGCAATCAATGATTGTGATGGTAATAAAGCTCCGGGGCCTAATGGGTTTAACTTATCTTGCATTCAGAAATGCTGGCATATAATGAAGGGGGTTTTAGTGCAGCTTATGAATGAATTCCATGCTAATGGTAAGTTGGCTCGAGGAAGTGAACAGTTCTTTTATCACTTTAATTCCTAAAAAAGACAATCCCATGGGTCTGGGTGATTATCGGCCTATTAGTTTGGTAAGTTCAGTGTACAAAATAGCTGCCAAGGTTTTATCAAGAAGGTTGAGGAAGGTGCTTCCAAAGTTTATTAGTGAAGTGCAAACAAGCTTTTTGAGTGGAAGATGTATCCTAGATGGGGTGTTAATAGCCAATAAAGTGGTGGATTAGTGAAAAAGATCAAAGAATCAATGTATCATTCTAAAGTTGGATTTTGAAAAGGCATATGATTCAGTAAATTAGGAGTTCTTATATTCAATGATGACCAATTTTGGTTTTGGAGAAAAATTGGTGCGCTGGATGAAGACTTGTATTTCTATAGCTAGAGTCTCAGTGTTAGTGAATAGTTCTCTCACAGCAGAATTTTCTCCAATGAAAGGACTTAGGCAAGGTGATCCCCTTTCACCTTTCCCTTTTAATATTGTTGTAGAGGGCCTTAATTTATTATTGGAAAGAGCAAAAGCAGTGGGCTTAATTAAAGGAGCTTCAATTGGTCAAAATGAGCTAAAATCATCTCATCTTCAATTTGCAGATGATACCATCATATTTTGTGAAGCAGATTAGGAGGAAATAATTGCTATCAAGAGAATATTAAGATGTTTTGAGGTTATGTCAGGACTAAAAATTAATTTTTCACAAAAGTCAGGTGTGTGAGATAGGTGTTCAGGATGATTTGGTGAAAGAATTTGCTGCAAGGCTCAATTGTTATAGCCAGAAGCTGCCTATGAAGTATCTGGGGTTGCCTTTAGGAGCAAATCCTAGGAGAAAGTCTACATTGCAACCAGTGGTGGATAAATTCAAAAAGAAGCTAGCTTTATGGAAGATAAAGTGCTTGTCTATTGCAGGTAGGCTAATGTTGATAAGATCAGTGTTGACAAGTTTGTCGGTTGATTTCTTATCTCTGTTTAAAATGCCAGTGGGTATTGCAAGTTCAATTGATAAAATTCAGTCTAACTTTCTTTGGGGAGGATTTGAGATAAGGAGAAAAATACATTTGGTTAGTTGGACGGAGGTATGCTTGAGTAAGTTTCAAGGAGGGTTAGGGGTTAGGAATTTGAGGGAGGTAAATGATTGCTTATTAATAAAGTGGTGGTGAAGGTATGGTAGAGAGGAGAATGCATTGTGGAAACAAGTGTTGTGCAGTAAATATGGAGGGATTGGTGGCAGATGGAGTCTGTTCTCAGTGAATTCAGATTTGATGTCTACTTTGTGGCAGGATGTATTATCAATGAATTTGACTAATCCTGCTTTGAGTGAATTCTTTTTCAACAATGTAAAAACAGTTGTGGGTAATGGTAAAAGGATTTAGTTTTGGGTTGATAAATGGTTTAATAATCAAAGCCTTAGTGAAGTCTTTCCCAGATTGTTTTCATTGTCAACTAAGAAAGGTTGTTCACTACTATATTTTTTCCATAAGAAAGGAGAGGGTCAGGACTGGAAGTTAGCTCTTAGAAGGTCCCTTTTATCTTGGGAAGTGGAGGAGGTGTCCAAGTTGAATGATTTGTTGTCTGATGCACCTAATCTAAATGCAAAGGTTGAAGATTTTTGTTATTGGTTAGCACACTCTTCTAGGTCTTTTACTGTGGCATCAGTATAGCAAAGAATGAAATCATCCAAAGGACCTGAAAAATCAATTACAAGAAGTATTTGGAGGAATATTGCTTCTCCCAAAGTGCAATTTCTGTGTTGGCTAGCGTGGAGAGGTGAGATTAAATCCTCAGATCTGTTGCTTAGGATAGGAGTGCTAAATCTCAATGCTAGTACATTGTGTGTGTTTTGCAAATCTGAAGTGGAGACCATGAATCATGTGTTACTCCATTGTTATATGATCTGGAGAGTTTGGTATGATATTGTGAAATGGTGGAATCTGTGTTGGGCCATTCGTGGTTTAGTGGTGGAACTTCTACAGTGGTGGTCAGGTATAAGATATAAGGTTCAGATGGTGAAGATTTGGAAGGTAGTTCCTTTAGCAATGTTGTGGTCTGTGTGGAAACTCAGAAATGAGTGTGTGTTTAATGAGGCAAAGCCAGATTTTGCAGATTTGATTGAGTTGTTGAAGATTAGAGTGGCTTTATGGGCAAAATCTCATTTGAAAGAGTTGAAGTACTTAGTTCATGACATAGTATATAATCTGAAGCAGGTTTGTTTTTGTGTATAGTTTGGTGTCAATCTAGTTGCTGCTGTAGAATAGAGGTGTATTGATTGGTAGTTGCAGCTTCAGATGGTTGTATTCTGGGTGCTGCTAGATAGAAGTTGTTATGCCCTGGATGCCTCAGATCTGATATGTCCTGGTTGTGTTATATCTGTTTGTTTGGGTTCTGTTCTGTTTGGTTTCTGTTCTGTCTTCTGTTTTTCCTTGGTTATTTGTTTTCTCAGATTCTTAACTGTTTGGTTGTAGTTTCTGTAAAGGGGTTCATGTACTCTATTGGATTAATCACCAATTGGATCAAATTTAGGAATGCAGTGGAGGGATATCAGCTGGTTTGGGTCTGCCATCACTTGGTGAGATTGGTCTGCTGTTATTTGGTCTGTTTTTTCTGCTGTGACATGGTATGTTTTCATTTGGGGTCTGCTATCTTTTGGAGTTTTGGGTGGCAAGTTGGAGTAGCTGTTATTGCTGTTGTGCTGATTGGGCAACACATAGCTCTGTTGTTTTTGTCTCTGATTTAGTGTTATCTGTGTATCTGTTAGTACCTCATCAATAGATTCTTGGTTGGTGCTGTCATATGATTGTGTGGACTGCTTTGTGCCAACCTAGTTGGGATTGGGCGGTTTCACGATGATGACCTTTGCATCAACCCCCCCTTTATTGATGTCTTTCTTCCTTCTTGTAAGGTTTTCTTCCATCAATAAAGTTCTTGTGTTGATCAAAAAAAAAATATTAAATAATGTAAAAATATGTATAAAATAGGATAAACATGTTATTTATATATTTAAATAAGATAAATAATAGCTAAATTATTTATATGTAAATAATAACTAACTATAGATAATATATTTATATAATAGCGATAGTAAATATTATTATTTTGGGAAGATATTGACTTTTCTTTTAATATATTAATATATTTATATATATATATATTTTATAATCAAAATTTCAATTATAACTTTAGTCTCATACGTAAATATGAATTTATAATTTATCTGGCTCGTTAAGGCTGAGCTCAAGTCAAGCCTAAATTAATAACTTTTCTTTAACTCGGTTCGTTAAATTTTTATTGAGTTTAAGTTCGAGTTCGAACTTGCTAAAATCTTAATAAATAAGTTCAAACATACTAAAAATCGGATTGGCTCGGCTTGGCTAGTCTGCATCCAATTTCAAAATCAAATTATATGCACAAAAAATTAATTAATTTTTTTTTAATACATGGTTACACAAATGGTTGGTCTTCGTTAACCCTCACATTGCAAAACCAAAATTGAAGCAAAATACAAGATATATTATCCGTATATAGCATGGCAAAGATGAAAGTAGCAGACTTCTGTTTGAAAGTACTGCAAATTTTAAACCTGCAAAAAACTACTTTCTAGTCACGGAAAGTGGAAAAATTATTAGGTCTCCAGAGGATATATGTACCAAAATTATCAGATGTCTAAATGGCACAATTAACAAACATAATTTTTTTTAACAAAACTCCATACAGAATTATTATTTTTTGATCGCCGAAGAAAACTATATTGATTACGGTAATATAAAACAATGATACAAACAACAAAGAGAAGGGGAAGCAAAAGCATCAAATGCATGCACACCACCAAGTTAGTAAGGGACCACCAAGAAAACTTTATTGTCTCATTTATATTCATTTATTAAAATTCAAAATGCCCAACACTATAATTTATAATTGCAAAAATGTCATTGTCACATTGCTATGATATTATGAAAATTCAATATAAATAATTTCTAAAAACAAATTAAGTGGGCTTGGAACCCTTAATGGGTCGAATTCAATTACTTGAAGATAATTATATAAAGCTATTAAACCTATTGAATCCAAATTGTTGCTAACAAAGGGAAACTATTTGATTTACAAAACATTGAAAGCAAAAATAGAATATGGTTTAGGGAGAAGACAGAAAGACAAAGTATAGGATAAAAGCTGTATATATGTGTGGTAAAGGGTTGTTGATTTTAGTAACCATCAATGCTCATAGTACAATGAAATGCCACACACTAGGCCTCTTTATCAAAGGAAATGAAAGCACTTATAATTTGGGGTTCAATATGCTCTCATTGTCAACTATACATTCATCACCTTTTTCTGCTTTCATGGTTATCTCTTCCTTGACAGCAACCCAAGAACAACTCAGCTCACAAATTTCTTGTGGTCCTCCTCATAATGTCAGTCTAAAGAGTACAGGCTCAGCTAGGGAATCACAAACGCACTGTAGCCATGTTTGGTGCAATTTATAAGTAATGTTTATAATTTTTTTTAAAACTTTGTGTCATACTATTTGATATATCTTCTGCTTATATATTGTGAAGTAAAAATAATTTAAATCTATTAAAAATAATTGATTATTTACTGAAATTTTAATTTTTACTTTCTGATTATTAACCAAACAGACCCTTGTGTGTGAGAGACGGGGGGGGGGGGGGGGGGGTAAGTGGGAAGGGCTGCATGTATATGGAAAGAAAACAGTAGAATGCAAAGAGGGGTTTTCAATGGTGGATTGAACTATTATTGTTGTAAAGTAAGATGAGATGGGTAGAAAGCAATGGCAAGCAGTGATTGGCTAGGGTTTCAAGGAGGTCTTGTGAATATATCAGTGGCAAGTACAATCCTACACAGCCCTTTCTTCACCATGTGTGTCTCAGTTCCTATACAAACGCAATAATAAATATCCAGAAAGTATCTAGAAAACACATTTATAGATTACAATTATTTTACGTAGTGCTTATATCACATTAATTTTAAATCTACATCACATATTTTATTTTAAAAATATAAATGTCGGGACATCTTTTTCATGGGCCATAACATTGTATTAATTATTTTGTCTTTGTGAAACATCGCATTGGTTTAATAATAGAAGAATATATATATTTATATTCATTATAACAAATTAAGAATTTTGGTTTGAAATTGTTTGGTTACTATAAGTATAATTATTAGTGATATTTTTTAAATTTTGTTTTAAATTTTTTTTTGGACGTATTTTCCGTGACGACTCACATGGTAACTTTAATTGGTCTCCTAATATTTTTTGAAAATATATTTTTTACTTTTACAGACAAAAAAGCTCAATCTCTAAAATTCTTATATATTGTAAAGAGAATTAAAAAAAATGATTTATTAGTCAAGGACATAGACACATAATATTTTAAACTCATGTGACATTCTAGCTAAAAAATCATAAAAATAAAAACAATATACACCCTAAAAAAATGTTTAGAATTTAAATGTGAAGTATAAATTTTATATTCAAAATAAATGTAATTTATACATTTTAAAATTTTAAATACTTGTTTAATTTTAATATATTTTAAAATTTTATAGATTTTTTTAAAAGTTGGTGACGTGTTCATTTTTATGGGTGTGTATGACATTAGATTTAAGGATTATTTTATTTTAGTTGTAAAAACATGATTAATGAAATTGTTTGGTGAAAATAATAAATTATTATTTTGAATTTTTTTTTTCATTTTTGCTCCACTGTTGTTGGACAAGCAGCTACAGGTGGCCGACATTGCCTGATGGTGGTGGTGGTGGTGATGGTGATTTGGACAGATAGACAAATTAGGTAAATATATAAGTGATAGTGAATCCATAGGTGAAGGATAGATAAATGATCCGTAGGGCTGTTCAAAGATCCGTTCAAACCGGTAATCCGGACTGAACCAGACCGAATCATACGGTTTGGTTCAGTTTTATTAAGAATTGGTTCGGTTTCGGATTAAGAAATATGAAAATCGTAAAAACGGTTCGGTTAATGGATTTTATAAAAAAACTGCGGTTTGAACGGAACCGAATTTTAAAAGATATATATATATATATATAATATCAAGTTTTATTTTTATTATTGGTTTTTTATAATTTTAATGATATTAGAATGGTATATATATGTAATATTGAGTAATGCCTTAATATTACTAGTTTTTATCATGAGTTAAATGTAATTAATTTGAGTAATTACTTTGCTAATATTAACAATTTATTCTTGTAAATAGAAATTTTTGGAACCGTAAACCAAACCGAAACCGAACCGTTTTTTCGGTTTGGTTCTGGTTCGGTTTTACAAGTGTAATGGTTTGGTCTGGTTCTCAAAATCACAGAACCATTAGGATTGGTTCGGTTCTTGAATTTTTTCAGAACCGAACCAATCCGGACCGTGTACACCTCTAATGATCCGTACACATATAGATAAGGGCAATATAATTTTTTAAATTGTTATGACCCCCAAAAGAGGGTAATTATTCAATAATCACAGAGTATTGACACTACATAATATTATGATTGGTGGAGAATGTCAGTAGGTGAGATATTATGTTGGGTGTTTGAGAAATATGAGGAGGCATATTGAATAATGATTAATTAAGAAGTAAAGATACATGATACTCTAAAAATATTAAATAATTTTCCCCAAAAAGATTATAATTTAATGCTATTACTCCAACAATTTTAAAATTATACTTATGACCCCAACGCTATATATTTTTCTAGATATTTGTAAATACATATTATTGCTATAAAATTTTTTTTAAAAAAAAAAAAAAAAAAAAGTATATGATAAGCACGCGTCAGGCGAAGGAACAAACAAAACAACATTCTATCACAATACACCTGTGGAGAGAGAGAGAGGGAGAGAGCTACTACTTTCTTTTAGTGAAAGAGACAGGGAGAAGAGAAGAGTAGTCACACAGCCAGTCAAAGGATCAATTGCCTTACAGGGCAGAGGCCAGGCCTCCGCACTGTATTATATAGATACATATAATGCCCTCTCTCTCTCTCTCTCTCTCTCTCTCTCTCTCTCTGTGATGTCATCAGCTAAAATAATTGTCCTTCGTCTAGGGTTTGAATTGAAGTGGCCACGATGTGCCACAGAAAAAAAGTTGTGTTTGCAGGTATCTCCATCAAACATCTCATACTCACAGGTTGTGAGAAGAAAAGAAAGGAAGAAAGAGAGAGCAACGCTAACCCACATACTCATACTCTCTCCCACAAAGAAAATGGAATCCATGCAACTTCTTAGTAAAAAAATATTTTAGAGAAATGATTTATAACCACAAATTTCTTAAATATATATATATATATAAGGGTAATTCTATGTTACACTTGTCTTTTAATTACGACTTTTGCGGTCTGTGATTTTAATTTATTGGGTGTTAATTATAATTTAATTATGACTTAACATTCTAGTGTTGGTTATAATTCATTATAATGTTGGTTATGATAAGTGGCGGAGGGAAAGAAGGACAAGGGGGTCACGTGCCCCCCCTCCCCCCAGTTTTGAGATTATTATTTTATTTTATTTTTTTATTTTTTATTTATTTTTTTGTTTTTGTGTCTTGTTGTCATATACAAAATGTGTTTTTTTTTAAACATTTTTTGGTTAAGGATTTATTGTATTGTTTACAATAAGTAGTTATTTGATACTTTGAGAGCACTATGTGGTATTATTTATATAATAGTTTAAACCAATAATATAGCGAAAAATCTTATAAATTGAATATAATGAACTCATTATTTTCAAGCAGTTGACAGACTGCTTAGTGTGATTTGTGATTTTTCATACTTTGAGCATTACGCAGGCAATACTATATGGTATTCTAAGATTATTTAATAATTTTCATTTAAAACACATCATTTATAAGTAATGTCATCTGTTTAATATTTTTCTATCAAATAAAAATTAAATAGATTTTATAATAATTTATGCTATAAACGATGTGTTTTTATTTTCTAAAATTAAGAATTTTGATCCATAATTTTTTGTGCTAAAATTACAAACTTACATCACCATCCCACACCGAGCTATTCTACACTATTATAGAATTTTAATTTGTTCCTATTAATAATGAATATGTAATTTTTTATGACTAAATTTAGCTCATAAAATTATTATTATCTTAGGGCTGGTTTGGCATGTTTGAAAAAAGTCAAAAAGTCAAAGTCACTATTTTATTTAAGTCACTATTTTATTTAAGTCACATCATCTTATTTAAGTCATATCACATTTTTAACACATTACTTCAAATTTAATCCAAATCCAACTCATATTTCATAAAAAGTCAAAAAGTACACTTATTTAAATCATTCCAAACAACCCATTAATGTTCATCATGATTTTTTTTAAAATAAAAAATTATAATTAATAGTGTCCCCTCTAACTCAATTTCTTGATTCTGCCGCTGGTTATGATATTATTTTGATTGAGATTCAAGTGCTCTTTAGTTATACATCATGTAATGTTTGGTTATAATTTTATTTTTTTAAGTTGTGATTATCATAGGATTGAGTTATTCACAAATATCATAACTTACATTTTTTGTTTTTTGGGAGCTGTTGGTCACACCTGAAATTTTGGGGCTGTTGGTCACACCTGAAATAAAACGTAAATTAATGATTCTGTTTTCTATTTATTAGATTTTTTCCCCTCAATTTGTAGTACTGTTGTATTATGATAGAAAAAGAAAAAAAGAGCAATACTACATGTATTGAAACTCTCTTGTTAAAAATATACATATCTAAATATTGTTAGATGTTCAAATATTTTATTTTTATAAAAGTCAATCATAATTTTTTTATATTTTTAGGTCTCATTTATCAATTATATATTTTAATTAAAAAAAATTAAAAATTACTAAATTATCACATTACTCTCTTTCCTTTAGTTAGAATTTTAGATTTTGTTTGACAACATAATTTTTTAGCCTAAAAATTATTAAAAAAACTAAAAAACTAATAATCTATACTTAAAAAATCAAAAATTCTTTTTTCTCTTTATTTTTTACACATTTTTTAGTAAAAAATTTAAAAATCATTCCAAATATATAAAAAAAATTTATTATATTTTAATTAAAAAATTAAAATATTACTAAAAAATTTTGTTCCCAAACGGGGCAAGTTTCTGTAAAATTATTATGCAGGGTGAGGAATTTCCCATCAATCTCCCACATGGCAGCTAGCATGTGAAGTGGCACCATAACAAATGTTTTATCTATTTCCTTTACCTTTCATATGGTCTAATCACACGCACGAGTCAACTTTTTCTCTAAAAGTTCAGATGTAGAAATCCATTTCCCCCTCTTTCTCCAATAAATAAATTATGCCCTTTACTTTGCCTTCTTTATCTTCTCTACAATCACCATAACATACCACCTTCTCTCACTTCTCTCTTTCATTCAAAAGCCCCCCCACCCCCCATTCATGGCTGTCTTTCTCAAAGCCCTAATCCTTCCTTGAAAGAGAGATAGAGCTCAGTTGAATCTACTCTCTCTCTCTCAAGCACACAAACATAAACAATCCCACACAAAATACTGAAGTACATATGTTCTATTAGGAGGAGAGGCTAAATATCATGTCTTTCTCAAGCTTTAGACCTTTTTAGCATATCTATTCATCACAGTACTCTCTCTCTCTCTCTCTCGAACTAGCTAGTCTATTTCAAGTCTTTGTTACTGCTTGAACGGGTGAGCCAAAAAAAGGATGGAGATGGTACACTAATCCTTTGGTAATTGGTATGCTTCTGTTATCTGTCTTTCTCGAGCTTTCTAGTTCCCACTTTCCCACTAGCTTTCACAAGCTAGGTTTTCTTTTGGCCTTTGTTGTGCATATAAAATGTATCCCAACAATAGCAATGGCAACAACACCAACCCCATTTCTTACACTCATTATTTCAGTGACATAAACCCAAATTCTAAACAAGAAGACCGCCCTCCCTCCTCTCCCTTATTTTACCTTCCTTCTCCTTACATTCCCTATGACGACAACATCCTCCATGACCTCTTTCTCCAGCAGCAACCCCTGACAGCTGTTGAGGGTACTGCATCGGAGGAGGTTGTGATGGTAGATTCGATCAAGAACAATCGAATCTGCCAACATATGCCGAGAAAAAGATCTTCCAAGAAAGACCGCCACAGCAAGATTGACACTGCTCAAGGTCCCAGGGACCGGAGGATGAGACTGTCCCTCAAAGTCGCTGGCGAGTTCTTTGGCCTGCAGGACATGCTGGGCTTCGATAAAGCGAGCAAAACTGTCGAATGGTTGCTAAACAAGTCAAAAACTGCGATCAAAGAGCTCACTAAAGGGTTTCCCCATATGAAGCAGACCCGTAATGTTGGCATAAACACTGCGTCTTCTGCTTCTGACTGTGAAGATGTGTCTGGAATCGATGATGCCATTGCAGTCGATGCAAATCAACAGGTGAGGAGTAATAAGGGAAAACCCTCCAAAGAGAAGAAGATGAGACCAATGCGTAAATCAGCATTTGACCCTCTTGCCAAAGAATCGAGGGAAAAGGCGAGGGCAAGGGCGAGGGAGAGAACAAGAGTAAAGAGATCAAAACTATCTTCAGAAGCAATGAATCATGACATGATGAACCGGTTAGGGTCTTCAAGTCCTTTTGAAAATGGTGATGGCAAAGAAACCGGTACCCAAAGCCACAAAATGAATCAATCCCTTGACGTACCTCCCGGGATTGAAGATCTGAGCTCCTCCATCATCTTCAACTATGATCACCACAACCCTGGAATTTCTCAAGAGGTTAGTTCTAAAAGTTTACCCATTTTTCACCCAAAACAATAAATAAATAAATTTGTGCTAACCCTCAAAATATAATTGTTTTTGCAGCATCAATTCACAGGTTTTCAAGTTTATGGCAAACCATGGGAGGCCTACAATATAAATCTGTGCTAAACTTATATTATCGCGTGCTTCGAGTGGATGCCATTACAAAAAGGCTATCCGCTTTTCTTTCTACTTGGAAAAAAAATGTAAGATATGTGCATATTCTACTGTGAACTTGTTCATCAATGATTGCTATATATGTATCCTTCATTAATGGAAACACTTCTATTTTTGTTGTTGTGGAATATATCTCGTCTCCTTGTGAACCCTCTTATGGTTATACCATATAGACCTAACAAAACTGGATAAATAAGTACTCAGAAAGGAGTGTTTAGTCTCAGTTGTAACAGTACTAGCCCTATAATTGCCCCTTCACTCTTTTCTTTTTGCATACTGGTAATAAATCTACTCTCCACTTTCTTTTTTTTTTATCAGCAAAAAAGAAATTTTATTAATGAATAATGAAATATACATACATCAATAGTATACACCATACTCTTTACTTGTTCATGGTTTTAAAATGAATTTGATACTAAAAGTGACTGATATTTCAAACTACTAGTTATCTGATCAGATTTAATCTGAAATATAGAACTTCGGCATCTTGAATAGAGAGTTAAGGTTTGTTTTCATCAATGATTGTTATGTATCCTTCATTAATGGAAACATCTCTATTTTTGTTGTTATGGAAAACTAAGTCTCAAATTTGTTGTAATAGTTATAATTTTATAACCATTCCTTCACTCTTCCATACTATAAATATATATGGTTTTTCAGTGCAAAATAAGCTACCTAAGGCAAGTATTACTTGGGTACCTTTGCACTGGTTTTATATGAATTTTAGGGTTTATTTATTTATATATTTGATAGGATACAATAAGATCATATACACATATTCCTGATTGATAGAATCATTTTTCTTTTATTATTACTTTTTTCTTTTTTGATCCAATCCTTGAACAATTCGTTGGGGAACATATTCAAGCAAATATAAACACTTTGAATTAACTTTTTGTGCCTTTAAGTGAATGACTTCAATTATCCACATTTGACAAAAATGACTGAGGGCACAACCGATCATACATCCACTTTCCACTTTCATTCTTTTAAATAAATATGTTGGATGCTTTTAAATGAATTGACACCAAAAAGAGAGTGAATTGACACCAAAAGAGATTTGATATTTCAAACTAGTGGTTATCTCATAAGAGTTAATGGTAAATTAAGGTTTGGAAGGGCCAATCATGAGAACTAATGACATAGAACTTCAAAGCTGAAATACAGAATTAAGAATCATATTGATTAGTATTGTATGCTACACATTTAATTTTAAACGGTATATAATTCAAAATTAAGAGATGCACTATGCTTCATTCAAATTCATGCAATGAATTTGGGGATATTTGTGTAGATATATTTGTCTATATAAAACAAAAAGTTTTTTTTGTTTTTTGTTTTCTTTCTTTCTTTCTCATTATTTAAAAATCCAAGTAACTTGTTACTTCTTTTTTTAATCAGCAAAGAAATAAATTTTATTAGAAAGAGAAGGAACAAAATAAAGCCATGGGAAAGACATCATTGTCTATGCAATGCATTCTAACTATGTTGCCACCCAAAGTAAGACCAATCATGTGCACTCCTAAGGGCCACCCAATACAATGTTAGAGAGATTCAAATTGATACAGCTAGACCCTAACACTAAGAGCAGGAGGCTCAACTCATACCTACAATGGCCAAATAACAATCAACCTCTACCAATACAAACTCTAATCTGCCTAATGCTAAGGACGAAAGTCAGAAACAGAAAAATGCAATTGCTTAGTTGAGGACTTGAGCCAAATCCCAATTCTAGTTTTGATAATCTCACAAAGCTCCCAATGATTAGGATTCACACCCTTGAACACACACACGTTTCGAAGCTTCCATATAAACCAAAGAATTGTTAGGGGAATAGCTCTCCATATCTTCGTCTTCAATTTCTTAAACCTCCGCCCCTCCATCCCTCCCTCCCTCCCTCCTTCCCACCAAATCAACTTGTTACTTAAGTAATACAATTTAGTTGAATCTCACACTTAGTATTTGACAGTGTTCCCGTCGTTATCATTGAGATATGTGGGATAAAAGGTGAAATATCAACTGAAAAGTGCTTTGGATGCCTATTATGAAAGCACAGAGGGGATATATTCACAACTAACTAAAGAGGAGATCTAATAAAATTTATTTGATCTTCAAATGGGACCTTGTTTCGATTATAGTCTAGCTACCAATCACTAATTACTAATCATGTCTTGTACTATATTGATAAAAAAAAAAATGGGATATTTTATTGACCCTCCCATCCCCACCCACTGCCTCCAACGTCCCTTCACTCGATTGATGATAAGGAAAGAAACGTCCCTTCACTCAGTTGATGATAAGGAAAGAAACACTAACTAGTTGCTAAGGTTAATGGAGAATAATTGTCCACATTGCATGATTATCAAGCAAACATTATGTATCTAAAAACTAGTTTGCATACAAGGATTTAGATGCTGATACACAGAACGACTAAAATCAAGTAAATCTACTATTGTGTTGTATGTGCTTCCGAGTTTCCTTTTGTATCATTGATTAGTTCGTAGAGTATAGAATTCTCCGCCTCTTTTCTTCTTCTTCTTCTTTTTATTATACTTCTTGAAAAGTTTATTAATTTTTTTGAACTTGTGGTTTAGTTCAGAATACTCACAACCATCATCCTTATGTTTTGCTGATCAAAAAATAAAAAATAAAAGTACCCATCATCCTTACATTAATCTTTATCAATTCAATTATCCTCCAATTTTTTTTTTTGTTACAGGAAAATCCTCCCTACTCTCCCGCAGGTCCAAGGCAGCGCCCCC
This sequence comes from Camellia granthamiana, assembly GCA_036172215.1. Taxonomy (NCBI): domain Eukaryota; kingdom Viridiplantae; phylum Streptophyta; class Magnoliopsida; order Ericales; family Theaceae; genus Camellia; species Camellia granthamiana. Next base: position 82,886,603 of record CM069906.1, on the reverse strand, counting down.
TTTGTAGAGATCACCAAGGTGTCCTGTTAGCTGTTTCGAGCGAGGAGACTATAACCTAGGAACTTGCCCCGACCTCTCAAGACAAACTCCGCTTAAGTCAGGAGTCGCACAGTGGGCGAGCATTGAATCCACACCAAGTACTGATTAGACAACTTGAGGTCCAACCTCCTAACTAACTGTGCTACGCCTAGGAGATTGAGCCAGGGAGGATTTGAACTCATGACCTAGGGGCTTAATCCCCATGTTCTTACCACAAGGCCACCCATCCCTCGGTTATCCTCCAATATTTATTTGAGCTAAATTGTCTCATGCTTAATTAGTCACAAAATTGAGCCAATCATTCCCCATCTCACATTTAAATGCACGACAACAGGCTACTTGTACTTGCTTCAGTATTTGAAGCTACTTTAGTAGTTAGTCTTTGGAAAATACACAATATGATGCCTAACTATTCACATAATCTTTAGTTTTTAGATTTTAAATCAATTGAAGCAAAATATTAAGTATTTGAACCTTCTAATATAATCAAAGAATTAACAAGACTGGCTTGAATTCTATGCGTGAAAATGATGATCAAGAAAGGACTACAGGAAGACTGAGGCCCCCACTATGTCTTCAAGTTGTGTTGTGCTTGGCATGTGAGAATGAAAAAGTAAATGTCATGATACATTGCCTAGTTACTTTGTTGGTTGTGCTTACATTCAACCCTTGTGATCTGTGTGTGTACTGTACTTGCTTGTGTAATAAAGCTGCAATACCGTATAGACTTCCCAAGAAGCCGGTATGAGAGAGATTTATCATTTGGTCTATCCAAGAAGTTCCTGATAACCAATATGTGTGTTCGCGAACGCTTCACAAATACAAAAATCACTTACAGACTTCTCCTTTTTTTAGTTTTTCAACCTCTTTACTAAGTCTGATCTTCTTCTTATGCCAGATTCCGGCATATCAGATGTGCAAAGATGGAAAATTTTTCACTCTCTTCTTTTTTAGGGACTTCCTTAAAATGCATAAATCACTACGCTAAAAATCACATTTAGCGACTAGTTTTTTCATCTCCAAAAGTACAAATTTCATCATGAAAGTATTCACTGGTGAATCAAAGACGTTTAAGGGCCAAAATCATGTGCTTGGAGTCTCATATTAGATAATCACATGGTTAACTAGAGCTTAATGGTTCTCCTAAAGAGGGAAAAAAATAAATAAATTCTAAGCTCTAGAGTTCATATTCAACTAAATTGCATGAATTGACTATGGAGATTAGAGTCAACACATTTACAATACATTGTAATATAAGTTTTCAACCATAGATTTAACTCCTTACATCTTTGATGGGGCTATAATAGCCAAATCAATGCAAAATGAAAATAAATGCAGTTTTCTAACTATCATTGTGCATCAATAGAAGTGGATTGAATAGAAAGAAAGGGAAAAATAAAAATAAAAATAAAAATAAAAATAAACACTTGTATTATCAAGACACAGATAATTAAGCAAAGGATACATACTAGTTTAGCTCACTGACACGATAGAGCAGATGGCCTAAAAGAACCAAAATATATCTTCTTTTTTTCTTTCTTTTTTTTTTTTTGATCAGCAACAAAAACAGAACTTGCAGCGATAGATGAATCCAACAAAACAAGGGAGGAAAGAGAATAGAACCTGCAAGAGATTTCTTGGTTAAAATGGTAATCTCAAACCGACAATTTCTGCAAAACAAAAGGGGGAAGAACTAAATTAACCCACTTAATTACAAGTGGGTACTTGATATATTCTGCCAATCATTATGCTGACAGATCCACAAGCTGTTTTTGTTGACAAAGGTTCAAGTGGCTGCCCATGCTCATATCAATTTGGTCATCACTTTTTAACCCAATAATTAATACATATTTTCTTCTTTTTTTGTTTCCCACAGATAAGTAACATAAAAATAAAAAAATAATAATAATAAGGTAGCCATTAGTTTCTGTTTCTTAATATGAATAGGAAAGAAAAATGAATTAATAGAAAATGTTTGGCATTTGGGACATAGTTTGAGCATTCTTTGTGGAATTTATACAAACAGTGGGTAGGGGAACTTACAATTGAAGCTACAAATATGGTGAATGAGGATAGTGTCCGAAATTGAAATCGTGCCAGACAAAGATGAGGCCTAATAAACAATGAATCTTTAAAATTATATGCGAACAGAATGACATTTAAGGATTGTAATTCTGCTCAAACCAACTTAGGCTTATCAAAGATTGTAAATGTTCCCCTTATTTATAGAAAAATAATAATAATTAAGTGCAATTTAGTTTTTTAAGTATAATTCATACAGAGATTGTCATAGTAATAAGAAAATTAGCAAGCAAGCTAAACAAGTTATGTATGCATACAATCCATAACAACAACAACAACAACAATAATAATCAATACTAACTAAAGCATTCCAAAAGCAAATGCAATACTAACTAAAAGCACTTTAATTGAAGCTATCTTCGAGTTGGATACTAGAACACTTTTTTCCGGGATTTATCTCTGATTTTGTGAAATACGTATTTGAGCTTTGTTTTTGCATTTTCTGAGATGTAAGGGCATGCATATATACAATTCCTCCACCCTTAATCCTCTTTTCTTGTTATACATAAAATTTTAGTATAGGTTTGTTCCAATAAATTAATAGGTATTTTCCCCATCCAAAAAAATAAATAAATACCACTTTTATCATATATTTGTAGAGGTTTGAACATGAAGAATCAGAGGAAAGAAAAACAACAACAATCACAACATTTTTTTTTTTTAATAATTATTTTGTTCTCTTTGACTGCTGGCAGAGATGGCTCAATCATTAATCCACTTTCACGGTTGCCTAAGGTACACAACAAAATTTTTATTATCAAAGGTAGGTAAGATATTTAGCCTAAACTATTATTCAAGGCCTAAACTTGATATTTAGTCTAAGATCTCTCCAAAAATCTTGAACCATTAAATCTCGTTTGTCAACTATACATTTTAATCAAAATGTCATTATAAATATCATATCACTCTTTCTACTTTTTTGTACATATTTTTATAAAAAGTCAAAAAGTTAGTAAAATAGTCTGTTCTCAAACAAGCTAGGGGCTAGATATTGATATTTTTTATTATTTTTTTCACAAAAAGGTGAAAACCTGAAAGAAAAATAAAATTTGGTCACAATTTTTTAGTTTAGTGGCGTTTTTTTTTATTAAAAAATTTTTTTAACACATTTAAAAATAAAATAAAATGAAGAAGAAGAAGTAGAAGAAAAGAAAAGAAGAATCATGCGAAAACATACCAGGGACACCACTTGCAGGGCATTTCTAGGAGATCATAGCATATAACCAAATAGGTACCCATAATAACTGCTATACACGATCATAATTTTACAAATTATTTAATTTGTTTGGTTCTAATTTTTAAAAAATTCTATTTATTTATTTTTTCATATTTTTATGTTGTCAATGAACTTTTTTAATATTTTAAGCAATTTTTTTTTAAAAATTTTTAGACACATCTAACATAAATATACTTAAAAATTATAATATATGTAAAAAAAATCTTTAAAAAATACACTAAATACCAAAAAATTTAAAAAAAAAAATGAAAATTTAATACATTTTTCATATTTGTGTGTATTTATTAATTTTTTAAAATATTTTTTCACAAATATTTTATTATTTAGATACATTTAAGTAAGATGCATCTAAAAAAGTAAAAAAAAAATTGCTTAAAATTTTAAAAATATTCACCAAAAATAAAAAAAAATCAATTTTCAAAAAACCGAAATTATTTTCAATACCATTCATTACAAAGAAGAAATTATTCTCACAAATAATTTATTATTATTTTAATAATTTTATGAGTTTTCAATCGGTATTATTATTTTTGATAATTTTATGTGTTTTTAATAATTTAATTTAAATATGTAAAAAAATTACTAAAAAAAATCTAATTAAAAAATAAATATGTTTTAGAAACTCTAAACCAAATCGAAAGTATCACTCAATCATCTCTTAAGACTTGTGATAAATAAAAAAAATGCTATATAAACGTATTCCGAACATAAATAAATATCTCAAGAATAATTTTAGAATAATTATTAGGTATTTAAAATAATTTTTCATTGCCCTGTCGCACACTTTTTATATTATCTAAAATACAAGAATTAATCTTGTTAATGTACACACACATGTTTAGAAATTTTAAAAATATTATAAATTATATACTCAACTTAATTGACAATATTTTAAAATTTATATTTATTTAAACCAACAACCATCAATTAATTTCGCCCATTGAAACTGCGTTTTAAAAGTTGGCTGCCTCGTTCAGAAACATATAACTTTTTACTAACTTTTTAATAACTTTTTAATTTTTTATATAAAGATGTGCAGAAAAATAGAGAGAATGATATGACAATTTATAATAATTTTTTGATTAAAATATTTAGCCCCAAATGAGGTAATTTTTACTTTTTCAATTTATCTTATATAAGACAAATCTAAAAAGTTTAAAAAAAAAAAAAAATTCAAAGGCCAAAATAAGCTAAAAATGTACATTATTATTATTATTATTTTTCTAAACTTTTAAATTTATTTTTAAAATTTTCAATTCGGTTCACGTTATAACTTTTTGATTTTTTTTTAGGAAGTCCAAAAATAAACCCCAAAACAATAAAACAATGACCAAATAAGCAAAATCCAAACACCTTTTTATTTGATCAATCAAAGCAGATCAGATTTTTCTTCAGCTATTGATTCAAAGAAACTATTTTCCCAGGCAAATCGACTCCTCATCTTCATCAGGTTAGTTCCTTCAAAATTCTCTCTCTCTCTCTCTCTCTACAAGAATGGATGAGAGAAAACTGGTGGGAAACTAGGGCATCTATTTTAAACCCTAAATTTCTACATTCCCCAAAAGCACATAATATATATAACTCTGAGACACGAAAGAGAATAGGGCTACAGAGAGAGCACAGTGCTTGGGTTTGAACAAAAACCCTAATACCTACTTTTTGAACCCTATTTAATTCTCACCTTTTGAAGATTTAATTAAAGATTGATCATCATTTTCAATTATCTTTTAATAGATCAGATCAATAGTGTCAAGAAAAAAGAAAAAAGAAAAAAAAAAAAATCTGAGAGCGATGAACTCCAACAAGTCCAATCTTGTACAAAAATAGTTGAAAGATTAATTTTTTCAAGCGAGAGAGAGATTGAGGAAGCTCCAATAATGGTAGATGAAATAGGGGTATTTTAGGAAGATGGTTAAAAGTTACTTTTTGACTTTTTTTAACTTTTTTGTAAGAGAGAAGTGGATTAAAAGTTGAGAAGTGACTTTTAACCCACTTCTCAAGCCACTTCTCAAAATAGGCCTTGGTTTCCTTGTTGCAATGACAAAATGGCTATGAAAATTGTTAGGTTGTATTTGGAGAAGTTCTCTAAACACATTTCCATCCCTTATTTTGAGTGTGTTGTTTGTTTAAAGTTTTCAAAAATTAATTTCACATTTATTTTGAAAACTCTTTCTAAGGCGGGAAAATTTAGACTAACAAGTCGTCCTCTCGGACGTCTGGCTGGTTGATCGGAACAGTGCAAATTTTTTTTTTTTTTTTTTAACAATTGACACCTATTATTTTTTATATTTTAAATAAAAAAAATTCAAAATTTTTTAAATTTTTTCATGAGTTTTGAATAGAATTTTGAGTTATATGTTTAGTTATAAGTTATAAGTTTTTTTATCAAATATCATATGTCATATTAAAAATTTCTCATTCAATTCAAAATTCTTTCAAAAACTCATTCACCAAACACATTTTTCACACTCAAATCAAAATTTCAAAACTCACAAACTCAAAATATAACTCTATTTTCAAATCATATTTAGAAAACCCTACCAAACGTTACCTTAGTTTTTCTTTTAATTATTGATCTAAGTTGTGGGTGATATAAGTGGAAAACACCCAATACAGTATGCCCATTTCTAATTCTTCATCAAAATTTTTATCTAATTTGATTCAAATTTTGAGTAAAAAGTTTGATTTGATATAAATTATTATAATCTTTTTATCATATTTTTATTAAAAATAAATAAAGAATTTCTCTCCTATCCCAAACTTTTATTTCTTTTATTTTAATCAAATTTGATGAAAAAAATCTTCAATATTTTATGTTTTTAAATTTTGATCAAATTCAAATTTGATGAAGTGAATTTTCAATTTGATAGGAAAAAAAAAACTGATTCTTAATTTGATGAAAAGATTAAAAATAATTTTTAATTATTTTTTTATTAAATTTAAATTTGATAAAAAAAAAATTAAAAGATTATAAATGTTCTAAGGAGTCATTTTCATTCATTTCATTGTCTTGTGCAGACGAAGGACACTCCTTGTCTAGGGTTGATTTTGACTGAGTCCAAATCCAAAAGAAATATCATTGCATGTTCAATGTTCATTGAACCTTCCCTTATCCCTTTCATTTCAGTGTCTCTGCCATTTCTTTCTAACCCCTTTTATGGAGGACCAAAGGAGGACCACAAAAAAAGAAAGTCCTAAAATAATCAACAGCGATGCTAGGGGCCTCGAGGCGAAAATGCCTCCACAAGTCCTCTCTCTTCCCTTTTATTTATTTTTATTTTCATTTTATTTGTTGGTGTTGGTTTGATTTTTTTTTTTTTAGATGGATGGTAATGTGTAGAGATGTGCCAAAAAATTAGATATCTCATGCCAATTTTAGGTTAGATTGGTTAGGTGATAAAATTGACTAATTAGTTATACTGTCAATTAAAATTTATTAATTCCATATAATTTTGTACAAGTCCCTGCTAATTGAAATAAAAATATAGTAGGGATTCATACAAAATTATATGGAATTAACAAATTTTAACTAGCAATCTAACTGGTCAATCAATTTTATCATCCAACTAATCCAATCAAACTCACTCACCTCGTCAAACCATATGGACTAAATTGGTGTAAAATGTCTAATTTTTTGACACACTCTTACACATAACCACCCTTCAAAAATAAAATAAAATAATAAGAAGTCGAAACAATCGACCTCGCAATTATGAGGCCCCAAACATTTCCCAATAATCAAGAGTGAAGGAACAACCAACTCAATATTTTAATGGAGCACCACTTAAACTATGCATAGGTCTATTTTGACCTGACTTATCACACGTCTTTTTTTAATAATTTATTTTATTTATTTTTAAGTTTATATATATAAATTATTCATAAAAATATTAAATTAATTTAATAATTATAATCGTGGGGCTCATCATGGCCGGATTAAATCATCGATTTATCACCTCCACTAAATTGGACTGGAGAAAATCTTGATCCAAATAGGGTGGCCGATGAGGAGATTGTTTAGTTTTTTTTAGGGTTAATGAAGGAACAAATCCACTAGTAAGTTAACTTCAGATTGGCCATGCTTATTGAGAAATTCATTAACAACAGTTTAAGCTAGAGTTTTAAAACCATGACGATCAACACGAGTTCACACAAAATTTTCAAAGAAAATCAAACAATTTATGTGAATTTAAACAAGTCATGGAAGAATGGGTCAACCTGTTGAATTTGTATTGAATAGCAAGTGTCAGAACGTTGCTCAAGCTTTTAGCAAACCTGCATGAACCAACTAACGCAAGAAAAAGGTTCAAATTAAAGCTTGAATCGAAGGTTTAACATTAATGAAGACACATAAATGTATAAAGTTATAAATACATGTAGAGAAGAGAAGCAAACAATGTTTGATGAATTATAGAAAGTATGGTACCAAACAGGTCATTGGAAAATCATAGAGGAAATGACAAAGAGTACTCCGGCCAATGAAAAACCGCAATTGGATCATACTTCACAATGCATTTCCTCACAATTGGATCATAACTTGAAATGAATGAGAGTGCATTCAAACAAGAATTTGGGGGATCTTTAACCCTTTGATATCTACCTAAATGTTTACATAGAAACCATATGAAAATGATAAGTTTTTTTCCCATTATTTTCACGAAATTATTTTTTAGTTTTTTTTTTCTGAGAAAATATAAACTATTTTAATGAAAATAAATACCAAAGCCCTAAAAAGAAAAAATCAAACGAAAATTATTTATTCATTGATGTTGTTAAGAACTATATGAAAATGGTTAGTTTTTTTTTTTTTAAATTAAAAAAAAATTGATAATCAAACCAAACATAATGATAGTTAAGGCTCCCACATATTTTTAGATCTCTTATAAAAATAAGGCCATGATTTAGATTAGAAAAAAAAAATATTCTAATTTTTTAAAGAAAAATACATCATCTACACATTTTTTCTCCCACAAACCTCTTTCTAACTGACGTGATAAGAAAAAGACAAATTAATGACCCGCACTCTTACACTCCTCTCTTCTTTCAAAACATTCTAGTCAACCTTATCACGCCATTCGAAGACGTTTGTGGAGAAGAAATTATGTAACAGTCTTTTAAAATCCTACATAATATAGCAAGATTCCATAAAATTTATATTTTTTTACTTTCGGAAAAGAAGGCCCAATCCAATTAAAAGTGGCCCAGAAGAGCTACACTAGTTTATTGAAAAAGAAAAATTACTAACTAATTTTAAAAAATACAACTCCTTCAAAGAGACATTTTTAATAAAACAATAAAGCTAAAAAATTTAAACCCACACACTCTGTCTCTCTTTTCAATTCAAATCATGTTTGAATAACTTTTAAACGATATATATATATATGTTTACTTTTCGTTTAATTTAAAAAATTAAAATCACTAGATGATTATAGTTGAAAAAATATTTTGAACATAAGAAATTAGCCATATTGTCTAATGAAAAGCATGTTTGTACGTTATGAATAAAAAAATTTATGGATAAATTATAAATATACCACTGGAATTTATTTAAAATATAAATTTTTTCTGTATTTTTAGAAATTAAAAATATTCCATTTTTCAAAAAAAATTATTTAATAAAATTAATAGAAAAAATAAAATTTCTAACTACTAACCTATATAATAATAAAATTACCTAAATTGTTAATTAAAATATATTTATGAAATCATTAAAAATTGTTAATTGATTTAATAATTTTTTAATAAAATGGATCATTTGTTATGCAATTAGAAATTTAAAGAGATAGAATATAATTTTTAAAATCAATTCGTATTTTAAACAAATCTGAAGAGGTATTTCTATAATTTATCTAAAATTTAATTAATAATTTTCAACTAAAAAAACTAGATTATATAAAGATATATCAATTAAAATTGTCACCTCAAGTAACTTTGAGTGGGTCTGACTCTGAAATTGCCATAACCGCTTGCAGTTGATGACACCGATGGTTTTACCGCGAAATCCAAAATTGCACCTAAAAGCTAATCTCATAAAGGCCTCGTTCATTGGATTAAAAAACGACAGCAATGATACGTAGCTCGAAAATTTTTAAATTTGAATTTATTTTAAATTTAAAACGATGCTGTTTTAAACGATAATTTCGTTTTACGAGGAAATTATTTAATAAAAGTTATTTTATTGGTAAAAAAATTTTAATATATCTTACCGATAAGAGAATCCAAAACGACGTCGTTTTGAGTAGTCGGCAGATTCGGAGAAGAAAGATTTGGAAAACAAAACATTATTGAAAAAACGATTACATATCTTCATAATAATTGGAGAAATTGTAAATCAATCGAAAGGTTTTAAAAAAAAAATTTGTAAAATTACAAAAAAAATTATCACTTCATTTATTAAAATTGATAAGTTTTTCTATTGATTTGTAATTTTTTTTTTTTTTTTGAATCTTTCAACTGAATTGCAATTCTCCCATTATATTTTGCATTACTTAAATCTAAGTACATACTTGGGTTTCCATTGTATCGGGAATTTTAAAATAAATGTTAAAACGTTCATCTAATTTTATTATTGAAAAATATAAGACAGTTTAAAAGTTTTATTAAAATTTTTATCAAATACTCATATGAGTATGAGACCCACACTATGTAAGTTCTATATGGATCCTATACTTATATGAGATATTTGATAAAAATTTTTATAAAACTTTTGAAGTCTTTAATATTGTCCTTTATTATTTGGTGTGTGTTAGCGTAATCGTGAGTACTATATTAAATATATGTATTAGTGGTAGAATTTATTATACTAACATTGGAGGAGGATTGGAGTTAGCGTGTGAGGGGAGGGAGAGGGAGTAGACAGAAATAGAAGGGAAACAAATTGTTTGAGATCTTAGAAAAAAATTCACATTTTGACTCAAATGATAAGATAGGTGTTAATTTTTGATTTATTACACATCTAATAATATTGAGCCTAATTCTTCTGTCACATCATTATTGATAAAATTGTAGGTCTCACATTTCTAAAAAAAAATTGCTAATTAAAGATGTTTAAGTTATAATTTTGAAGAAATTCTAAAATGCACACCTTTGAAAGGGGTGTATCATATACACCTTTAATTATGCTATTTTTTTATTTAGTTATGACTCATGAAATCTTTAATTATATACCATATTGTGTTTGATTATAACATTTTTTTTAAAAAAATTATGACTCAAAAAAGTATAAAATTATGCCTCAAAAAAGTATAAAATTATGCCATAGTATTTCCCATAATTTTGTCTTAAAAATTGTTTAACTCTCCCCAAATGTACATGAGTTTCACATTTAGTTAATTTAAATATAAAAAATAAAAAACTGATTGTGCAATTTCCAAACCAAGTAGAGTAATGTCTTAGATGTGTAGCCCGAATCCCATTCAAAATTATTATTCGTTGTAGCCACTACAACAAAATACACAATCGGCGACTAAAAATTCTATTTTCGTCGCTAAAAGTATGATTTTTGGCGACTAAAATGCGATTAGTCGCCAAAGTTGATCCCTTTTCCCGACTAAAACAGGTTAGTAGCCGAATATACTGGTTTTAGCGACTAAAATGCACTTTAGTCGCCGAATGTAGGGTTTTTAGCGACTACAGGTTGTTTAGTAGCCAAAAGGGACGGTTTTTGGCGACTAAAATCATTTAGTAGCCAAAAGTCATGGTTTTGGCGACTAAAAAACACTTTAGTCGCCCATTCTGGGTGTTTTGCCGACTAAAATGCATTTTCGTCGCCCAACATACAGGTTTTGGCGACTAAAATTCTGTTTAGTCGCCAAATGTGCTATCCTTAGCTGGGATTTACCTGTTTTAGCGACAGAAAAACAAATTAGTAGCCAAAAAATGGAGCATTGGCGACTAAAATTCAGATTTAGTCGCCAAAAGTACTGCCCAATTTTTTTTTGTAAATTTTTTATTTTTTACATGAAATATATTAAATAAAAAAAATTATTTTTATATATACAATTTTGTATTAATACCAGTGAATATAGTATATAAATAATAAATGTTGCATTATCATTCATGTGATCTGAGGGTGGCGTAGTGGGGAGCACGTGTGGCTAAAGGCGTTGGGGTGCAAGTCTTGGATGTCCCAGGTTCAAACCTTGGGAGTACCAGCGCAGGAAATATTTTTTTTTTTTTTTAAAAGACTTTCAGCGACGAAAGTCATTAGTCGCCAAATGTAAAAATAATAAAATAAAAAATTAACTATTGGCGACAAACAGTTTAGTCGCCAAAGGTAAAATTCCCAAAAATGAAATTGACTATTGGCGACTAATTATTTAGTCGCCGAAGACATATGTATTTCCGACTAACAAATGTTTCGTCGCCAAAGGAATGCGCGACCATATAACGGCGACCACAGTGGCGACTAAACTTTTTAGTCGCGGAAAGTGGAAAAAATAGCTTTGGCGACTAAAAAAGGGGCTTTTGGCGACTAAAACTTTAGTCGCCGATTGTGTTTTTTCTTGTAGTGAGCGTAACCCAACAACTAGCCTTATCCCTTTGGATTCTGAATAATTTTATAAATCCATAATTGACATTGTCTGTAATGAAATGCCAAATATTTGTACATCAATATAAACACAATTCTGACAAAAATTGTTATTTAAAAGTATGAATAAAGATTAGGACCCCTTTCTCTCACTCCTTTGATCCCTTTTTTTTTTTGATTGATCACTTTTTTTTTTTCTTTTTTTTTTTTTTCTTCTTCTTCAATCACCACCCGCCACGTGTGTGGGGTGATGGGGGTTGAAGTTTAAAGGGATCTAAATCACTGCTGTTAAAAGTATATTGTCTATTATAATTCAACTCAATAATTAGTCTCACGAGTTTGTTCTTTTCAAAAGTGTCTATAAACTAATTTTATAGATGGTGTACATATGCTAACAATGTGCTTATCTTTAAATATATTTAATGACACTACAAACTCCTTAACTACCTGTAAATATCACATTTCTCCTTTTATTTATAAACTTATAGATTTAATCCATTAAACTATAAAAATACAGTTGTTTGCTTCTCTCACCCCTTCAGAAATACATATTCGTAGATGAAATGATATGTGAGAATTTTTTGTGGGTTTTCATATGTACGTTTTTAGATGTAATTATACACAAAAACATAAAGTTCCATGATGCAAATCTTCCAAATATAATGGTATAGAAAATTTTCCAAAATAGGGTTTAGACAAACCTGGAATCTGCAAAATTCTTCTTTTTTTCTCATTCACTTCTTGAATTCTAGCATTTTCCAGCAAACTTTCCACCCAATGAAAATTTGAGAATACATCTGAGAAAGAAAGAAAGAAGGCAATAACATTGTTAAAAAAAGGAGAGACCACATGGCCATAACCCTTAAAGAAGGCAAAAAGTTCAGACTTAGTTACTGTGAAGAGGTAAGGCCTCTCAAAAGGACATACACTCAGTGAAAGCTGAAGCAAGAAATCCGGGATAAAGATCACATCAATAAATACAAATCTTCATATCATATATCATATGAGCAATGATTCATACCCCTTAAAAGTCCCACCCCCACCACCCCCCAACACACGCGTGGGGGTTGGGGATTGGGAGATCAAAAAAAAAAAAAAAAAAAAAAAAAAAAAAAAGAAAAAGAAAGAAAGAAGAAAGAGTTAGCCAATCAAATGTAAAAGGGGTGAAAGAGGTGACCCTCAAAGGAGGTCTCAACCTTTATTATTAATATCATATATGTATACACATACATGTCCATTGTACTCTCTAGGGTTTTTGAACAATTGTACCTTTCAATGTCATTATAGGAAAATACATCTTCGGCTATTAAAAATTTTATGAAAAATTTAGACAGAACCTCTCTATTGGGCTCTTATTTTGTGAAAAGAATAATCTAATTTTTTTACATTTTTTATAAACCTCCTAAGAAAAAAATACATAATTGAGTAAGGATAAAGTAAAATATATAACTGTGTTTGAAGAAGCTCTCCAAATGCATTTCCACCATTCGTTTTGAGTGCCTTGTTTGTTTAGAGTTTTCAAAAATTAATTTCATATCTACTTTTAAAAACTTTTTCCAAGGCGGAAAAATTTAGGTTAACCGATCGTCCTCCCAAATATCTGGCCGGTTGACCGGAACAATGCTATATATATATATATTTTAATTGGCACATGTTATTTTTTATATTTTCAATTAATAAAATTCAAAAAAATTTAAATTTTTTTATGAGTTTTAAATAAAATTTTGAGTTGTCTGTTTGGTTATAAGTTGTAAATTTTTGTATCAAATATCATACGTTACATCAAAATTCTCCACTCAATTCAAAACTCATTCACCAAACAAATTTTTTACACTCTAAAACTCACAAACTCAAAATACAACTCTATTCTCAAATCATATTTAAAAAATTTTACCAAATACTACCTATATTTTTTTTCTTTCTTGAACAATATTGTCAGATTAACATGCTACTGTAAAAAGAGTAACATGTTACTATCAAACAAAGTAACATGTTACTGTTACTATTTACATCAATTTCAATAGTAATAAATATTTTTTTAAAAGAATTTCATAGTCAATATAGATCTTATTTGATAGATGAGAGAATTCTAAAAATATTAATTTTATTAAAAACCGACATTTACATCAAAAGTTATATTATTTTAAAATTTAATATTTAATAATAGTGAAATTTGTTAGAAATTTTAAGGAAAACTTTTTGTACTTGTACTTTTTTTTTTATCAGCAAAAGAAGAACTTTATTGATGAGAAAACATACATTACATATGGGAAAACATCAATAAAGAGAGGAGGTGCAAAAAGTATCACAGTACACCCCCCCAATCCCAACTAGGTTGGCACCAAGGAGGATACCCAATCATTTGCTAGCACCACTGAAAAGTTGGTGAGAAACCAACAGGAAAGGAGAGAAAAAAAAAAAAAAAAAAACACCCAGAAGCAGCAACTGCAGATACCAACAGAGAAAAAACACCCAAGAGAGAAAAAACACCAGAAGCAGCAGCTGCAGATACCAACAGATAATTCTAACTGGCTGAAGGTGTTGAACTAAGACAAAAATAACACCAACCAGAACTAAGGCCATCAGATTGTATACCAGCAACAATTGCAGATTCATACCAGAAGCATCATATTGTATACCATCAACAATTGTATACAGTTGATCAAAACAATACACCAGCCGGCTGATCACAGAAGCAGAACAAGTAAATAACCTTCCCATTCTGATGAAGCAGAAACAGAATCCTCATATACTCTCCTTGAGTGGGGTGGAAATAACCATATGTTGCATGTACACCAGCCATACCATCCAACCATGGCACACATCACAGAACAAAGATCAGTAAGTAGTTACATATCAGCAGCCAGAACAGTTTCAGACCATCAGCCAGATCAGTAACCACCATAAAAAACCCCATCAGGTGCATTCCACCAATCACACCCCACAAAAGCCAAAGCAAATACACCAAATATTCAAACCAAAACAGAACAGCTAGCAGACAGTACACCCAAAACCAATGTATCAAACCATAGCAATTCACCAACACACTTTGTAAACCTGAAGCATAACAAGTCTGTATTGCCTTCAATAGTTGATTACAAATGCATTACAGCCTCTCACCCAAGCATACTCTAATTTGCACCAAATTATACACAAAATCAGTGATGGGAAAGTGGAAATCCCTTGAATTAGATTTAAGCCAAATTGCAGTCCTAACAGCGATAGTTTCATGCAGCTTTTCTAGGTTAGGTTGGACATCTCGAAAAAGGCATTCATTCCTGTGCTTCCAGATTGACCACAGAGCCACCAAAGGGATTGCATTCCAGATTCTCCTTTCAGCTTTGGTGAAGTTATTTCCTACCCACCACTGCAAAAGTTCTTCAACAGATCTAGGTGTCACCCACTGTGCTCTCTACCACTGCAACAGACCTGCCCAAACTCTCCATACCTTAGGACATAAGATAAGTAGATGTTCTACTGTTTCCTGGGCTTGTTTGCAGAAAAAGCATATAGTTCCAGTACTAGCATTCAGCACACCTATTCTGTGCAGAAAAACAGAAGTTCTAACCTTATGCTTCCAAGCAAGCCAACCGAAAAATTGGACTTTAGGGGGTAGGTATTTAACCCACACCAAACTGCAAGAACTCATTACTTCTCCATGCTGTAAATCAGTGCATTGATACAGGGTTGAGACAAAGGATTGCCCTGATTTAGCTGCTAGCCAAACTGCCCTATCCGGAGTATGAAGGTTCAAATTCAACATGGGGCCTGCTGAGATAGATTGAACAAGTGTATTAAGCTCCTCTTGTTCCCATTGAAACAAAACCCTCCTAAAGCTAAACACCTAGTTGACAGAGTTTCCTCTTCTAGCCACAAAGGCCCTTAGAGACTCAACCTTATCATTAGACAATCTGAATAGTCTAGGGAATAAGTCTTTAAGGCTGACTGTTCCATTCCAGCAGTCATGCCAGAAACATACTCTACACCTATCTCCCACTTTAATCTGCAGATTATTGACATAAAATTGTAGAAGGCTGGTCCTTTGAGTTGCTACTGCCAAAATATCACCCCAAATTTTGGAACATCTGCTGGCTGTTGTAGGCTCTGGAAGCCATTTCCCACCTTCAACTTTGTATTTGCTACAAATCACCTTCTTCCATAAGGCTGTTTCTTCATTGGCAAACCTCCACCACCACTTGATTAATAAACACACATTCATATCTCTTATTCTTCTAATACCCAGCCCCCTTTGCTTGATGCTTTTTGTTACGTCATCCCATTTTACCCAGCCCCCCTTGCTTGATGCTTTTTGATACTTGTACTTAATGTATTAAAATTTTATTATTATGAGATTTTGATTGAATCCCCCAAAAATCATAGGGCCTCATGATGTACTCCCTTCAAGTTTTAGATTTGAAACCTCCCAAGTACAAGCAATCTCTTGGGACCAAGTCTATACAAGGCAAAGTCGCGGTGCAAAAAATTTATGTATCATCTATATATGCAGAGTAAAATGATTTACAAATAATTTTTTTGGAGAAATTACTTGTGAGTGGTTTTTTTGAAACTTAATTACAAAATCATAAATAAATTTATAATTTTACATATGTTTATAAATAATATTAGTAATTTGAAAATATCTTTTTACCTTCTCATTGACAAGTAATTTAATTTTTTTTTTGAGTTTGACTTCTCTTCTGTTGAATTGGACATCTAATTCAAATTCTATCTATAAATCCAGTTTAACTAGAGAGAAATTTTTAAAATTTTCATTATGCAAAACAATAATTTCTAATGATGTTGTAGTGGTGCTTTTTAAATAAAAAATCAAAATAGTAGATGTTTTGATTTAAAATGAAAGGATCAGAAAACCTGTATCATCTTGTACAAAAATTATCTACATTTGATGTGAATTTTGTTACATTTTGTTTTTTTTCTTCTTCTTCTTCAAGGATGCCCTCTACATCCAATAACTGAATTGGGATTCTCTACAATAATCTCAACTTACAATAGTTTTACAATGCTAATTTAAGGGTGCAAAACACAATCATTACAATATTAAACTATCTTTTAAACCAATTAACGATGTTAGCTATTTTAGTTGGCTTTTTAACTATTTTAGCCAAAGAAAAAAATTGTGTTTGGAATGATTTGTGAATTTTTCTATAGTTGAATAGATGCAGGGGTGTAAAAATGGTCTCGCCCGCCCCAGTGTTGGGCCCAGTGGGCTTTTGCCAAAAATCGAGCTGGCCTACTTGCGAAAAATCTCGGCCCAGGCCCAAGCTCATGTCCAGGAAGTACTCAGACCTCGGGCTGGGCTGGTGAGCTTGGGCTCAAACCATTTTTCCCATCAAAATAGTTTAAAAATGACAGATATCGGGCTGGCAGGGCGAGTCAGGCCTCAAGCCGTGCCTTAGAGTAGGCCTTGAGCATGTGGGTTGGGCTTCGCGCTGAGTGAATCGGGTTGGGGTCAGGTCCCAAAACACACGACCCAACCTAGGCCTAAGGTCACGGGCTAAGCTCAGTCTCGGGTTGGGCCACACTAGGCCGCGGGTGGGCTTTGGGTTGACTGCAGGTAGGTGGACTGATTTTACACCTTTAAATAAATGGTTGTAAGAGAAATAATGATTAATTAATATATATATAATATGACATATTTTATTAACTATTTTAGCCTTTTTATCTTTATGGACTATTTTAATGGAAGTCTTACCTCCTAAACGCCACCTAATTATGATTTGGGCCTCAAAACTATGTCCAATAACTTATAAACTATTTTTTTTTTCAGCAATGATAGAAACCCCTTTGTGGAGGACCCCCACAACCCCCTTTGTGATCCACACCATTCATGATGTGGACCCCACACATACATGAGTGGGCCCCACACATCATGAATGGTGTAGATCAGTAAGGGGGTTGTGGGGGTCCTCCACAAAGGGGGTCTCACTCATTTTTCTTTTTTTTTATTCATCAAAAGTTTTCTTCATTTACACTGAGTTACATAAATATTTAAATAATAAAATTATAAATGCATTATTGTATTTGTATTCACCAAAGAATAATACTACAAATTTATAAAATTTATCCTGAATTTTATTCAAAATAATCAATCTATAACTCAAATTTATTTACATATAAACTTTTAAATTATACAAATTTAATTTTACCACCCCATCACACTATCCATAAAAATCTGGCTAATTTTATGTTGGACTACAGAGTTTCTCTTCACCAAATATATACATGCACATGACTACGTAACAGTGTTGATTGTCTCTGACAGACAGAGAGTCCTAGGCTAGGGCAGGTTCATTGTTTGAAAGGTTGTTACCTAGATGGATGTGTGGCACAGTTGCGTGATCTATTTGCAGACTTTGCAGGCTTAGCCACTAGATTAGTTGATTTGAAAATTATACGTTCAATTACTTTCTTTTTCTTTTTTTAAAAAACAAATATGCAAATAATACACAAAATATAATTAATTTAATTATGTAAATTTTAAAAAAAAAAAAAAAACAAAATGACCCTTGTCAAAATAATAAGTCCCACTAATTTACACTAATTAAAACTAGACTCGTTAATTTGTGTGCGGGTTAAAATTTTCTTTGATGCCTAACTCTTTTTTTTTTAGTGTGGATCATGAAATGAGAATAATTTGTTAATTTGGGTACCTATTTTGGCTTTTGGTAGGGGTCATTTTAGGTTTGTGGAGATTATTTGAATTATTTATTTTACAAAATTTGTTAGAGAATATTTATTGCATAACAATTTAAATTGATTGGGTAATAATAACTATAGTATATGATTGAATAACATATATTTTTAAAAATTAAAGTATTTATTATCAAAATCACATTTTTACATAAATGACTTGGTCGATATATTTGGTCAGATAGACTATTTCAATCATCAAGATGGATCCAAAATAGGCTCCATCAAAGTGCTAACACTCCCATTCCTAGTTTTATCAAGGGTTTTTTATGAATCATGCTAATAATAGTCTTAAGAACTGTGAATAAGAAGCGAATAAATGGAATACAAAATATTTATAATTACAATATACTTTATATATATATATATTGTAACACTTCTATAAATTTAAACACAAGGTTTATATATGCCTATATACTTTTTACACACATATCAAGACTAATCACAACTCCTAAAGTTGTCTTTTAACATTTGTTACATTTTTTTCTTCTCAATCTCAATCTCAATCTCCTCTCCCTCGCACACACAAATCCAATTGGGTCATAGAGTAAAAAAATAAAAAAAATGATTGTGTTTCATAGTGTCATTTTGGGAACATGGTAAAAAGTCACGTTTTTGGACAAAATGTCAAAAAACGTGGCTGCCAAAAACGCCAGAAAAGCCATTTGGCAAGTGCCAAAAATGCAGCCCTAAAATTACAAATTAGGGCCTATGAAAAATAAATAAAAAAATAACTCTCTTATGTTGGGTGAGGGTATTTTGGTAATTTTAATTTGATTTGACACCATAAATAAATATTAAACTAAAAAGCAAAAAGCTAGCTTTTTACCAACTTCCCAAATCACTTCCAAAAAAGCCAAAAAGCTTGGCAAAAAGCCAAAAGCCAGCTTTTTACCAACTTCTCAAAACAACCTTTATCATAGAGTATAGTAATATTAGGATTGGAATATAATTGTAATTCTAAAACTATTTAAATTTATTTTTTAATTTGATAAAATCGCAAATTTATTATAAAATTTTGGAGTTATTACAAAATTCCTCACGAAAATTCGCTTTTGCTTATATAATATATAGCTAGATAGATAGATGTGCTTAGCATACATACAATTTTCTTGGGTATACATACAATACTGCTTTTACTTATATAATTATATGAAAATTGTATGTATGCCCGTAATGCCCTAGTATATTACGGGCATACATACATTGTATGGAAATATGTGTAAAATATAATGAACAAAAAAGAGAAAATAAAAAAATAAACAAATAGAGAGAAAAATAAAAATGGGAGAAAATAAAAAAATAAAAAGAAATGAGAGAGGAAGGTGGAATCATGAGATCATAGAAGGATATGTGAGAAAAGGAAAAAAGTAAAAGAGAGAAGCGGAAAAATAGAAAATATACATGTAGGATATTTTTTGAAAAATATATCTGAGCCATTGTTTTATAATTTGAATAGATCTAAGCCGTCTAAATGTCCTAGTAGGACAAAAATATGTTAAAAATTCAAAAATCATCCTGCTTTATTAAAAAATGTTAAAAATTCATATAAGGTCTAAATTTATGAAGTCTATCAGGTATCCAATATATTTAAAAATAATAATTAATTGTTCAAATTCATTTAATTTGTAGACTATAAAATTCATCAATTTAATCTCTACTACACATAGTAAAATCTGGATCCTAATTCTGGGATCATAGTGTAACAACCCAGATTTTTAATTATTCTGTAAGATTTATACTAATATTATTTAATCTCAGTTTGAAAAATATATAATTTATTATATATTATTATGTGTAATTTTGTAAAATAATATAATTATTAAAAATTTAGGGGCCAAAATATAAATAAATAATTAAGTTAATTTGGATAAGCTTGACACGTCGCAGTTGGCTTGGAGAGCACGAATAGAATTTGTATAAATAGGGAAAGGTTGACTCAGTAAAGAAGGGAGAAGAAAAGAAGAAAGAAAAAGAAAGCAAAGAAAAGAAAGAAGAAAGGAAAAAAGAAAGAGAGGAAAAGAAGGAAAAATTAGTGGAAGCTGAAAGGGTCTTTGATAGTGGAAAGGAAGCGTAAGGTATTAAAGTTAAGGTGAGTTATAATATACCTTGAGTCACCAAAATGTATTTTACGTATGTTTTGACTTACCAAAATCTGTTTTATACAAGTTATGTTTTATTAGTATATTAATAAAAGTTATGTTTTATAAAGATTTCAATTACGTGGTTTTATATCTGAACCTTATTTGCTTAAAAGGAGACCCATGGATATGTCTATTTTACTTTTAAAGAATATTTGGCTATGACCTTATAAATAATTATGTTTTGTAAGTACCACCACGGGAGTCCCACGCCTTGGGGGACTTAAATAACCATTGGCCTCTGTTTGACCACTTTGTGGTCCTCTGTTTGTCTTGGATCCATTGGCCTCTGTTCTGTGCGGAGCAAAGTGCTGTGTGGAACTAAGTGCTACACTATTGTGGGAGCCACCTCTAGAATCCGTACGAGCCACCTCTTGAATCCGTACCTCTGTTCTGACTGTCACTCCTGTGACCTCCGTTCTGTTCTATTTTGTACCGTGGTTATCGTTAATTATAACACCATTCATTTTTTTATACAAAACTGATTTGATCATGTAGTTATCGATATCCGATCAACGTGATTTTTTACAGACATATAGTACTCGACAAGTTCTACACATTGACGGTTCAGATTATCAAAACAGGATCCGTGATTGGCCCCCACGGGCCGAACAGCAGTATGAAAATTGCACCCAAATTGTGTAATTTTTCTTAACAAACGCAGCACAGAACTAAATATACATGATTGTTGAGTTGTACTTTTGTGTGGAAAATTAATTTTTTAATATTTTTTTGATGAATAATAATAACTTTTTAACTTTTTAAATAATTTTTTGACTTTTTATCTTTTTGAAGAGATGTCAAACTTGGCCTAAATATGTAAATTTTATTTTTAAAAAAAACATAATGACCCTTGTCAAAATAATAAGTCTCACTAATTTGCACCAATTAAAACTAGACTTGTTAATTTGTGTACGAGTTAAAATTTTCTTTGATGCCTAACCTTTTTTTTTGAGTGTGTATCATGAAATGAGATTAATTTGTTAGTTTGGGTACCTATTTTGGCTTTCGGTGGGGTCATTTTAGGCTCGTGGAGATTATTTGAATTATTTATTTTACAAAATTTGTTAGAGAATATTTATTGTATAACAATTTAAATTGATTGGGTAATAATAACTATAGTATATGATTGAATAACATATATTTTTAAAAATTAAAGTATTTATTATCAAAATCACATTTTCGCATAAATGACTTGGTCGATGTATTTTATTGGATAAACTATTTCAATCATCAAGATGGATCCAAAATAGGCTCCATCAAAGTGCTAACACTCCAATTCCTAGTTTTATCAAGGATTTTTTTATGAGTCATGCTAATAATAGTCTTAAAAAGGGTCAATAAGAAGCAAATAAATAGAATACAAAATATTTATAATTACAATATACTTTATATATATATATATTGTAACACTTCTATAAATTTAAATGCAAGGTTTATATATGCCTTTATACTTTTTATACACATATCAAGACTAATGACAACTCCTAGAGTTGTCTTTTAACGTTTGTTACACTTTTTTCTTTCTCAATCTCAATCTCAGTCTCCTCTCTCTCACACACACATAAATCCAATTGGTTCATAGAGTAAAAACATAAAATAAATGATTGTGTTTCATAGTATCATATTTGGACGGCCTTGTTAGGCAAGTGATTTTTTTAGTCGAAAAGTTAAAAAGTCACTAAAAAAATCAAAAAGCCAACAGCCTATATCAAAAAGTCAAAGATTCCATTTTCTTTTTACTTTTTGTACAACTTTTCGTAAAAAATTAAAAAGGCATCCCAAACATATTAATTTTTTTTACATCATATTTTAACCAAAAAGTTATTAAAAATGCTTGTTCCCAAACGAAAACAAAGAAAAAGATATGAGTGAGATTTTTTTTTTTTTTTGGTATTATTAGAGAGACAATTTAAGCCTTATGAATATTTTATAACCAATCAAGTTGTTTCTCACAAGTACTCATCATTTTTTATGATAAATAAAATAAACTTGAGCTCTATTTCTCACCATTTCTTACTCAATCTCATCATTTGTTATTATTTCTCACCAAATCACCCAATCCAATCAGAGTGTTAGGTTTCGAATCTGGGTTCGGAAGGCAATATCAATGATTTGGGTTTCGGATATGGTTTCAAATCTGGGTTTACTATGATCACAAACCTGATGATGAAGATGAAGATAAAGAACTCGACAATATTGTGCATTTCTGGGAAATTTTGCAATGCCATTTTTTCTGGGTTCATTGTGATCACAATCCCAATTGTTTGGGTTCATTATGATCACAATCCTGATTTGATAAATTTTTATTTTTCTGTAATTTTTTTTTGTTCGTATTGGTTGTAGAAATTTTGAGTTTTCAGATTGTTGATAAAATTTCTGTTTGTTGCTTGAAATTTTGTGACACAGAAATCAGTTTGTTTTGATAATGCCAACTTGGCACAACAAATGGCATTGTCAAAATTTGGCAAGAGTTTTGGCAGAGCCCATTGGAGTGTTGTTTTTGGGAACTCTTGTCAAATTTTGGCATTGGCAATATATAGCAGATCATTGGGATGCTCTTATGTGTTGGTTGGCAAAGGAAAATTGGCAGGCCAGTAGTAAACAAAGGAACAAGTTGGTTATGCTGTCAAGAAGTACTACCTTTTTTTAAGGAGACATTCACTTCTTTGTCATTGTAAAAACAGAACACTCTGTGCTATGATTCAAGGCAATAGAGCAAGCAATATTGCCAAAAATAAAAACAGAAATAACTACTCTGTTCTGCTGTGGCTTTGGAGCTTAAACAGGGCAATTGAGGGTGATCCTCCCCTCTCCTGTCCAATGCAGAGCAAGCCAAGCCAACTCCATGAGAGCAAGGCCATGCCAGCCAAGTTTGAGAGTAACATAGTGGTAGATTTCATAGCCATAATCCTCAACAACTGTAACTGTGATTTTTATTAAAGGATCTCCATAATTATGGGTGTGTTTGGTTTGTGTTTGTAGAGTTGTTTTTGAGATAAAAAGTACAAAAACTTGTTTGGTTTGCCTTTTTTCAGAAATGGTTTTGGAAAATTGTTTTGAAGAGAGAGTTTTAAAAAAAGTGATTGATTTGATGTGTATGAGAGAGAGAGTGATTTTGGAAAGTAGATAACCAAACAAAATTTTGAGATTTTTTTTGGAAAAAT
This sequence comes from Camellia granthamiana, assembly GCA_036172215.1. Classification (NCBI taxonomy): domain Eukaryota; kingdom Viridiplantae; phylum Streptophyta; class Magnoliopsida; order Ericales; family Theaceae; genus Camellia; species Camellia granthamiana. The sequence continues at coordinate 82,862,696 of CM069906.1, read as the reverse complement.
TTGTTTGGTTTGATTATTCTTGAAAATTTATTTGTAGAGAATTTTTCCCAATAATTTTTCTCCAAGTATTCCATTTATCATAGTTATAATTCAGTGCATTTATTATTATTATTATTATTTTGAACAGAGTGTATAAGTTCATTCATACTTTAAAATAATCATAATGAAGTGGAATCTACAAACCCAATCCACAAACACAAACCACACCAGTGGTCTTAAGCCCATTCTAAACTGACTTCTTCCCCACCTTACCCAGTACAAACAACACAACGTCCGCTTGTTAAATTGCCATACTCTCTTAGGACATGCCTACTGGCCCATAACTTCTCGGGCTTAAGGCCCAACTTTAATTCCATCTGGTCCAAAATAGCAGGCCCACCAGGATGTACAATCCAAAAAAATAGAGTTCCAATCAGAGATGCCCATGTGCTGAAATGCCTCCACCAAGATCTTCTCTACGTTCATGAAGACAAGCCCAGGAACACAGTTGCTCAAATGGAATGTAAGGCCCATTTCACGAAGTTGTAATGTGATGGCGCTTTCACTATCAAGGAGAGTGGTTTGGGCTGCCGAGATGATCTCAAACAAAGGCTTCTCAACCCCGGGCACTAGGTCCGACTCAACTATAATTGTAGCTGCACCATCACCAAACAAGGCCTAGGCCAAACGTCCGCTGTGATCGGTGTTACTAGGCCCACGAAATGCCATCACTGTGATCTCAGAGCAAACGACTAAGACTTGAGCACCTTTGTTATTCTCAGCTAAGTCTTTGACTAGGCGAAGAACCGTGTTACCGGCAAAGCAACCTTGTTGGCACATCATGAAACGATTGACGGATGGATGCAAACCGAGAAAGTTGGCGAGGCAGAAGTCGGCACCGGGCATGTCAACAGCACTAGTGGTGCAAAAGACCAAATGGGTGATTTTGGATTTTGGTTGGCCCCATTCTTTGATTGCATTAATAGCAGCCTCTTTTCCTAGTTTTGGTACTTCAACAATAAAGCATGTCTTGTCTAGCATCCAATGAAGGTGCGCTGTATGTGCACATGTTTGGATTTTTTTATCAAAATTTCCTCAGTCAAGTACAAATAACGGTTCTTGATCATAGTTTTGTCACCTGCAATACACAACAAAAAGAAGATTGGAAACTTTACAAAGCAAGCCATAGGTTCAAATGTTGGGGGGTGATTGGGTACTTGCAGTCTTCTTTTTTTCTTTTTTCTTTTTTCCCCTTCTTTTGGAATTCTAGTATCATTTTTATTATTTAACTCATTGAAAAAAAAACACAAAGAAATACAAATTTGGACATAATTGTGTCCCAATTTTAGAAGAATTTATTCACTAATAATGTAAAACCATAGAAATGAAATACAGAATGTGATACAGATATTTCACAAAAAATGAGTCTTACAAATCTACACGATTGTGAAATGTGTTCAAATAAAATTATTTTGTTCATTCTTTTCCTTTCTTTGGCCATGTGTGGATGCTTTTGTTGGGTATTTTGTCCAATTTTGTGGGGATGCTCATTGGCTTTTATTTTGTTGTATTTATTAGTGTTCTCTTATGTATTCTTTTACATCAATAACAGCTTCTATTTTTCCTCTTTTTTTAAGTGATATATATATTTAGAGAATTACTATTTAGACTCATAAATTAGACTTATTTTATAAACTTAATAATATGTTAAGAAGATGATTAGTTGATAATTAAATATTATCTAATTATCAACTAATTATATATCTTCTTGACATATCACTAAATTTATAAAGTAAATCTAAAAAATAAATTTATATATCATTTTTTATATATTTAATCTTCAGTTATTGACTAATTCCATCGCTAAAAAGTCAAATTTCATGTAGGCATTAAGAGGAAAGGTAAGAGGATTCTGACCAAGGGCTGGAGGCACATTTTTACATGATGTGATGAAAGCTTTTTAATCTCAACTGTTAGGACCCTTGTTGTCAAAATCCATGAAAAAACTAAGTTTGTAATCGAGTTGTAATTTTCCAGTTTTGGTCTTCCCGCTCGAGCAGAGTTTACACTTTCACAGTATTTTGCGCGTCTGCAAAAAATACTGAGTGACGTGTTTTTACGCTTGAGCGTGGGTTCTTCTGCTCGAGCGTGAACCCTAGTTTGGAACATGCGATATAGAATCTCCGCTCGAGCGTCCATTCCCACGCTCGAGCGGACCGCACGATCTCTGCTTCTATAAATTCGCTTGTTGGTCCAACTCTAGGGTCACTTTTCCTAGATCTTCTTTAAGGGTCTTAGGGTTTTTTCTAAGGTTTTCTTTTGGAGTTATTTTGTGAGTTTTTCTTGATGATTTGAGTGAGTATTAAACTCATGTTTTGATATGCACATATCAATGAGGTTGATTGGTTATATTCAAGAGTGTTCTTCTTCGGTGGAATCCGGAGATTTAAGCGTAGAGTTTCAAAGGAGTTTGATACTGTGCGTAGTCGTTGATTCGACAATAGAAGTTGTGGATTCAACTTCAGTCTAATCAATTCCGAGGCGAAAGTTGTGGTGAAAGATATACAGAAGATTTGAAGATAAATTGGAAGAGTTTGGGTAATTTGTTTGTTATCTTTGTAATCTTTCTTTCTTCAGTAGTGGATTGATTAGTGGTGTTTCGCCCGTGGTTTTTTGATCACAATTGAAGGTGGTTCAATTGTGATTTTTCTACGTAAAAATCGTTTGTGTGGATTTATTGTTTTTCGAAAATAACAATCTAAATCACTTTCGTAAGTGCTTGATGATTTAGATTGTGTGTTTTGAATGATTGGGAATTGGAGTAATTAAATCATGATCTAATCACGAATCACTTAGGATTTTCAATTGGTATCAAAGCAGGTCACTCTTTGCTTTTATCAAAACTATAGGAGTGTGATTTTGTGTGATTGGTGATATGGATTCAATTCGTGAAGATAACTCAACCCATAGACCTCCATTACTTGATGGTACAAACTATTCTTATTGGAAAGCTCGTATGAGAGCGTTTTTAAAATCCATCGATGAGAAAGTTTGGCACTGTGTGATCTATGGGTGGAGTGAACCTATTGTCACCATTGATGGTATTGATATTCCTAAACCCCTTGATAAATGGGACACAACCGATTATCAAAACTCGAGTTGGAACAGTAAGGCTCTCAATTCCTTTTTTTGCTCCGTCACACCTGAAGAGTTTCATCGTATTTGCACGTGTGAGGTAGCAAAAGAGGATTGGGACATTCTTGAAACGATTCACGAGGGTACTACTTCTGTTAAAAGGTCAAAACTTCAACGTCTCACCTCTGCTTTTGAAACCCTTTTTATGCTTGATGATAAGACGTTTGATAATTTCTATGCTAAACTTAGTGACATCGTGAATTCCTGTTTCACACTCGATGAAAAAATCCCTGAAGCTAAAGTTGGAAAAATTTTGAGGTCTTTACCCGAGAGGTTCCAATCAAAAGTGACAGCCATTGAGGAGGCTCAGAATGTTGATACCCTTAAGCTTGATCAGTTGGTTGGAAACTTGCAGACTTATGAAGGCCATCAGATTTCTAAAAAAAAATAAAAAGATAGTGTGGCTTTCACTAGTGCTCATGAAACTACAAAAACTCCTGAGACTGAATTTGATTTAGAGTCTGAGATGACGGCTATGTTTACTAAACAATTCAAAAAAAATTTAAAGAAAAGAAGCCTAATTTCAGAGACCTAATTTCAGAGACCTTATTTCAAAAGACAAGAGTAATGATAAACCCAAAACTTTTCCACCAAAACTTGCTCCAAAAACTGAAAAGAAGATTGTAAAGGGGCAAGGGGTCAGGTGTTATAAATGTCAAGGGTTTGGACATATTGCCCTTGAATGTCCTTCGAAAAAAAAATCGAAAGAAAATCTACGCAGTGACTTGGGATGATGAAAGCGGGTCAGAGCAAGAACCCGAAGAAACTGAATCCGGTGAAGATGGAGATAGTGCTTTCATGGCATTTTGGTCCACTTTCACTCAACCTCTTTCGAAGTCAGTGGAATTTGCTCGTGGTCAGAATCTGCACCGTGTCCCCACCTTTGATGGGAGTAATTACTTGTGTTGGAAGATCAGAATGAGGGCGTTTCTGAGAGCTTTTGACCTAGAAGGCTGGCAAGCTATTGAAGAGGATGTTGAAAGTGCTGATAATCCGAGAAATCAGAGAGTTCTGATTGCTATTCGTGGAGCAATTTCTGATGAAGAACAACAATGGGTTGCTCACTGCACAAAGGCTAAAGATGCATGGGACATTCTGAGCCAATTTCATGAAAGATGAGAGTCATCTTCACCACCATCTATCACCTTTCCTGCCTTAGTTGCTCGACTAGATGAGGTCAAGGAGAATGAAGAGCAAAAAGAAGATGATGAAACATCAGAAGACAATGATGAGATTAATCGTGATGATCTACAATAAGCTTACGAAAAGCTTTACAATGAATCTCTGAATTTGTCCAAGATCAATGACAAACTCATTCTTAAGCTCAAAATATGTGAAAGCGAGAATGTCAAACTAAAAGGAGAACTTGTAATAGCAAAGCAGAATGTCATCAAGATCTCTAGTGACAGGTAAGACCTATGTGAGAAACTTCTATCTTGTGAAACTGAAAGGAATGAACTCCTGAAAGTGTATTCCACATATGAAGAGAAGATGGAAAGCCTTGAAATGTCACAAGCTACATTTGAAGAGATGGTTTGTCATAAAGATGAAGAACTCCGAATTGCTAGAGCCATAATTGCCATGTGGAACAAAGGTTCCAAATCATTAGAAGACATCTTCGGGTCTCAACAAATGGATTGTGACAAAAGTGGGCTAAGCTATGGTAATGCGACAACTCACAAGGGACGTGCCTCTACATCACATGACCGGAAGACTCAAGCAAAGGGAAAGCTGAAGGTACACCAGGGTGATCCCCCTCTTCATCTACCGAACGGGGGTAAGATCAATAAAAGGGAGGTAAAACCTGTTTTTATTTGTCATCATTGTGGTAGGTATAGCCACATTCGTCCTTATTGCTTTGAATTGTTTGGTAAGGTGTCTCAAAAGGGTAGAAATTCGAATACTTTTTGGGTTAGGAGACAACCTTACATGTCTAGGCGGAACACCAAGATACATAAGGGTGTTCATAACTCCAAGTCATTTACCAAGACCGCCAGACCTGATTTTGTTAAGACCAAAAAGATATGGGTGAGAAAAGATGACTTGACTTGTTTAGTTGTTCACACTGCTCTAAAAGCACGTGACTTACACATGTGGTATCTTGATAGTGGGTGCTCTCGTCACATGTCAGGTGACAAATCCTACTTCACCTCCCTTGAAAAATATGAAGGTGGAATTGTTACCTTTGGAGATGGTGGCACGTCTAGAGTCATTGGTAAGGGCTCTATAAGTGTAGCTGGTCTTCCCAAGCTTGAAAATGCATTACTTGTTGATGGTCTTAAAGCAAATCTTTTGAGCATCAGTCAAATGTGTGATTCCCACCATGAAGTATTGTTTTCAAAAAATAAATGTGAAATTTTGGATAAAAAGGGAAATACTGTCTTGTATGGGATTCGCACATCTAATCACTGCTATGGGATTGTTATCACTAATGATCTCACTTGTCACCCAGCCATCATAAGTAACATTGATTTGTGGCATCAAACATTAGGTCACATGAATTTCAAAAACCTAACTGAAATAGCCAACAAAGAGGTTGTGAGAAGAGTACCTAAACTGGGTAAGAATCTGAATCATATGTGTGGACCATGTTAACTTGGGAAGCAAACCCGTGCCCCTCATAAAAAAGTGAACAGCTTTACAACCAAACGTCCTCTTGAATTGGTTCATATGGATCTTATGGGACCCACTCGCACAGAAAGCATTGAAGGTAAAAGATACATTTTTTTAACTGTTGATGATTTTACTCGATTTTCGTGGGTAAATTTTTTAAGGGAAAAATCTGATACGTTTGATGCTTTTCAGGCCTTAGTCCTTAAAATCCAAAATGAACAAGGTGTTTTTATTGGACGTATCATAAGAATCCAAACTGATCATGGTCGTGAGTTTGAAAACAGTTCCTTTTCGGATTTTTGTGATATGCATGGAATTAAGCATGAATTTTCTGCACCTATTACTCCACAACAAAATGGAGTGGTTGAGAGGAAGAACAGGGTTGTTCAAGAGATGGCTAGGGTCATAGTCCTTAGTAAGAAACTTCCTCCAAAGTTTTAGGCTGAAGCCCTAAATACTGCTGTTTATGTTATAAATCGCGTGTATTTAAGGCCCGACACTTTACAAACTCCATATGAATTGTGGAAGGGATTGAAACCTAATGTAAAATACTTCAAAACTTTTGGGAGTAAGTGTTACATTTTCAAAGATAGAAAGCCTTTGGGCAAATTTGACTCTCGAAATGATGAAGGTATTTTTCTAGGGTATTCAACCAGTAGTAGGGCTTTTCGAGTCTATAACTTGCGAACTTCTTCTTTAATGGAATCGATCAATGTGGTTATAAATGACACATGTTCCCCTACTCCAGCGACAAATGAGGATGATGATGAAAATGGTGAGTCTCCAATCCTGGATACTGAACCACAAAGTCAAAGAGAAATTGAGATCCAAGCACAAGAAGTTGAGACAACACCATTTTCTCAGGTAAGTCAGAGTCCAAAGAGTGCACAGAGAGACACCACTTCTGATGCTTTTGTCACCACAAGTCCTAAGTTCAAACCATCAACAAGGGTGAAACTGAATCATCCAGCTCAACAGGTGATTGGAAGTGTATCGGATCGAATGAAAACCCGAAGACAAATTCGGGATGAGGTATCTCATATGTGTTATGTTTCATTAATTGAACCTAAGAATATTAAAGAGGCCTTACTAGATGATAGTTGGGTCAATGCTATGCATGAAGAATTAGGTTAATTTGAACGTAACAATGTTTGGACTCTAGTTCCCAAACCTAGAGACATGAATGTGATAGGTACCAAGTGAATCTTTAAAAATAAATCTGATGAGAATGGTACTGTGGTTAGAAATAAAGCCAGGTTGGTTACTCAAGGCTACACACAAGTAGAGGGTGTTGACTATGATGAGACGTTTGCCCCAGTTTCATGTCTCGAATCTATTCGTATTTTACTTGGTGTTGCATGTTTTCTTGGTTTCAAATTATATCAAATGGATGTGAAAAGTGCCTTTTTGAATGGGTACTTTAAAGAAGAGGCTTATGTTGGGCAACCAAAAGGGTTTGAGGACCCTAAATGTCCAAACCATGTCTACAAGTTAGACAAGGTTTTGTATGGGTTGAAACAAGCCCCTCGGGCTTGGTATAATAGACTTACTACCTTTCTTCTTGATAATGACTTTCAAAGGGGTAGTGTGGATAAGACTTTATTTGTGAAACATACTAAGGCCTCGTTTGGCAAGTAGCTATTTTAGCTTAAAAGCCAAAAAGTTACTTAAAAAACCCAAAAGCCTATAACCTATACCAAAAAGTCAAAGATTTCATTTTCTCTCTACTTTTTGCATATCTTTTCGTAAAAAGCCAAAAAATCACTCCAAACATACTAATTTTTTTACCTCATATTTTAGCCAAAAAGCCAAAAAGTTACTAAAATAGCATGTTCCCAAACGAGGCCTAAGTCTCATATTCTTGTTGCTCAGATTTATGTTGATGATATTGTATTTGGATCCACTGCTGATCACCTTGTGAAATATTTTTCCGATTGCATGACACATGAGTTTGAGATAAGCATGATAGGAGAGTTGTCTTATTTCTTGGGTCTTTAAATTAAATAGTCTCCTTCGGGTATGTTTGTTTCTTAGACTAAGTATGCCAAAAATCTTGTGTCAAAGTTTGGTCTTGAGTTTGCCAAACATGCACGCACTCCTATGAGCAGCAGTCTTCACTTTTCCAAAGATTCCTTTGATACTAATATTGATCCTACCTTTATAAGAGTATGATAGGGAGTCTTTTTTACCTCACTGCCAGTCGTCCTGATATTGCTTTCAGTGTAGGTGTTTGTGCCCGTTACCAAGCCAGTCCTAAAGATTCTCATCTTCTTGCTGTTAAACGCATTATTAAATATGTTAATGGGACATTGGGGTATGGGGTTTGGTTTTCTACTGATATTACAGCTGAAATTACTGATTTTTCTGATGCCGACTGGGTAGGGTGTGCTAATGATAGGAAGAGTACATCCTGGGGGTGTTTTTACCTTGGGAATAATTTGGTTTGCTGGCATAGTAAAAAGCAAAATGCCATCTCTCTTTCGACTGCTGAGGCTGAGTACATTGCTGCAGGGAGTTGTCTTGCACAAATGCTGTGGATGAAGCAAATGCTTCATGATTATGGGATAGATCAGAACACTCTCACTCTTTTCTGTGATAACACAAGTGCCATAAACATTTCAAAAAATCCTATCCAACACTCTCGCACCAAACACATTAACATTCGTCATCATTTTATTCGAGAGTTAGTAGAAGAGGGCTCTGTTGTTCTTGAACATGTACCCACTGAGCATCAAAAAGCTGATATTTTTACAAAATCCCTTGATCTTCTTCGGTTTGATTTCCTTAGAAAGACCTTATGTGTAGTGCTTAGTAATTAGGGTGTTACCTATTCCTTGAGTGGGTGTGAGTGGTGTGAGTGCTTGGATTATTGTGTGCTTGGATGCTATAATTTCATTGTCACTGATTTCTGTCATCTTTGCATCTAAATTTATATGAACACTACTCATGATGTTTACAAGATCTCATTCTTCTTTGTTCATAGCTCATTCTGAATGCCCGTACTCATTAACTTCGTGATCTCATTCTGTACACATCCTTGAGATAAACTGTTGCAGGGGTTTCCGCACAAGTGATCAAAGTTCTCTATGGACCACTAATAGTGTTTCTTGTACTTTTTCAGAGGAATTGACCTATACTAGTATATTATAGGTGATGTTGAGTCTTTTAACCATCTACCATCATTTTTCACTTCCACGGTTTCTCCCTCAGTTCATTGAAGTCCGGGTATTAGGAAAAAGGCTACCTCAGAGGCACCAACCAGGCCATCCTTTTTTATTTCATACTTCTCTGGTTTGGTCTCCATACTCTTGAGCGTGCATGCCACCAATGAGTGCCCAAGAAAGAAAAGTTGAAAAAATAATAATAAAAAAAAAGAACTCATTGATTGAGGGGAAGCCTCCACGTTTACTCAACAAATACCCCGTGATTCCTAGTGGTTTGACTTTTTTCTGTGATGTTTTGTTTCTCTTGCTGGAGGTCCAACCATCCGATCACTACGAGGATTAACTCTAGCTCTGTGGCCTCTCAAGGATTATACACACAAATTTTTTTTGTGAGCTCTCATGTTTGTTTTTGAGTTATGCATTCTTATGTTGCTTATGATCATTGATTAAATATTATCTGACTTGTTCATGATCTTGTGGTTCATAATTTTTAAATGTACTAGTTAACAGGCTTCATGGTGTATGGTTAATCTCATCTTAGTGTTATAGTCTTCCGTTTGTACTCCCCTTTGTTTTACAGGTCACCCTTTTTTGGTTGAGTTGTTTTTCATTTATTTAAAAAAAAAGAAAAAAGAAGGGGGCTTGTTTTGAAGTTTGGTGGTGTTTTGTCCCCGCTCAAGCGGCAACTCTCACGCTCACGCGTGGATTTCATTATTTTAGCATTTTGTGCTGTGTTTTGCAATTCTGCGAGGGTGGTTTTGGCGCTCGAGCGTCCTTTTTTGAGCGTCCACGTGTGCTTTGGATCCCGCTCGAGCGTTCAAACTCATACTCGAGCGGACTGGTTTGGTTTAAAACTCCCTCTCTCGACTTTTCAGTTCATTTTTTCCCCCAAAATCCTTTTCTCTCCTAGGGCTTCTTAGCGATTCAGTACATTATTCGTCCTTGGTCTCTTCTTTGCTGATTCCTGTTCTCCTTGCACACCTAAGGTATGTCTATCTTCAGTTTCGTCTCTGTTTTTCTATTTTTTTTATTCTTTTTGGTTGTAGTTTTTCCCCTTTCTTATTTAATCCTTCACTCTTGTTCGTATTATTTGGGTTTTGTTGTTTTTTGCTTTTGTTATGCAATATTGGACATTGTCATCCTAGGATGTGTTCTAGATCGTCTCTACTTTTTTGTTCTAGTTTTTCTTTTGATATTAGGTTGTGGCATACTGAGTTGGGTTAAGAACTTTTACTCTCTAAATGTCTTACTGGTTTCCATTGGATCTGTTTCTTTCTGTATGGCTTATATGATTCACCTTGACTCATCTCAGCTGCATTTTGTTCTCTTGTAATTACTATGCATTGATCATATTGATACATACCATTATTTGCCTGACTCATGATGATAGATTTGACTGTGCTACTAATGTTTTGTTTTTTTTCCTTTTTTGGTTTAATTTTTGTCTTGGGTTAGTGGTTTTGTGTTTTTTTTTTCTTTTTCTCTCTTTTGGTTTCTTTTTGGTTTAGTCGTGTCTTCCTCTAAGTGAAAGAAGTCCACTGCCTCTCGATCCTCCTTTAACTCTGATCGGTTTCCCTCGGCTGAAAAAGCCAAATTGTATAGAGAGTCCTATCTATCTCGTACTGTTCATCTTGAACGGATTGTTCTCCCTAACACTTTTGAGTCTATCCATATCTGTCCACTTTTTGATCCCTTGGGTGGGGATTTGGTACTCTCTTTCTCGGGTCCTCAAAATCTTAGTTGGGTTAGAGAATTCTACTGTAATATGGAGAGTCTTGATGACATTGGTCCGTTATTTAAGACTTGGGTCCGGTCCAAATCTATCACAGTTACCACTAATTTTATTAGAGAGCTTTTAGGGATTAGTAAAGTCTTCCTTATTTTCTATCCTTTTCCTGCGAGACCCATTTGTGATTTCAGTGAGATGGCCACTGCTTTATGTGGTACATCTCGTCCTTGGCTCCCAGGCTCATTAATCAAGCAAAATGAGCTCCTACCCTAGTTTCGGTTACTTAACCTCATCATGTGTGCCAACATTATCGTGACCACCCATAGCTCAGAAATCAATCAAGAACAAGGGTTTGCCTTTCAGTGTATTGCTCAACATCGCTCCATTGATCTTGCCACTTTGATAATCTAGAAGATGGTTGCTGCATATGAGCGTAACAACCTTGGTCTACCTTACAGGTGCCTCATTAACCGGCTTCTCGCCAAGTTTAAGGTTCCTTCGTTTGATGAGGATGAGTTTGCTTCACTTTCCCAGCCTTTTACCAAAAAGACTGTCTCCCAGATTCAGTCTCATGTTCGGAGGGTTTCTACTGGGGTGGTTCGTTCCGTTACAGGTACAGGTGATGCTGCTATGGCAGAGAAGGATGAGTTTGATGCAACTGCTGCTGGTGAGGAGGAGCAGCCACCTCCAGTCCGTACTATCCGTGGCTAGCTCCACCATTTTGAGCAGTCTGTTGTTTCTCATTTTGATCGACTTGAGGGCTAGATGGATATTTTCGAGGCCAGGCTCACGGATCTAGAGACTATTACCGATGCTCGGCTCACTGGGTTGGAGGCCTCATCCAGGCGCATTGAGGAGTCCGTTGTACAGTCTTCTACTCATTTGTCTCAGATCCTGTCTCTTCTCCAGGTGCAGTCCCTGCCACAGCCACTTGCTCAGTGATCTTTGATGCACATATATGGTTTTTGTTTTTTTTATATATTGGTTTTTGTTCTTTCCCAGACAAAAAGGGGAAGTGAAGATGCTTTATTATGATACATGGGTTTTTGATACATGGTTTTTTTGATGTTCATATGATACATGGGTTTTTGGATGTTGGATGTTCATACTTGAATACTTGAAGCATGCTTTATTAAGATATTTGGTGATATTGTTATTTTTGGATAGATGGGTATATTGGGTTGTTTTTAGATATCTATATCTTTTGCTATTTATCCAGTTCCACAGTTTTGGTTTGTGTGTTTGTCTCTTCAGGTGGATTGTTCAAGACTTGCATGATTCGTGGTCTTTGATTTCAGTGTTTTTTTTTTTTTTTTTTTTTGTGTTTTGGAATTTGTTAGGAAAATTGTTTTAGAACAGTTTTGTTCAGGATTTGACAAAATGGGAGATTGTTAGGACCATTGTTGTCAAAATCCATGGAAAAACTAAGTTTGTAATCGAGTTCTAATTTTCTAGTTTTGGTCTTCCTGCTTGAGTGGGAAAAGTGACGCTCAAGCAGAGTTTACACTCTCACAGTATTTTGCGCATCTACAAAAAATACTGAGTGATGTGTTTTTACGCTCAAGCGTGGGTTCTTCTGCTCGAGAGTGAACCCTAGTTTGGAACACGCGATATAGAGTCTCCGCTCGAGCGTCTATTGCCACGATCGAGCGGACTGCGCGATCTCTGCTTCTATAAATTCGCTTGTTGGTCCAATTCTAGGGTTACTTTTCCTAGATCTTCTTTAAGGGTCTTAGGGTTTCTTCTGAGGTTTTCTTTTGGAGTTATTTTGTGAGTTTTCCTTGATGATTTGAGTGAGTATTAAACTCATGTTTTGATAAGCACATATCAAGAAGGTTGATTGGTTATATTCAAGAGTTTTCTTCTTCGGTGGAATCCAGAGATTCAAGCGTGGAGTTTCAAAGGAGTTTGATACTGTGTGTAGTCGTTGATTCGACAATAAAAGTTCTGGATTCAATTTCAGTCTAATCAATTCCGAGACGAAGGTTGCGATGAAAGACATATAGAAGATTTGAAGACAAATTGGAAGAGTTTGGATAATTTGTTTGTTATCTTTGTAATCTTTCTTTCTTTAGTAGTGGATTGATTAGTAGCGTTTCACCTGTGGTTTTTTTATCACAATTGAAAGTGCTTCAATTGTGGTTTTTCCACGTAAAAATCGTTTGTGTTGATTTATTGTTTTTCAAAAATAACAATCTAAATCACTTTCGTAAGTACTTGATGATTTAGATTGTGAATCTAATCACGAATCACTTAGGATTTTCATCAACAATGCACAATGCATTTTTTCTTTCCTTATTTTTCTGTTATCAATTATAAAAAATAAAAACAAAAAATAAAGGCAAAAACATTCCGGTCATATCATTACATTGAGACATTAATTCATTATTCCGTATCATTTTTTTTGTGTGTATTTTTTATACATTTCACAATCAATTTCTCTTTTATTACAACTATATAATGGAAATGATCTAAATTTTCTGTGATTAAAAAAAAGAGATATTTATACACAAATTCTAATTTATGAATTTATACTCCAATAAGTTTTAATTAAAATTTTTTAGACCTTCAAATCCAATTAAATTTTTAATAGTCGGAATTGGCATTCATTATTCATCATTTATGATTTGACATTTATTTTGATTTTTAGAACTTTAAAATATCAATTTTCAAATTGAAAAAAAAAAAATTTATATACAAAAAAAAACAATTGTTTTTTATTTGAAAAAACTAAATTATTTTTTGGTATAAAACTGAAAATTTTGTATCTATAAAGGAGCATGATGATAGAATATTGATATGCAAAATTGGAAAAAAAAATTAAAAATGAAAAAACTAATAATGTTATCAGTTTTAAAACTAAAAAAAATGATAATATTCTCGATTTTATTGGATAGTTGAATCAAACCAATAAATAGAAGATCAAAAATATTTAATTTCATGTTTTTTTTTTTTCCATCAGTTAGTGAAACAATTATCTTGAATATTATTATACAAAATTAATAATATTCTTAATTTTAAAAATTAGAAAAAATTGATAATATTTTCAGTTTTACTAAATAAGATTTATTAATTCAGAAAATCTTAGATAAAATCTAAACTAAAATTTGTAAATAGGACTTTTAAATAATTAACTCAAAAAAAATCTCAAACGGCAAATGTTGGGTTTTTTCTTTTATAAAAGAATGCATGAGTATAACATATACCGAAAATATACAAACAATATTTTCTCAAAATTGTCACTTTGCATAGACACAAGCAGGTGTTTGGACACATGCATGAATATACCAAAATTCAGGTGGACAGAACTCAAAAAATTATTCAGTAACTTTACAGTATATATATAACTTACATATGCGCTTAAATTTTTCTTTGAGTTCGGTCTTATGCTCACTATTAGTAATACGAAAGTAATAATCCGGAAATGTGCTCTGATTGAAATAGTTGGGAGGAGTTGCCATTCCAATCGCCATAATCGTTGCCAGACCTTGGACCCGCTGTGCTTGTCGGACCTCCTCCACGGTTACCATTTTTCCTTGGAAAATATTTAGGTGTAGTGGTGTACATGTGCAAGGACCAGCAGCTAGTAGGCAATATATGTGAGTTTGTAACAAAAACATGTTATGACATGTTTATATAGAGGTGAGATCTTCCATACACACTGTCACGACCCAAACCCGGCCCTATGGGTTTAGCACCGTAACTGGCCAGTAATCCGAGATTACCGAAGGCCTGCTGAACAGTAATACAGTTAAACAGAGTACAGGGCCTGGCGGAAGCCAATACAGTAAATAACTAGTGTCCATTGAGCTGTGAAAATCTGTATGCCAAAAACATTTTTCATGCATTCATACAGTTCAGAACGGTACAGTCTATACAATCATTTACAGTCAGTCAGTACAGGGATCGAATCCCTAGACAACAGTACGGTATAACAGTAGACAGTCTACACAATAGTACAAAACAGTAAGGAGACCGATGGGGACACAAAAACACCCCAAGCCATAGCATGGCAACTCGGAACCTCGCAGTGAGGCACATAGGCTGGCTTGACAAAACTGGGGACCAACCCACGCTCCTAGCTCCGGTCTGGCTGCTGAGAACCTACATATATATATAAACAGTGAGCTAAAGCCCAGTGAATAACATAAAGCGTAAAGAGGTTATGAATGAATGTCCTTACAGTAATGAAATCAGTTCATTAAACAGTATTTCAGTCTTTCAGTATTTCAGTCAATCAGTCATATGTGGTACATCCATTAGCCTATAAACAGTAGGTCCAAAAGGACCGGGTCTTAACAGACCCAACAGTAATGATGGCCATCAGTCAGTAAACAGTTTGGTTCCACAAGGGACCGACAGAGCTCTGTAACAGTAACAGTCAATGCTAAGGATGCCACAATACAGTTCAGAATACAGGACATACATTTATTCAGTAAACAATATCAGTTCAATAAACAATTCAGTTCAGTATTCAAAAGATAACCATTTTGAACATATCTTTACACAATTGTTACTCACAGAAATTGGGCTACAGTATGCTAGAGCGCGTCCCCGAGTGCCAACCCTAAACAGTTAACAAATTGAACACACTCTAAGTTTAACAGTTGGGGAAGTACAATAATTAACTCCCTATTATGCCTTGGTGTGTTCTACACCTACATCCTCATTAAGATGCCTTAAATATGCCCTAGGAATGCCTAGGATGGAAAGATGATGCAAAGATGCACTTAGAAAACATTTGCAGAATTTTCAGTGAAACAGAGTCCCGCTCAAGCGCAGGTTTCCCCGCTCGAGCGGACAGGCAAACAAAGGTCCCCGCTCGAGCGCAACATCCCCGCTCGAGCGGACCAAAAAGTACTGGATAGGTGAAATCTCCGCTCGACGCCCACTCGAGCGTGTCACCCAGTCCTTCGCTCGAGCGCCCAATACTCCGCTCGAGCGGACTGATGCACGGTGCAAGATGCTGGGAGCTCGATTTCTCCGCTCGAGCGCTACTTCTTCCGCTCGAGCGGACAACAAAAATCTAGAAATCCCAGATTTGAGTCCCAAGTTCAAAACCAAGTTCAAAAGCAATATTTTCGATCCTCTTGGGCCATTTTCTGGAAAAACTCTTGCAAACTCAATGTACAACAAGTTTCAAAACTCAATTTAAGAAATCAAAGCCCAAGGGTGTTTAATTCAAACCCAAATTCAAACCATTTTTCAAGAACAACGCTCAAACATGACATGCATGGGTTAAAACTCTTTCAAGGCTTTGATGCTAGCTCAAATGAGCTCAATTCTTTGAAAACAAGATAAAAACATGGATTACAACAATAATATGGGCATGCATGTACAATTTTACCATGAAAACACCTTAAAAATCAACAATACAAGCATGCATGCATGAACTATGCTCTAATTCAACATGTATGAACTAATCCATGACTTCATTTTACCATGATGCATAAACCATGCAAGACTAAACTTAAACACTAGAAGAAAGAGATGAATTTCTACCTTAGACCTTGTAGTTCAAGATTTAGGAGCCCAATTTGACAATTCTCCAACAATTTCTTCAAGACTCAAGATGATTCCCCAAATTAAGTTTAATTCTCTCACTCTCTCTCTAATTCTCTAACTTTGGTCGGCTGAGGCTCTCAATATGGCTGATCAAAGGTTGTGTAGGAGTATAACAAAGGCTCAAGTAGAATATAATAAAGGCCCACTACCAATGGCAAAATCGTAATTAAGCCCAACTCTTCAATTTAACTCATTAAATCTAATTTAATCATTCCTAATCAATTTGCAGATAAATATATCATTAAATCACAAATATTCTACTGAGTCCGAAACACTAAACGGTTTCTAATTCGGCCGCCGATAAGGCCTCCAATTAACAGTTTAAACACATGAATTCAAACAGATAATCAATCAATCAAACAGATGCAATATGCAATTCAATAGTTAAACTTATCCAATTTCAGTTTCGATTTCAATCAGTCCATTCAGTACTTCAGTTAATTCAATTATCAGTCATTATCAGTTCAGTTTAGCAGTAACCAGTAGCTAATTCAGTAGTTTATCGGTAATCAGTACGAGGGTTGTTACACACACCCGTTAAAAGTGATGTAAAATTTCACTTTAATGAGTGTTACTATGTAATATCACAAATTAATAATAAACTTATATATAACAATTGAACCTAATTTTTAATAAATAATCACCTTATCACATGCATGGTAGGTTAAATGGAAAAAAAATTATTGAATGGTGATATAAAATTATTCCTAATAATTGAATGATTGTACTTGTTTTGAAAAAAAAAAAAAATCAAAGGCAAAATCTTTTTCTTTCTTTTTATTTTTTATTTTTTATTCAACTGAATTAAGAGCAAACAGAAGATAAAGTATCCTTACAAAACAAGAAATTCAATCCCTCACAATATTTACTCCAGCCATGTCATCAATGACTAAAGATCTCACTTCATCAGGTGGATCTTCTAATATTACCACATGATCATCCTGGGCTACTTCCAAATTTGCTAGTTTGTGAGCAACTCTGTTCCCCTCGCGGAAGGAGTGGCTGAGAGAACAGTTGCATCTCTTTAGGAGGAATTTTGTGTCTTCAATGAGGGCCTTATGAGGTGAGTTGTAGTTTGATCCATCTTGGAGTTGGATGATAGCTTGTTCAGAATCTGTTTCAATTTCCACATTCGTGGTGCCTTTTTGGAAGAAGATGGTGAGTCCCCGATGTATGCCCCATATTTCAGCTTCCAAACTTGAACGGTGGCCTAGTTTGCCATAGTATCCCCATAGCCAAGTGCCAGTTTCATCTCGCAGTAGTCCTCTATATCCAGCTTGGCCTGGCTCTCCTTTAGAGCATCTATCCATGTTAAGTTTGAGTTTACCTGCAGGTGGAAAAGACCAATGAATTAGTCTAGGTTGAGAAGGATTAGGGTGGAGAAGGGAATGGAAAGCCTGTTTAATCTCTTGAATATAAAACCTTATGTTCTTAAGACTGGTTTGAATGGGGTTCAAGATGTTGTCAAAAACCATTTTATTACGCTCCTTTCAAATCTGTCAAAGAGTGATAGTAAAGATAAGGGGCCAATTAAAACCACAAAGCATCAGTTTGTTTTTCAAATTTGAGAAAACCCATTCAAACAAAGGTTGTCCATATCCTTGCTTCTACCAGGCATGGTTAGTAATTGCAATCCAGACAGCCTTAAAATTTGTGCAATCTCTGAGGAAGTGACTCATATCTTCACTAAGCAGGCCACATCTAGGACAAAGATCAGATGATGCCATGTTTCTCACAAGCCTCAAGTGGTTGGTAGGTAATCTGCCTTTCAAAATAAGCCAGAGGAAGCACTTTAATTTCTGAGGAATTTTCATTTTCCACAGCCATTTCCAGTCTCTGCCATCTCCTTCTTGATTTGTGATAATTTTGTAAGCAGATGCAGTGGAAAACATACCAATAGTGGACCCATTCTAGGAGGGAGCATCTGGGTAGGTTACAAATCTAGGCCTATAGATGGATATGATCTCCTGGAGGTCCTGTTGGTTCACAAGATTGACAAGGATATTAGTGTCCCAATTTCCCTCATCATCAAGAACATTGCTAACCTTAGTTGAGTCATTATCATGAGTGGAATTATAGTTTTTGGTCAATGGTTGTTTTCCACACCACTAGTCATTCCAAAAAGAGATAGTGTCACCATTTCCTACTCTCCACTTAACACTGTTTCTAAGGGTATCCCTAGTGAGGCAAATACTCTTCCAGATAAGGGATGATTTTTCTTTTGGGGGCAGTTGAAGAAAGAAGTGGTTCTCAAATATTTGGATTGCAGGATTTAACACCAGAGTTTGCTATTGTCATTTAGTAAATTCCACCCTAGTTTGGTGAGGAGAGCTGAATCTTGTTCTCTAGTTTTTCTAATTCCAAGGCCACCATCATTTTTGTTTTTGCACACACTATCCTAGTTAACAAGATGTATTTTCCTTTTATTCTCAGTATCACCCCATAGGAAATTCCTATTAATTTTTCAATTTCATCACAAACAATCCTAGGGAGTGCTAGAGTTTGCATATTGTAACTAGGGATGGCAGAAGTAACTGATTGAATGAGAGTAATCCTACCTGTAAGGGAGAGATTTTTAGCTTTCCAAGCTGATAATCTAGACTTCAGCTTCACAATAATTTCATTGAAGTTATGTTTGCTATTCCTTGTGTGAAGGAGAGGGGATCCCAAATATTTACTAAGGTCATGTGTAAGTGGGATACCACTCTGGTTACTTAGGGACCTGGCTTGGTTAGAAGAAAGGTTGGGGTACACAAAGATTTTAGATTTCAAGTGGTTAATTTTCTGGCCAGAAATCTCACAAAAGTCATTGAGGACATCCATAATAGTAGCACAGTTGGTGTGGTTAGCTTTAGCAAACAAAATAAGGTTGTCAGCAAAGAATAAATGGGATAAAGTGGGACTATGTCTAGAAGCTTTGATTCCTTGCCAAGATCCCTCATTCACTTTAAGGTTTATCATGTTAGATAACATTTCCATACAAAGAACAAAGAGGTAGGGTGAGAGGGGATCACCTTGCCTAAGTCCTCTCTCCATATGAATACCATCCAAAATTTCACCATTCCAGAGTATAGAAGAGTGGTTATTGATAACACAGGACATAATCAGTTCCATCCATTTCTCATTAAGTTTAAATTCATACAAAGTATCTCTAATGAATTCCCATGAGAGCCTGTCCTAAGCGTTTTCCAAATCAATTTTAAAAATCATACCTCCTTTTTTTCCTTTTTTGTTCTCAAAGTATGAAGGATCTGTTGCATGATAATAATGTTGTCAGTTGTGTTTCTCCCAAGTATGAAACTACTTTGGTTAGGATAGATGATTTTATCCAAGAGGGATCTAAGTCTACCCACAATGATCTTAGTGATGATCTTATAGGAGACATTGCAAAGGCTAATGGGTCTAAACTGTTTGATGTTCTCAGGATTATCGACTTTAGGGATCAACATAATTAAGGTCTCATTGATAATACTGGGGACTTTGGTATTATGAAAACAATCAATGACAAAATCACAAATAGACTTACCCACAGTGTTCCAATACTTCCGGTAGAAGATGGCTTGCATACCATCATTTCCTGGTGCTTTAAAGGCACCAATATTCTTAACAGCTCTCAAGATCTCAGTATTAGATATGGGTTTAAGGAAATCAACATTGTCATAATTAGTAAAATAATTAGAAGCAATATTTCGCCAATGGTTAAGAAAGTGAGTGTTCGTTTGTCTGAAAAGGTCAGAAAAATAGTCTAAGATAATGGCCTTAATTCCTTCTTTCTCCGTAATCCAGTTTCCTTCAGTGTTTTTAAGGGCATTAATTTTAGTTTTCCTCCTCTTGTTGATGGCAGAGACATGGAAAAACCTAGTGCTTTTATCACCAAGGGATATATATTTAGAGCGAGATTTTTGAAACCAAAGCATTTCCTCTTGAAAAGAGGTGACATTATATTGATTGATGAGATCCTTCTCTAAGGCCTGTAAATTATGAGAGAAACTGGTAGTTTGGGCTCTTTGGATGCCTTCTATCATAGCAAGAAGGAGTCTTTTTCTTTTAAAAATGTTGCCAAATTTTTCCTTGTTCCACACTTATACTCTGAGAGTGAATTCAGCTGTGGACTCAAGAAGATTATTGTTCATATCTTGCCAGGAGGAACTCACCACATTTAAAAGACCAGGGTGAGACATCCAAGCAGCTTCAAACCGAAAGGGTCTGCGAAGGGGGTTTAGAGAATGCATACCTTGAGTGTGGACTATCAATGAAGAGTGGTCTGAGTATGTTCTGGGGAGCACTCGGACAGTCGCTTCAGGGAACATGGTCCTCCAGTCTGAATTCCACATAGCTCTATCAAGTCTTTCCATGGTGTTAGCAAGCCCTTGCCTGTTGTTCGTCTACGTGAGTCTGGGACCAGTGCTTCCCAAGTCTAACAAGTTGCAGCTGTTCACCCTATCAAGGAATTTTTGGGTTCTTCTAGAGTTATGGTTTGGAGAAAAACTTATTCTCTCATTTTGGCTACCATAGTCATTGAAGTCACATGCCACCAACCAAGGTTTCTCCATGTTCTGTGCAATTGACTCAAGATCATCCCACAGAATGTCCCTAAGAGAGGGGTTTGGGCTAGCATATACAACTGCTAGGATCCATTCCTCATAGTCCTCTTTATGGACAGTGGTGTGGATGGCTTAGGAGTTAACAGATGATGCTCTGACATTAACCTAGGTGGTGTCCCAAACGATCCAAATACCTCCAGATCTACCAATAGGATCGACAATTGTTGAAGCTGTGAAACCTAACCTGTTGAAGAAGTTGCCCATTGTACTAAAAGCCACCTTCGTTTCCAACAGAATTAATATTTCCAGTTTGTGAACGCGAATAATCTCAACAAGGTACGTTTGAAGGTGTTGTAGCCGGCACTGCAGCAATTCTAGATAAGTAGTTTTAACAAGTCCATAGAAGGGTAAGAAAGGGGTGTATCAGTTATCAAATCCTTGACAATGCTACGAATGTGTCGGTGGTCACCCTCCACAGATCTCATGGATGCCATCTAGATCGATTGAAGTGGCTTCACTAGACCGTTCTCCCATGGTGTCTCTATATTCAGTCGGATTTGTTCGACCCACTAAACGAAAGCGACGACGTGAGCTGCTTCGCTCTCGGGATCTAATAATAGGCCCACTGATTTGCTCTAATTCTGGTGTTCTTGCACTCCCAGCTTCAGTGACTTTGGTTTGGAGCCCTCTGGAATCTCCATTGGTAGTAATACCTGGGTCTGGTGGTTTCGGTTCTTTCCTCCAAGCTTCCTTAGTGAAATTGCTAACTATGTTTATGGGGGTTTGGTTCTTAGGAGGGAAATCTGTGTTAGTTAAGGCTACCATGGTTGGGTTCACTGGTGGTGATGGGTTTGCCGAGGTGTATATCATGTCAGTTGCTTCAACTGACGATATGATCTCTTCGCTGCAGCTAGTGTTGCTTTTCAGAGCATCATCACGTGTTTCTGGTCGTAGTTCAGAGGGTTGGTGTGATGAGCTAGCTTCCAAAGTCTTTAAATCGGGATAAGGTTTCGATTTGGGTTCTATATCCATAGCTTTGGGATGGGCTGGGCCAATTTTGGACTTGCCTCTATTGTCATTTGGTTGGGTTGGGCTTGATTGAGTGATATGCTCATGATCTGCCGCTATTACAGTGCCTAGGTTGTTCCTGCCTTTGTTAGGTTCCTCGTGGTCAGCATGGTCCACTTTAAGATATTTAAATATGTTAGGCTTGGAGATGGGCCTGTGGACTTTTGGTTTTTTTTAGTTTAGGTTGGTCTGTGAGTGCGCTTGGTAACTAGCATCCATGGGCCGAATTCTACCTCTCATTCTCTGACCAGTGGCAGGTTAATGTTGTTGGATGTGGTTTGGGTGACGTTGATTGTTTTATCGAAAACGGCTAGTTTGGTCATCGATGATGGAGCATTTGGGGCCTTGAATCGGCATGCTTCTTTCCAATGGTCAATTCTCCCACAAATAAAACAGAAAGAATGGAGAGATTCGTATTCAATATTGTAATACTTATCCTCGATGATGAATTTGGGCTGCAATGGTTTACTAAGATCGATTTCGATGCATACTCTGGCAAATTTCCCCCTGGTAGCCATAGCCGTTGTCCAGTCAATTTTGAGAGGTTTTCTGATAGTTTTGGCAATTGCAAACAAGACTTTATCTTGGTAGTATTCAATCGGAAGCTCCGGAAACTGAACCCATACTGCGGTTGTGGTTTCAAAGGCTTCCGATGGTTTGAAGTTAGGCTCCAACCTTCAAATCGTGAGGTAATGATCCATTATCACCCAGGGCCCCTCCAATGTAAACTTTGGTATAGTCCTCTTGTTTAGAGAATTTAAAGAGAAAATAATTAGTTCCCAGGTCTATGTCGTTGAATTCACCAATAAGGCCCCAGATGTTCTTCATTTTAGAACAGAGCATTTTGTATCCAATATTTTTGCCTAGTAGCCTAACAATTAACGTGTTTTTCCACAGCCTTCTTATCTTATCCAAAAATTTCCTTGGTAGCGAGACTTTAGGTATGCCCATGTGTTCTGAGAGAGTACTTTCAACTGATGAGTGGTGGTCATCATCGTCTTCATCTGATGAGAGAATGTTCACTCTATTGTCAAACAAATAATGACCGCGTTGAACCGTATTCAGGGCCTCTTTGAACGATTTGGAGGGAGGGATCACTGTCGTTGCAGGCTCGTGTAATTTAGGTGACTCTATGTTTGTTTCAGTTTACATAGTCATTACCTTCTCCATCTCATCTTGAACCTGCGAGTGAGCTGTCTCTATAGTGGGTTCTGTTTCCATACCCATTACTTGCTCCATCTCGTCTTGTACCTGGGAGATAGAGCTTTTGATTTTCTTGGTACTACTAGTAAGATGGTCTTGCTCTTCAGACAATTTTGCTAGGTCAATTTGGGTACAGTGGTCGGAGATGTTACCAACGGTAGTGGCTGACATTACTTTAAATCTCTCTCGTATGTAAAAAAGTTTTGACCTCAATTTGGCACGTGCTAAGTTCTTACTCACCACTATACTGAAGGCAAAATCTTTTTTGCATACTTGTCCCAGCCCCTGCAAATGGAATCAAGATTCTTTCCTTGGTTTCTTTTCTTGTCTTTTTACTTGTTGAGTTATTGGGTTCACTTTTAGGTCTAATTTTGATTATCTGAACCGTTCATATTTTAAGATTTGTTGAGTATATCATACCTGTAAAAAATCAAGTTAATCGGATATCAAAAAACATGTGTTCAGAAATTGTTTATTAAATTTTTTTTTTAAAATAATTTTTAGTTTAATGATCCGAACATGTAATTTTTGATATTCGATCAACTTGATTTTTTATAGGTATGATATATTCAATAAATCTTAAAGTGTAACGGTTTGAATCATCGAAATTAAACCCAAAAGTAGATTTAATAACCTAATAAGTAAGGAGTTAAGAAGAAAGGGTAAGGAGAAGATGTGATTCATGTGTTGCACTCGTTTTTTTGTTTGCATATGCAAATTTTTTTATTTTTTTATTTATTTTTATTTTTTTTTTAACCCCTAAACCCACTTTCCAAACATCCCGAGGCGAACGTGCTACAGATGGGTCGCACTTGTCTTTTTGTTTGCTTTGCATATGCTTTTATTATTATTATTTTTATTTTGAGGATATTTTAACCCCTAAACCTACTTTCCAAACATCCCTAAGTCAGTTGATTACATATTATTTTAATTTGAAAGTTTATGTAAAATTATTTGAGACAATTTTTGCTTAAAGCTTATGAGATAGAAATAGATTAAATAAATTAATAAAAATTGATTATTTAGAAACTAAAAACAAATGTTCATATTTATTTTTTTTTTCATTTTAATTATCAATTTTTAACTTACAACTTGTTTGGGAATATGGTACTTTAGCAACTTTTTGATTTTTTAACTAAAATATGTAGTAAAAAAATTAATATGTTTGGGGCAACTTTTTAATTTTTTACAAAAAGATGTGTAAAAAATAAATTTTTTTTTTTTTTGACTTTTTAATATAAATTATTAATTTTTTAATTTTCTTAGTGAATTTTTGACTTTTAAATTAAAATATTGAATTGCCAAACAATAAGGTTTTGATGTCATGTGCTGGTAGACATTAAGGACATGTTTGTTTCACGGCTTGAGTGGCCGGATTGGACTATTATGACTGTGACTTTCACCCACAACATGTTTGGTAGTAAAATAGGAGAGCGGATTGATAGTCCAAGGGGTTTAGTAATCCCCCTCAATAAAGGGATTAACTTGATTGAGTTTTAAATGAGATTAGAAAAATAATAAGGGGATTGAGTCTATTTTATATAATAAAAAAATTATTTATAATTTTTTTTTTTTTATACCAAGAGTACCTATTTATTTTAATATTTGTTTTAGTTTTTTAATATAAAAATAATTTATTTATTTATTTTATATAAAAATAATTTTACATTCTCATTACTAATCATCTCTCATACTATCATTAAAATAAACACATTTTTACTTAATCTTCTCATTAACAATTCTCATATTAACAATCACTTTACTAACCATCATTTCACTAATAATCCTATTTAATCCGCCCACCAAGGTAACGGAACGCCTAAGCCTCCCATTAGAAAACAGGTTTGAAGAAAACTTTGAAGCATGGAACAAAGAGAAATGCATTCTACCCCCTGCTGGGGGTGACACCCAGTGAGGTGTCAGCTGGGGGTTGGTCTGGAAAAAACAGTTTTTTTTTTTTTTTTTTTTTTTTGATTTTCGACCAGTGGGGGCGCGCCACGTCACTGGGGGCGCCACCCCCACTGGGTGTATGAAGCAGTGCTCTGGAACAAAAATCACATAGGTTTCTCTCTGGTCGGAACTCGGACGGGTGAATGCTATTAGGCTTTATGAGTCCATCATGGAGCCCGCATTAATAATCTGAATTATTTAATATGTAAGACTCGTTAAATATTTCATCTATGCAAAAAATAACATTGATCGGATATTGATAGTCACTTGATTAGATCAAATTTATATTAACGATAAATATAATTTTAAAAATAATTATTGATACAAATGTAATCTGATCACGTGACTATTGATATCCAATTAATGTTATTTTTTAAATAGATGAAGCTCTCGATGAGCCCTATATATTGAACGATTTGGATTATCGATATGAAAAACTCAACTGGATACAACCCTTTCCCAACAAAAATATATAAGAAATAAAAAATAAATTTAAAAAAAAGTTGTTTAAAAGATTCCTTTCTCTTTCTCGTGTGTTTTCCCTTTCTCTATGCTCGGTAATATATATGCATATAAATTTGAAACATAGAAAATTTATTTGATAAATACAAAATTATAACATACATTAAATGTCAATATCTAATTTTTAATTATTTGATAAAAATTAATAAAA
Source organism: Camellia granthamiana (assembly GCA_036172215.1). Classification (NCBI taxonomy): domain Eukaryota; kingdom Viridiplantae; phylum Streptophyta; class Magnoliopsida; order Ericales; family Theaceae; genus Camellia; species Camellia granthamiana. The sequence goes on along the minus strand of CM069906.1, from coordinate 82,837,013 downwards.
ATATTTTAGTTATAAATTTTTTTATTACAAAATTAACTTAGAATATTACATAAATAACATCACATAATATTTAATAAAAAAAAATTCGGATAAATTACACCTACACTCCTGAGATTTGTGTTTAATACAAATTGCTCTCTCAGATTTTGGAAATTGCACTCCCCCCCTCTTCTTGAACTTTAGATTTACATTACAAATTATCCCTCCGTTAGTTAACTGTTAAACCACTTGATAGTTTTTGTTTATGTCAGCACTAATTATTTATAATGCCAATTTTAGACTTATCACTCTCCTTTTATCATTTTGATATATGCTCTATAAATTTCGCCTTCTATCATCAACTATTTCTAAAAAGAAAAATGATTTGTGGCACTAAAATTGTTGGCACTAATGGCACTAATTTCCTGTTTTTGTAACTTTGTTTTTTTTTTTTTTTTTTTTTTACCTGATATAGAAATTAGTGCCATTAGTGCTCAACAAATTAGTGCCACAAATCAAAGCCCTTCTAAAAATCCACTCAAAAAAATTAAAAACTGAACAAACAAACAAATCAACCAAAACCCTTTTGGCTGTCATTCAATTAGAACATAAGAATTCATATGGCAGATGTTACAAATGGGTACAACTTCAAGATTTATATCTTATGAAAAGTACTCCACCATTCTAGAAACAAGTCATTGAATCTTGTATACATTTATCAATTAAAGCATTACAAATATATAAATTTGGGTCGAACGGTGGTCTGTCCAAGCAGTAGGCCCTGTCGTGCCATATCCAAGGAGTGTCTCCTCTGAGCTGTGTCATGCGCCATCCAAGCGGTGAGTCTTTCTTCTAAAGTAAAAAATAGAAGAACCATATAATAAACTTCGCTCTCTTTTGACATGTTAGTTAAAAATTAATTTTTTAATTTTTTAATTTTTTTTTTAATCACATCACTTTTTTATTTGTTTGTACGTTTTTTTTATTAAAAAAAATAAATAAATAACTTTTAACCTGTTTTCTAAAATAGGCCTCAATCTTCATCATACCAAAAAATCAAGAAAAAAATTAAAACAACATCTGAAGCCAAGCAGAAATGAGGGATATTGTTTGACAACCCAAGCAAACCCTTTGATATGAAAATGGGCAGACCAAAAAATCTGCCTAATGTATATTTATATTTATATTTATATATACACACACAATCAAGAATTCCATCATTGATTTTGTGCTAGTGTATATCTGATTTGTGTGAAAATTGGATTCATATATACATATATATATTATGTGTAATTCTTGATCAAACCCACAAATCAAACATGGGGTCAGTACATGTACACGTATATATGTATGTATATATTGTGCAATTGGGGTAACGGTTCAGCCGTGGTGGTGATATCGACGGGATTTGTTGATCTGTGCATTGCACTTTCAATCACAGCAGTGGGCAGAGAGTGTTGGAATAATTTTTTGTGTAAAATAAATAAGTAAAAACCAAATCAAATAAATAAAATAAATTACTTACAGAATTTATTTATCGAACCGAATAAGTACAAAAAGATCAAGTTGAGTGTCTGACACTATTTTTTTAAGACAAATTCGCCCCACTTAGGTGCTTTTAGATAAATGGCGTCTATCTTCCAGGATACAATGACCTACACAGATTGTAGTAGCACTGCAAACAATACATATGGCGAACCAAACCTATGTTCTATACTCTTAGAATTTTTTCTAAGAACTAGTATGAAGAACAATGCAAGCAAAGAGCAAAAACAGGAAGAGAATTATTTTTTTGATATCCAAAACTGCTGGAATGAATCTGCTTTTATAGGCAATTAGGTGCCTTTTCAGAAAGGCTAAACAAGTACATCATTGAACCGAACAGGTGCAGAAATAGATTTCAATCTGTCCATAACTGCTGGGCAATTTTAAACCTATCTGGAAGAAACTAAATCTGTTCAGCGTAACAGGTTGAAAAATAGACTGGAAGAGGCACTGTGTATTGGATAGAAAATTTGAATTAATTTCATTCAGAAAAATTAATTTTCTTGCAAAAATTTTTGAAAAAATTCAAATAAATTTTGTCTAAAAAATTAATATTAAAATCGACCTGACCCACAACTACCCCTGGTACGGCTCGGCCGGTCGATCGGACGGCGGCAGCAGCGGCGCGCGCGTGTGGTGGTCTGAGCCAAGATTCATTTTGTCCATAAATCCTCCATTCTACAAACTTGGGGTGCCCCTTGGGGCCTAACCCAAGTGTTGCCACCTGGAACTTAAACATACACATTATCACTGGAGATGTTGTTACGCCTCAAAATTTGGACAATTAAATATTAAATTAGGACTAAACCCCAATCAATATTCCATCAACAAAATCCTAGGGATAAAACAAAATCTAAATGTTCTCGTCACCATAAGGTTTAAGTAAATTTCAATGCTCAAAACAGAAAAAAAAATACAAGGGATGAAAAAAATTAATAAACGCCAACCAAACTATCCATCATAAATTCATAACTATCAGATACCTCCAACATTAAAATAGCAACAACTAGTCAAAATAACTTAAATAATGTAAAGTTGAAAAATAACCCATAATGCCAAATTGTCAAAATACTAAGGTCATAAATAAATAAATAAACTAATATCAATCTTAAATTCCAGAAAACAAAAAAAGATCCGAAAAACATGTCCTACAATTGTAGTTATTCTTGTCACCACCGTAGTCCCAACTAATCTTGCAAAGGAAGCTCGGTTGCATTCAAACATAACGCACCCGAGATGCCAAGAGACAAAACGGCTCAATATACAAGTATATTGGTATGAGTACAAGATTTGACACCCACATGTCCATCAAACACAAACAAAAGTACATTTAATTCTTGTTACGAAAAAAAACAAGTAGTTCTACCAGCACCGAGACGAATTGGTAGTTTCCCAAGATACGGTGGCATTTAGTTTCTTACCTGTACACAACTAAATGTAAATTGAGTATAAAATAAACAAAATAAAAATAAAAACATGGTGGGTCAACCCTGCATAAAAAGTTAGTAAGATCCACAATTTTGTAAAAAATAAAGTTAGTATAATTTAATCATAAGTAAATTGTTGAAGAAGTATAAAAATGTAGCGTTTTATGCTTAAATCATTCGAATTGACCAAAACTCAAAGAACAAAAGTTGTACAAAATCAAATTTTATAAAAGGTAATGCAGAAGGATTTAGTAGAAACTGAACAGGTTGAGAGAAAAACTTAATAGAAGAACCTAGACGGAATTTGACTGAAAAATCTGAAACTGAAAACGAAAAGAAACTGCCCTAAGATGATTTCTTTTGAAAAAGTTCAAAACACAAAAAGTGTTCAGAATAATGTTTTACTTTAATTACGAGAAATCAATAAAAATGAGCTTGTTTCATGGGTTAAAACAGCATCTAAAATCTACATTACTAAAATAAATAACAACTGTTCTAACCAAGATCATCCGATTACAAGTTCTAATCAATCTTTTTAGTACAAAGTTAAAATACAAAAGTTGTCTAGAATTACGTATACATGTCTTTGCCCAAATTTCGTAATTTATTGAGATCGTTTACTGTTTTTCGAGATGTACAAATCAAAGTAATTCAAATTATACCAATAAATTTATATTTAATTATTTGTACCTTAATTCCATCATTTCGACCCTTCACTTCTGACCTACACATATATCTCATGTGCCTCCCGTATACCTAACACCGTTCCAAAGCCAAACTTACACGGGGATATCGTCTCAAGTTTGACCCACACTTCCCGGACGGTTAGCATACACGTAAGTGCGTAAATCAAATCACTCATCTACTCCTAAGAACGAGGCAACAATATATATATACATAACTCCTCATCTACTCATGAAACAAACACAACAATGCCAAGCCTAAGGCATTCAAATAAATCTTATAATTCTCACTTTTTTTATACACTCTTTCTCACCAGCACTCAAATAAAACAACAATCCATGGAGTCATGATGAAGTATTCATAATATATCTATGGGTTCCTAGTTTACTTTAATTTCATATATCCATGAGTGTGATTACAATCATAAAATAAATACATATAAAAACTCTAATCCTTGCATACACAACTAACCAAAATAATTGAAATCAATCCATCATCTACATGCAAGTACAATATCAAACTAACATCAAACAAATAAAAATAAATAAATAAAGCAACGAAATAAATATAAATATAAGTCAAGGAAAGTGAGTTTTACACTCACAATTATTTTTTGAAGATCAAAGAAATGTTTGGAGAGTTAATGAAGCCACTAAAACAAAATCCTAAACCCTTTTTTTTTCTTTTCCTCTTCTCCTTTTCCGTCGTTTCTCTCTTTGCTACACGCACTCTCTCTCTCTCTCTCTCTCTCTCTCTCTCTCTCTCTCTCTTTTGTATCTCTTTCTTTTTTTTACTAGATAACCTAATTGACATTATATTCTATTGCATTATATAAATACAACATATATGCAATATTCATAAATATAAATATCCATATAAGATCAGTATAAATAACTTTTTTTATATATAAAAAATATATATAATCGGATTAATTATATATAATTAAATAATACATTAAATTAATTAAATATCATATTAAATTCTCATGTAATTACACAATTAGTAAAGCTAAAAATAAAATAAAGTAATAATAATAATAAAATAATGACTTATGAAAAATTAGGGTCGCTACAGATGTGGTTCCACCAGTGAAAGAGGTTCATGACATGGCTGCTACATATGAAGACCGTTTAGAGGACTGGGACAATAAGAACTACCAGATCGTCACTTGGCTTCAGAGTACTTCTGTTACCTCTATCAGTTTACAATTTGGTTGTTTTCAACTTGACTCCGTGACTACTCTAGCCAAAGACATTTGGGATTTTTTGACAAAACATTATCAGACTACTAGTCTTGCTCATCACTATCAATTTCAAAGTCACCTTCATTGCATGCGTCAAGACCCTGGTCAGTCTGTTAATGATTTCCTCTCTCAGATGTATTCTGTCTGGGACCAGCTTGCTCTTTCTGAACCTGACTGGCCTCATGTTGAAGATGTTGCTTTATTTACTCAGTATCGTAATTAACAATGTTTGCTTCAGTTTCTCATGGCTCTCACTACCCAATTTGAGCCAGTGCGTGCATCTTTGTTTCATTACACTCCATTGCCCACTCTTGAGCAGGCTATTTTCGAGCTATTATCTGAGGAGAGTCATCTTGGCACTCTAAGGACTCATCATGTGGATATAGTTCTTGCCACTGCTCAATCATTGAGTTCCTCTACACCAACCACCCAGCGGCCCACTATTTGCAATTATTGTTAAAATCGAGGCCTTCCTTCTACTCATCTTCTACTTCATTGCCCAGTCAGATCTTGTCGGTTTTGCAACAAGATTAGTCCTAGCCATCTGCAGCAAGATTGCTTTCGCAATCCAGACCGCTCATCTGCTACTCACTTTTCTCGTGTTACTTCCTCATGAGGTCATTCACAATGTCTCAGGAATCAGTCTAGATCTCTGCTTGCTCATCGTACTGTTGATGCTGCCTCTGAGGAGTTTTTTAAGCCTTTAGATCCAGCCACTCCTATCTTTTACCAAATTGATGTTGAAGCCATGTTCAAACAGTTTCTCACCACCTCTGGTACACCTTCTTCTACTGCTCTGTTTGTGACTTCAGGTACATCTCCATGGTATTTTGACTCAGCATGTTACAATCATATGACTTCCAGTTCTATTATATTTTCTTCTATCTCTTCCTCTCCTCATATTCCCTCCACTCATATTGTTGATGGTTCTCTGATGTCTGTAAGTCATATTGGTTCTGTTTCTATCTCTCATTTATCCTTATCAAATGTTTATCTTATTGCTACGATCACTTTAAATCTTATCTTCATTAGTCAATTATGTGAGCTTAGTTTAACTGTCACATTTTCTACTAATGATTGTTTGGTCCAGGACCCTCAGACGGGACAGACTCTTGGGATCAGTCGTAAGCATGGACGTCTCTATGAGCTCATTCATCTTCATATTCCAAACTCTACCCCGATAGTTGCTCTTATATCTGCTTCTAGCATGTCTCCTTTTAATATTTGGCATTGTCGTTTAAGACATATTTCTGTTAGTCGATTGAAATCTTTAGTTTCTACTGGTCAGTTAGGTCATGTAATTCCTGATACTTTGGATTGTTTATCTTGTCAACTTACAAAACAACCTACCTTATTATTTAATGCAAGTACTTTTGTTTCTCATGCATCATTTGATCTTATACATTTTGATATTTGGGGACCATCACCTACTACCACTATGGGAGGGATCATGTTACTTTGTTGTTTTTGTTGATAATTTTTCACGTTTTACATCGTTATTTCTCATGAAAATTCGATCAGAACTCAAACAACTTTATTACATTTTTGCAAACATGGTCTAAGCCCAATTTTCTAAAAACATTAAAAAAAATTGATATGATAATGCTATGGAATATAGGGATCTTGATTTTCTCTCATTTCTTCAGCATTACGGTACTCAACCTCATCGTTCCTGTTCTGGCACGTCCAAACAAAATGGTTGTGTTGAACGGAAGCATAAGCATATTCTTGACACTACTTAAGCCCTTCTTATCTTTTCCTCGTGTCCTGAATATTTTTTGGGGGAAGCTGCTCTTACTGCTGTCTACACTATCAATTGTGTTCTCACTCCTACTATCCATAACCAAACTCCTTATGAACGTTTACATGGCACTAGTCCTCCATACACAAACCTTCAGGTTTTTGGGTGTGCATGTTTTGTTCTCCTCCAACCTCGTGAACACACCAAACTTGAACCCCGTTCTTGTCTTTATTGCTTTCTTGGGTATGTGATTAAACATAAAGGCTATGGTTGCTGGGATCCTATCTCTAAACGTCTTCATGTCTCTCTTCATGTGGTTTTCTGGGAGCATAAAATTTTTTCATCCTTATCCTTGTTCCATTTGTCATCATCTTCTACTTCTATTCTGTTTACTAATCCTTCTATCGATCTCTTCTCTAATGACTTTGATGCAGGTTCCTTCTTTCTAGAGCTTTTGCCTACACTTGATCCTATCCTGACTACTCCCTCTGATGGTCCTGTTGTGTTCGTTCCAGGGCCTCCCACTCCTATTGAGTGTCCCGTTGAGTCTCCTATCACCCTACCAGATCCTCCTCCCACAGGTCGTTTAAGTCGGGTAACTCGCCAACCTACTTATCTTCGTGATTATATTGTTGGATCCACTACCGTTTTTACTCATGAACCTACTTCCTATCGTGAGGCTTGTACTAATCCTTTTTGGTAGCAAACTATGACTGATGAACTTCAGGCTCTAGACAAAACTCATACTTGGGACATTGTTGATCTTCCTTCTGGCAAGACTATGATTGGCTGTAAATAGGTCTACAAAATCAAGACTCGCTCTTATGGTTCTATTGAACGAGTACAAAGCTCGCCTTGTTGCAAAAGGCTTTGCCCAGGAATATGGTATTGATTATGAGGAGACTTTTGCTCTTGTTGCTAGGCTTACCTCTGTTCACAGCCTGATAGCTGTTGCTGCTTCTTGCCACTAAGACCTTTTCCAAATGGATGTGAAAAATGTCTTTCTTAATGGTGATCTTCTTGAGGAGGTCTATATAGAACCTCCACCTGGGTCTACTTATCCGGTTAATAAAGTTTGCAAACTTTAGCGTGCTCTCTATGGTCTCAAACAAGCCCCTCATGCTTGGTTTGCTAAGTTTAGTTCCACCTCCAGCTCGTATGATTCTACTCTCTTCATGATCTTGGCTTTACCTCCAGCTCATATGACTCTGCTCTCTTTATTCGGCAAACTACTCATGGCATCACTCTTTTTCTCCTTTATATGGATAATATGATTATCACCGGTGATGATATGACTGGTATTCTTAGCCTCAAACAATCTCCCGGCCGACATTTTGAGATGAAAGACCTTGGTACTCTCAATTATTTCTTGGGCCTTGAAGTTTCCATTGATTCTACTGGTTATTATTTATCACAGGCCAAATATGCATCCAATCTTTTGGCTCGTGCTGCTCTTACGGATTGCAAGACTGCCCCTACTCCGATTGATACTCAGACTCATCTCACTCCGCTTGATGGAGATCTTCTCTCAGATGCTACTCTTTATCGCCAGCTAGTAGGTAGTCTTGTCTATCTCATTGTGACACGTCCTGACATTGTTTATGTTGTACATCTTGTTAGTCAGTACATGTCTGCTCCTCGCACCCCTTATTACCCTGCCTTGTTTCACATACTTCGCCACCTCAAAGGCACCATGTTCTATGGACTCCATTATTTTGCTCACTCCTCTCTTGAACTTCGTGCCTTTTTTGATGCTGATTGGACTGGGGATCTTACTGATCGATGTTCCACTATGGGTTTCTATTTCTTCTTAGGGGATTCACTTATTGCTTGGCGCAGCAAGAAACAATCTCTCACTATTCGTTCTAGTACTGAAGCTGAATATCGTGCTCTTGCTGACACTACTTAGGAACTCCTGTGGCTTTACTGGCTTCTTGTTGACATGAGTGTTTCCTTATCTGGTGCTACATTTCTTTATTGTGACAATTAGAGTGCCATTCAGATTGCTCATAACGATTTCTTCTATAATCGCACCAAACATATTGAGATTGACTGCCATTTTATTCGATAACATGTTACTCATGGCATTATTCATCTTCTTGATATTGCTTCTGCTAATCAGCCTGCTGATATCTTCACCAAGGCTCATCCTTCTGGCCGTTTCAGTGACTTAGTTTTCAAACTCAAGTTGGTTGATATTTATCCTCCTTGAGTTTGAGGGCGGATATTAATATATTATATATTAGGTTAATATATAATATAAGTATATTCCCTGTAAATCTAGATGAAGAATATGAAGATGGAAGAAGATGTGAGGGTTTTGAGAGAGAGAGAGATCCAACCTTTACATGAAGAATATGAAAATGGAAGATGGAAGACCCGCAAAATATTTCGCAGGAAGAAGATGAAGAATATCAACCTTCCATTGGTGAACACACACAAAAAGATAGAGAGAGAGAGAGAGAGAGAGAAAAGACAAAGAGAGGAGAGAGACAGAGCATTGGTTTTGTAGAGATGGGCAACACTCTTAGAAACATGCATGAGATTTATTCTTGAGCAGCGTGATAATTAGATAGAGAGAGAAAGTGCTTTTTTTTTCTTTTTTTTTTTTTAGCAGTGTAAAATATTGGGCAGAGTGAAATATTGTGTGAAGTGAAAGTGTGTTGGGTTGAAATAGATAGATGAACTTAGACGGAAAGAACAATAAAAAATAGATGGACAATAAATAATAGTAATAAAAAAGAGAGTATATATCGGTGCAGTTCGGTGTATATGGTTTTCAAATTATGATTACTAAAAATCGAACCAAATTTTGATTTTTTGTTTCAACATAACCGAATAGATCGAAATAATAAAAAAAGCAGACCAAAACCGGCTGGTTCAATTTGGTTCGATCGGTCTAATCGGTTTACAAGTTTTTTCTTTCACCCCTACAATCCAATTAGCTCATAGGATAATTCATCTAATGTTCATGTTTGCTAGAATAATATGAACCTACAAACTAGCCACAAATCATAATTGTTCAAAAACATATCCAATAGGATAAAAAATGCTCAAAACCTCAAAAATTCTACTAAAAATTTTATCAAATGTCTCACATGGGTGTGAGACCCACATGAGACCCACATTGTGTGGGTCCTACATCTATGTGAAACATTTGGTAAAATTTTTGATAGAATTTGTAGGATCTCTAACATTATTCTAGGAAATTTTCTTGGAGGAAAACTAATAACAAGAGAGTGAGTGAGAGTGTGAGTGATAGGAGATAATAGTTTTCGAGATTTTCAATAGTCCAAAATTGGATAGATAATAAATATGTATTTAATGTCATGTGAACAACAATCTTAGTAATAAAAACACAAAAATATGAGTACTTAAATCAAAGAGTAATGCTAGGAGGAAAATGCCATGGGTCCCAAATTTTCTATAAAATAAATGGCCAAATGTCTCATATGAGTGTGGGTATCCATAGCAACAACAAACAACAATGAGAAAAAGTATATATTATTTTTCAATTTTTGTAGGGTCTAAGCAAATAATCTCTAATATTGATCAAACTGAAAAGTAAGCTTTGAAACTGTAAAATGTTACAATTTCAAAGTATGATTCTATTAATCATTTATCCTTATTAATCAAACTAGAAAACATGTTATTAAACTTTAAAATTTTACAGTTTTAAAGCATGATTCATTTCAGCACCAAAAAAACTGAAACTATAAAATTTTACAATTTTCACCGCCTGTAACTAAAACTTTAAAACAATTTATTCAGAATTTGAAAATTCTCTCCATTAAAATAGAAAAATAGAAATGTGTAGCAGAGAAAAAGTAGAAAAATTGAGAAATCAAAAGAGAAAAACAGATATAGAGAGAATATTGTACTTCGAAAACTATTTTTGGTTTAGATTTACTAAGATCTGATGTAGATCTACTACATCAAATCTGAATAGATCTACTCATCTTTTTCGCCAAAAACTCGTCTCTTACGTCGTCGGTGAATATGAAGTAAGGAGTCGATGGTCGGTAGTGCTGGTGAACCCCAAGTAATAATGGTCGTCAGTCACTGGTGATTATATATTAAAAAATGAAAGAGAATAAGAAAGGCGTGGTTACCAGAAATTAGAAAGAAAAAGATATAGAGAAAAACGAATGCACAGAGAAGAATAAAGAAGAAAAATATGTACTAGACTTTTGAGAGTATTCAAAAGGTTATGGGATTAAATAGACTCCTCTTTTAAATAGGACTTCCAAGTAATTTGGCCATTATTATTTGGGTGCAAATGAAATCACCCCTATGTTCATGGTGATGAGCCCAGTAACACTCTTGCTCAAATGCGTTGTAAAGCCCATTTCAAGAAGGTGTAGTTTGATGTCACCATCAGTATTAAGAAGAGTGGTTTGGGTAGTTAAAATGATCTCAAACAACAGTTTCTCAACCTCGAGCAATGAGTTCGACCTAATTATAATTGTAGTTGCGCTGCCACCAAATCAGGCCTGGTCCAAGGCTGCTGAGATTAGTGTCATTAGGCCTACAAATATTATCTCTATGATCTCAGAGCGTACAATTAAGACTCGTGCACCATTGTTGTTCTCAACTAGGTCTTTGGGAGGAGTAGTTGTTCTGATCACCACAATTGTTACCAAGCCTTGGGCCCGCTATACGCGCCGTACCTCCTCAACAATAACTATTTCTGTTAAAGGACCTTGTGTGGAGTTAGGTAGGGGTGATCGTGGAACGGGTTGGGTCAAGTGGCATCCTATCTGTCATCCGCCCAAAATTAGACAGATTGAAAAAAATCAATTTGCATCTGTTCACCGATTTGGCAGATGCAAATTGAGCGAGCCGTGTGGGTTGGTAAATGGATACGATTAGTTTGGCGGCTTGGACTTCACAAATTTTGGACATTTTTTAAAATTATAATTGATAACTTTTATAATCTCCAATAATTAGTAATTTGAAAAAAAGTATTATTTGTCTATAATAGGCCATGGCACCACGCATGCATATTTTTAAGTTATTGTTTTCTATTTTTACAAAAATATATATTTACTAATGATACAGCATAAACATTATTTCCATACTCATGCTTAATATATAACAATAACTATTTGGTTTATCAGGAGAAAACTCAAAAGCAGGAAAGCGTCTAGCCTTGATAGAGAGTAATGATATGATTTGTAGCACTGCTAAAAACTCCATTATTTGAAAGATAAGCATTCTACTATCATGGTATTAGAATGGTAAACAACCTTTTTTTCTTGAACTTCAGGAGATCATAGCTTAAGAATCCAAGGAACTAAGTCTAAGCCAGTGTCAAAAGTTTGTGCCTGTTTGGAAGAAATTAACTTCAGCTTATTTCAACTTATGACTTAATTTAAGTCATTATGATCTGTTTGGTGGAACTTAAAGCAGCAAATTATAACTTAAAAAAAGTCGTTTTAAGCTAAATTCCTGAAGTTGCTCCGGAGATGCTTCTCATTTCCGCTTAAGCGCGCAGTTGTTTGGAGGGGCGTGAAATGACTTAAATGCCCCTCCAAAACTTCAACAATTACAGTTATGCCACTATATAAGCCCTCTTTCGTCGTGCCCTAGCCCACTCCTCTCCTCATACTCGTCTTCTGATTTCCTCTTGGCAACGAAGACGATCCTTCATATCTGTCCAAGATCAGCCGAACGAAGTTGAAATTTCTCTAAGATTTCTCCAAGATCTGCACTACAAAAGGTAAGATTCATGCCTTTTGTTTGTGATATATATATATATATATATACACACAGAAACACACATTTCAGCTAGGGTTTACAGACAGATCACATCTTCTTCCTTCGATTCACCCTCTCCATCTGAAATTTCCTCTTCCATCTTGCCATTGGCTTGCTTTATCCCTTATCTGTCATCTCCCTCTCTCTCGAAGAAATGTATGCTCTGTTTAATATGTATGCTCTGATTATTAATGAAGATATTAATATGTATACTTTATCTGAAGATAAACATAAATGTATGCTCTGTTTACTTCATCTCTCTCCCTTACTGAAGTTCAATAAAATGATATATTTATATATTGATTTTATTTTTCTGTCATTCAGTTTATTTTCGTAAATAACATCTAATGAAGATAACTGATCATTTTTAATGAAGATTGTTGTGTATGTTTGGCTTTTGATACAATTTTTTCCTGTCATTGTTTGGCTTGTGATAAATTAGTGTTTGATGAAGATACCTGATAATTTTTACCTTCATCAGTTAAATTAGTTTGTAAAGTTTTAGAAAATACCCAGACATGGGATAGATACCTTAAACATATGAATGAATTGATAAATAATTTATCAAATAATAAATGATGTATTGCAGATAAGGTCCATGTTCTGAGATGAGCATTTTATATTATATGTACTACAGATAAGGTCGTCTAGGTGCTAAGAAATAAATTCAAAACAACTTGTATTTAAAAAATAAATCAAATAAAAAAAAGTCTTTAAGTTTCATAATTTTTTTTTTGAATTTTTTGAATTTATTTCTCAAGTTCTTTTTTGAAACATTTTTGAAAAAAGATGACTTCTTTTTTAACATGATTTTGAAAAGTTTTAAGTCAAGTTCTTTTTTAAGTCAAGTTTTAATATTTCTCAAGTTCTTTTTTTTTAAGTCAAGTTTTCAAAATGTCTTCAAACCTCAAGTTTTAGAAAATTCCCATATCATAAGTTTTTATTAATAATGTATTCCCTTATCTGTCAATGATGTATTCAATGATGTATTCCCTTATCTATCATCATGGACATTTTTATTTTCATTTTTCAGCTCTACATCAGAAGTTTTAGAAAATTCCCATATGTCATTGTTTACCATTCTCTTATTTTGGCTTTATCTGTAGTTTGTAAATATAGTTGGCTGCTGACCAGGTGAAAGTTCCTTTGTAATACTTCTCACTTGTTATTCTTTCATGCCCCCAAGAAGTCCTTTTAATTTAATTTATGTAAAATAAGTTGTCCACAAATGTGGGATTCCCTTTACATTTCTTCAGTTCAGATTGTTGTTCATAGTTGCTTATTTTTCCCTTAACCATAGACCTCCTCCTTACGCTTTAGGAATGAATATTATAATTTCCTTGATGTAGAAAGAGGAATGAATTTGCTGAACCATTAACCATTAACATTAACCGTTAACAGTTTGTTGAACCATTAACAGTTTACTGCAGAGGCATGTCATGGACAATAATTGTTTTATGTAAACTCTTTCTGTTTATGTAGTTGGTCATGGACAATAGTGTTAGTCATGTATAACATCTTTAAGTTCCCAATCAATTTTAGAGGATGTGGATTCAATTCTTCCTAATTACTGCAGAGGCATGTCATCCTCTAGTAACTATGCTTCCAGTGTTGAGACCTTGGATTTGAGGTACGAGGCTTTGAAATGTGACTGTGGTATAAGAGCTGCCATAAGGGTAACCGAATCCGAGAAGCCATCAAAAGGAAGACTGTATGTAAATTGTGAGAAGAGAAATTGTCAATTTTGGAGGTAGTGTACTCCAAAATCTGTGACGATGGTAGAGAGGTTGAGGAACGAGACAAATCTTTATGAAGATCAAAACATTGAGACTGTAGGACTAAAACTAAAGAACCAAATGCTTGAGCAATCCGTAACATTTATGAAGCAGCTTGTTGTGGGTTTGCTCACAATTTCTATTGTTCTATCAGTTGCATTACTCTTCAAATGATTGTAGGTGGCTGTTAGATATGTGTTTTTTTGCTAAGTTGTGTACCCAATGATGAGACGTCTACTGTAGTAATCTTATGTTTTATACTAATCATGCCATGTCTGGTTATTTTGTACTAGTCTTATGTTTTAATGCAACCAATGATTAATGAGTATGTGTTAAACAATTTTGTTTTCTTTCATAGAATGAGTACCCAACAGGAAACACAATCTGAAAATAGGAAGAATAAGGGAAAATCCTCTCAAGTACCATCTACTAAGGCTCATTGGGATGCAAAATCAAATGAAATCTTTATTAAGCTTTGTGTTGACCAAGTGAAGGTCGGACACAGACCTGGTACACACTTAGATAGGGTCGGGTGGGAAAATGTCATAACTTCGTTTAAAACTATGATTGGAAAAGCATACCAACGACTATAAATGAAAAACCATTGGGATGTGTTGAAAAAAGATTGGCTTTTGTGGAACAATCTGTTAAGGGGTGAGATAGGCTTAGGCCGTGACACATTGACTGGAGCTATATTTGCATCTGATGAATGGTGGACCAACAAATTGGAGGTATTTAAATTGCTTAATGTACATATTCTGTTTGTTTTTGTTGTTTAAACACACCAAATTTTGATAATTGTAAATGTTAAATTTTTTCTTTCTAATTGTTGCAGAGGTATCCTGATACTGCTAAATTCCGGCGTATGCCGTTGCAATTTAGTGAAGACTTAGACATACTATTCTCAGATGCAGCTGCTACAGGAGAATGGGCATACACTCCTAGTTCAGGGGTTATGCCTGACATTGATGACAATGTGGAGGAATATCATACCCCACATGATGCTGAATATGATGATGATGCTTTGGAGGTGGTTCATCCCTCTGAGTTAAACAAAAAGCGTTCATCAAACACACCTGGTTCATCAACCAAGAGCACGAAGAAGAAATGTACTGGTGCAACTCTACTTAACAAGACACTTGCTCGCATAGTCAATGTGGTTGAGTCATCTTCAGCAACTTCAACACAGACCTCATCAAGATATCCTTCAATTGCAGATTGTTTGGCGATGTTGGAAAACATCCCTGGTGTATCCCCGGATGATGAACTGTATGTATGGGCCGCCCAATTGTTCTTACGAGACAAGCGTCGGGAGTGTTTCATGAGTCTTCCTACAGAATGAAGTTCGCCTTAGGTTTCTAAAGTTGGAGATTGAGATGGAAAAGACCACGACAGGTTATCGCGGCTAATTGTGGACTGGCCGGTTGTTCTTAAGACTTTTATTTTAGTAATTGTGGACTGTTCTGTTGGACTTTTTATTTTAGTAATTGTGGACTGTTGCAATATTTTCTTTTATTAATATTGACTATATGTTGGACTTTTAATTGTGGACTTATTATTTCAAATTTTATTAAATTATGTTGGACTAAATTGTTGAATGGTTGGTGAATGGTTGACTTGTTGAATGTTAGTTGAATATGACTGGTAGGTGAATGGTGAAGGTTATATATATGTATACGTAGGTGAATGGTTTACTCAATTAATTTTTGTGCTTTACATTGTTTTTCCTTTACATTTGAATCTCTCCAGGTATAATTTTGTTGAAGTTGAAGGTATAATTTTCTTGCTTTACATTTTAATGTTTCACCTATTTCATTTTTGTATGGCCATGATTTGTTTATATGAATTATGGTTTTCTTTAATTGGGATACATGGATGACAGGTTGCCTGATATTTAGCTATGGAATTTTTGTGATGGAATACTGGTTCTTAGTATGTATTCAACAAGTTTGAAGTTCAGAATTTTTGTGATGGAATACTACTTCTTAGTCCCATAGTCATAACAGTGCTTCTTTCCCACGGGCTTAATTGATTTCTTAATTGATTGATGTCCACAGTCATGTCCAAAGTCAAGAATTGCATTGATGTCCACAGTCATAACAGTGCTTATTTCTTAATTGATTTCTTAACAATGCAATTAATTGATTAATTGATTGCTTATTTGTTAACAATGCAATTAATTGATTTCTTAATTGCATTCATAAATTGATGACAGGTTGCCTGATATTTAGCTATGAAATGAATATATTTTGGACAAGTAACAACTTCAGGATTCTTGATCTTCCTAGTTTTAATATATCTGGACAAGTGACTTATGATATTTTATTATCATTTCTTGCTTTTTGTTTTAAGTTTTAAATTGCAACATGGTTTATCCAGCACACTTGACAGGTTGCCTCATTTCTGAGCAGTGTTTTGACACTCTGCATATAGATAATGAGAATGACATCAGTTTATCATTTTCTTATTATTAGGCGTCAAGGAATATTTAGTGGATCCACCAACGACTTCAAATAGAAACAAGGTTGTTCTTAATAGAAACACTATGAAATAACTTCACTTTCATGCCTTAGTAACTTTCATTTATATTAACTCTTTATCTCACCCTATTTTTGTTTGAATTGAATGGTAACTGAACCTTTTAAATGAGTAGGTATTTTAAAGATGAGTAACAGTGATGAAGACCAATGGAATGATGACCATGATGATGAAGATACTGATGATGAAGGCAGCACATCACAAACCCAACAAAATCATAATATGCTCTTAGCTACGGCGGCTACAGTTGTAGCGACATATGTAACAAATTATTTGATAAAAGAACCATGTAGGACATCTTGTTTAACAGGAGGGATGTGGATGGTAGAATTACAAGAAGGGAATCGGACAAGAATATTTGAAAATTTTCGAATGGAAAGAGAGGTCTTTTATCAATTGTGTAATTTGTTACAGACAAATTATAGCCTTCAAACTGGACGACAAATCTCGATTCAAGAGCAAGTTGCAATATTTTTGTTTATTGTTGGCGGTGACATTCGAAACAGAAATGTCCAAGAAAGATTTCAACATTCCGGCGAGACTATTTCAAAATATTTTAAGAAGGTGTTAAAGGCTGTTACAAAGATGTCCATTGATTGGGTAAGGCCTCAACCGACTAATGGTGTGCATCCATATATTCGACGCAACCGCAAATATTATCCTCATTTCAAGGTAAATAATTAACTACAAGCGCAACTTGGGTGTTACATATAATTAATGTTGGTAGGATATTTCTACTAATCTGTGGCTAAAATGTTTTTTATTCATTATCATGTAATAGGATTGTATTGGAGCAATTGATGGGACACACATCAAGGCATATATATCTCCAGATAAGCAAGCTCGTCTAATAGGTAGAAAGGGATAGGCGACTCAAAACATAATGGCCGCATGTGACTTTGATATGTGTTTCACATTTTGCTTACCAGGATGGGAAAGAAGTGCACACGATACTCGGATCTTCTTAGATGCAATTAGGAATCCTAGTTTTAATTTTCCAAAATCACAAGGAGGTAACTGTTTTATATTTGATTGCTACAATAGATGCACCACACTCACATCTTCATATTTATTTTTACATTTATAATTGCTTACTTAAATTTCATTTTGAAATTTTAAAATAGATGAGTTTTACTTGGTGGATGCTGGTTATCCAAACATGAAAGGATATCTTGCACCTTACAAAGGAGAGAGATACCATCTAGCTCAATTTGAACATGGTCAACCCCCCCCCAAAAAAAAATGCACAAGAAAAATTCAACCAAGCACATTCCTCACTTAGAAGTGTAATAGAAAGAACGTTTGAGGTTTGGAAAGCAAGATGACCGATGATAAAGGATATCCCACCAAACTATAAGTGGCCGACCCAAGTCAAACTTGTTTGTGCAACAATGGCAATTCATAATTTCATCCGACGAAGTAAGCTCCGCGATATTGCATTTGACTCTTATGATAGATACACGGATTATGTGCCTATTGAAGAGGAAGGATCTTCGTCTCAACAAGCACGCCATGGAAATGATATTGCATGTGATGACAACGAAATAGAAGTAAGGAGACATAATATTTGTATGTCAATTTGCACACGAAATTAGGAGCTCTATAAATATCTATGAAGAGCCATTTTTCTTGCCTGAATAGTAATTTATTATATTTTTATTGCAATTAAATTTTTTGTTTTCTTGTCAACTCAATATTTATTACAAAAAAATTAAATAAAAAAATAAATACAAAAAAAAAAATTGAGGTAAATGAAATGTACCAAATTAGGTACTAATTAATCAATTTCCATTAATGAAATAACTTTTTCAATATTTAAACAGAAGAAAATTACAAAAATTACAAATTTCCTGTTCATAAGGGCAAAATTGACAATTACACAACAAAAAGCTATTTTACAGCTTATTTACCAAACACTACTCTGCTGTTTAAATCTATAATCCCACAGCTACACCAAACAGGTTAGCAGCTTATACTCACAGCTATAAGCTATAATCTGTTAAGCTATAATCTATAATCACTTTCCCACAGCTCTACCAAACAGGGCCTTTATCTCATAAATAAATAAACATGTTAGATCTAACAAGAGGGAAACTTGAGAACCTAAATTTTTTTGATTTACATATTGTTGGACTTATTTATTTTGATAATTTATTTGATTCTGTTTTTGATTTCCTTGGAAGAGAAAAATAGATTGAAAACTTAATTTTTTTATTCCATTATTTTTCACCTAATCTGTTATCCTAAATACATTTTTGGAGTATATAAATTTACTTAATCAGGTGATAATTTCAGCCCAAAACAAAGTCCAAAACAGACCAGCACAGCAGCAGTTCAAGTAGTCTAGCTCAACAGGGACCGGACATCCGGCCGGACGACTGGCCAACGGCTTTTGGCCTAGTTTTGCTCCAGTTCAAATTTGCTTCCCACCGGTTGTCAAGATAGCAGTATCCTCGACAACTGCGAAAGTCATCCTTGACGACCGAGACCCTACCGGACATCCGGGAGGACATCCGGGCAGACGTCCCTCAAGAACAAAATTTTATTTTGGACATCTGGGTGGATGACCACTTTGCACAACAATGGCTCTTTTTCAAAAGTAGTTGTTATCAATCAGACCATCTTTCAACTCCTAAATATCTGAAGATCTAATCACGTATAGGGAATACAAATTTGAGTAGAATAGATCTTACTCAATCTTCTTCACACATGCAACAGTTAACGTTTGATGATCTTCCTTTATTAAATAACAGAGCTTCTACTGAACAAATAAGAATAATATAATTAGTACCTATATTGGTACATTTTTACATTACCTCAATTTATTTATTTATTTATTTTTTTATATTGACTTCACAAGGGAACAACAAAATGTCATTGCAATAAAAATACAACAAATTACTATTAAGGCAATAAAAATAAAACTTCCTGCATATTAGATAACTCCTAATTTTATCTGCAAATTGATAGACAAATATTATGTCTCCTCACTTCCATCTCGTTGCCATCACCTTCAACATGATTGCCATGGCGTGCTTGTTGAGACCTTGATCTCTCCTCTTCATTAGGCACATAATCCATGAATTTATCATATGAGTCAAATGCAATATCGCAGAACTGATTTCGTCGGATGCAATTATGAATTGCCATTGTTGCACAAACAAGTTTGACTTGGATCGGCCACTTGTAGTTTGGTGAGATATCCTTTATCATCGGCCACCTTGCTTTCCAAACCCCAAACGTTCTTTCTATTACACTTCTAAGTGATGAATGTGCTTGGTTGAATTTTTCTTGTGCATTTTGGGGGGGTTGACCATGTTCAAATTCAGCTATATGGTATCTCTCTCCTTTGAAAAGTGCAAGATATCCTTTCATGTTTGGATACCCAGCATCCACCAAGTAAAACTTATCTATTTTAAAATTTCCAAATGAAATTAAAGTAAGCAATTATAAATGTAAAAATAAATATGAAGATGGGAGTGTGGTGCATCTATTATAACAATCAAATATAAAACAATTACCTCCTTGTGGTTTTGGAAAATTATAACTAGGATTCCTAATTGTATCTAAGAAGATCCGAGTATCGTGTGCATTTCTTTCCCATCTTGACAAGCAAAATGTGAAACACATATCAAAGTCACATGCTGCCATTATGTTTTGAGTCGCATACCCCTTTCTATCTATTAAACGAGGTTGCTTATCTAGAGATATATATGTTTTGATGTGTGTTCCGTCAATTGCTCAAATACAATTCTGTTACAAAATTTAGAATAAAAATATATTTATTCATTATTAGAAATATCCTACCAACATTAATTATATGTAACACCCAAGTTCCACTTGTAGTTAATTATTTATCTTGAAATAAGGATAGTATCTGCGGTCGTTTCTAATATATGGATGCACAACATTTCTCGGTTGAGGCTTTACCCAATCAATAGACATCATTGTAACAGCTTTTAACATCTTCTTGAAGTATTTTGAAATTGTCTCTTCGAAATGTTGAAATCTTTCTTGGAAATTTTTGTTTTGAATGTCACCACCAACAATATATAAAAATATTGTAACCTGCTCCTGAATCGAGACTTTTCATCCAGTTTCAAGACCATAGTTTTTCTGTAACAAATCACACAATTGATAACATATCTCTCTTTCCATAAAGAAAATTTCAAATATTCTTATTTGATTCCCTTCTTGTAATTCTACCATCTACTTCCAGCCTGTTAGAGAAGATGTCCTACATGGTTCTTTTATCAAATAATTTGTCACACATGTCACTGCAACTGTTGCCGTCGTAGCTAAGAGCATATTATTATTTTGTTGGGTTTGCGATATGTTGCCTTCATCTTCAACATCTTCATAATCATGATCATCATTCCATTCATCGTCATCACTGTTACTCATCTTCAAAATACCTACTTATTTAAAGGGTTCTTATTTACTAGTATAATAATGAAATGAACACACAATAATATGTATTAAAAACATAACTAATTATTGAAAATACAATAAGATTTGTTTACCAAAATACCTAGGGGCCAAAATTATTGAAAACATAACTATTGTTTCAACAAAAGATCTGCTTAAAGTAGGCCCAGCCCTGGCCATAGGCCCACAAGGCCATGGCTTAGGGCCCCTCAAAATAGGCCCAAAATAGGGGGGCCCTCCTATTATAAGTTAGTATAATATATTGGGTATATTTTAAATCTAAAATAAATTTTAAAAAGGCCCAAATTAACTTAATTTTTTTGACCCATTAAAAGGCCAGTAGTTAAGGCCTAGCCCAACCATTTGAAAGACCCATTTTTTCTAATTCCTAACCCTATCTTCTATTAATCCAACATTCCCTACATTTGTTTGATATAGCACACACCAGCGGCATAGGGACAGAGTAGCAGCAAACAGGTAAATTTTTATTTATTTATTTATTTTCTATTCAATTAATTAAATATTTATCTTGTCTTTTGCACAATTAATTACTATTATAATATTGGTATTTACATCATTAAGAAGAATTTATTTAAGTTTAATAGTTCACATCACATAATTTAAAAGTTTTGTGTTTTGTTAAGTGGTGGTGCTCTTGTTTTGAATTTTGATTTTAAAAAATATTTTGATCTCAGCATAGCAAGCATACGTAATTTTTTTTTTATTCAATTAATTAATTTTTTTTCTAAGTATTTTTTGTGATTTTAATACAAATCTTTTGTCCTTTACCTTAAGCTTTTTTTTTTCATTCAATAAAAAAAACATATGAAAGGCCTCAGAAATTTAGTAGTTGATTATCGGCTTTGGGCCCCGAAAATCTCAGGACCGGGCCTGGCTTGAAGAGAGATGAAACACTAAATTTGAAGGATACCTAAGGCCAACACATCTACATATATATATATATACTTGAAGCCACCTACCATTCATCTTCAAGATTCAAATAAATGCCACCTACTATTCAAATGATAGCCACCTAATAATAATTGCATCTAAGAATAGTAACAATGAAATCTTACTAATAAAAATGAATGCCACCTACTAACTACTTAACCATTCACCTACCATTTAACTAACAATGACTCCCACCTAATAAAAATTGCAACATCCAGCACAACCATTCAAATAAATGCCACCTACTAGTCAACCATTCAACTAACAAAGTCCAACATCATAAAAGTCCAACATACTCATACATAATATTAATAAAAGTCCAAATAATGAGTCCAACATAATAAAAGTCCAACATACTCATACATAATATTAATAAAAGTCCAAATAATGAGTCTAACATAACAGTCCACCATTAATAATAAAAGTCCTAATAAAAGTCTTAAACATGAAATAATAATAAAATTCAGTATGAATAATAAGACTGCCATACATTCAGAAATAATTAACCGCGATAACCTGTTCTGATCTTCTCTATCTCAATCTCCAACTTCAGAAACCTCAACCGAACTTCAGTCGTAGGAAGTGTCATGAAGCACTCATGACGCTTGTCTCTTAAGAACAATCTGGTAGCCCATACATACAGCTCATCATTCGGGGGACATACCAGGGATGCTTTCCAACTTCGCCAAACATTCTGTAATTGAAGGATATCTTGATGAGGTTTGTGTTGAAGTTGCTGAAGATGACTCAACCACGTTGACTATATGATCAAGTGTCTTGTTAAGTAGAGCTGCACCAGAAACTTTCTTCTTTGCCTTGCCCTTGTTTGATGAACCATCAATGTTTGATGGACGTTTTTTGTTTAAATCAGAAGGATAAACCACCTCAAATCAGCATCATCATGAAATTCGGCATCATGTGGGGTATGCAATTCCTCCGGAGTCTCATCAGTGTAAGGCATAACCCCTAAGCTGGGGGTGTATGCCCATCCTCCTATAACAGCTGCATTTGATAATAGTATGTCTAAGTCTTCAGTGAATTGCAACGGCATATGCTGAAATTTAGTAGCATCAAGATACCTTTACAACGATTACAAAGGAAAATTTAACAATTTGGCCTATTTAATATTTGGTCTGCTTAAAAAAAAAAAAAAACAGAATATGTACATTAAGCAATTCACTTACCTCTAATTTCTTGGTCTACACTCATCAGATACAGAGATAGCTCCAGTCAATATATCACAGCCTAAGCCTGTCTCACCCCTTAAAAGATAATTCCATAAAAGCCAATCTTTTTTCAAAACATCCTAATGATTTTTCATTTGTATTCGTTGGTATGCTTTTCTAGTCATAGTTTTAAACTTACTTATCACATTTTCACCCGACCCTATCTAAGTGTGTACCAGGTCTGTGTCCAGCCTTCACTTGTTCAACACAAAACTTAATAAAAATTTCATTTGATTTTGCATCCCAGTGAGCTTTAATGGATGGTACTTGCGAGGATTTTCTCTTGTTCTTCCTATTTTCATATTGTGTTTCCTCTTGGCTACTCATTCTATGAAAGAAAAACATTCTTCAAAACAAACTCATGCATCATTGCTTGCATTACAACATAAGATTAGTACAAAATAACCATACATGGCAATTAGGACAGACATATCAACATTCATTGGGTACACAGCTTAGTATAATGATTTATGGTAAACTACATAGCATTTGGTTCATGAATGTTAAGGATTGCTCAAACATTTGGTTCTTGACTTGTAGTCCTACAGTCTCGATATTTTGATTTTGATAAAGCATTCTCTCGTTTCTCTACCTCTCTACCATCATCACAGATTTTGGGGTACACCACCTCTAAAATTGACAATTTCTCTTCTCACAAATGAAATACAATCTCCCTTTAGATGGCTTGTCAGACTCAGTAACCCTTATGGCAGCTCTTAGACCACGATCACATTTCAAAGCCTCATACCTCAAATCCAAGGTCTCAGCATTGGAAGAATAGTTACTAGGGGATGACATGCCTCTGCATTAATTGGGAAGAATTGAATCCAAATCCTGTAAAATTGATTGGGAAGTTAATTGTATAATACATTTCATTTGGTCATTTTCTCATTCAAGTTTTATGAAAAATGATTGAGATAATACTTTTAACACAAATCTAAGCACACATTTTACATATGAACCAAGAAAAGACCAAAACAATGACACCCATCATCATAAATGATAAATGAAGTTAAATAAAAGTTCATCTTCCTCCATTTTCCTATCTTAAATGAAGCAAAATTTTAATGAGGGAAGCAAGAAGACATCCTCTATTATCCAAAAAAATATCTTGGTCCTTCACTAAAAGAATTACAAGTGTACCCATCTCTCGAATATATTAATTCCTACACCCATCCTTACCCTTCACATCATCTAAATTAGTGCAGATGATCGAATATAATTTGTTACAAAATTTTCCATATTCCAATGAAGTACCCATTTGAACTCAATAGAAAGGATAGACAAGTCTGCAGCACTCTATCACATTTTCTAGACACAGAGCAACTTCCCATTTTCTCAGCGAGTAGTTCAACTCAAGCTTTCATCATAACATAAATGCTGAAGTCTAATGCAACAAATATGGAAATTTTAGAAAAGTACCAGATTTGTTCAACATATAAACATTAATTCATTATCACCAATGAACTAACTAAAGTCCATAGTTTGAAATGAGACAGGACCTCAATAAAAATACAAAATAAGTAGCATATGCGAAGCGCTTGGTCTTAAATTCCCAACAAGATAACCATAACAACCAGTTTAGTTGCAAAGAAAGTCAAACAAAAACGAACCCAATTATCACAATAGTATTTAGCACGCCTAGAATTTTTAACCATTTGGTTGGCGCCCAAAAACAAAGAACCCCAACTTGATTAAGACAAATGAAATTAAAGAAGCAAACTTTCTACTAATTAACTTCTCATTAGAACAATCAAAAACAAAACATTGAACTACCCACTTAGCTCCTAAAAAAATTAAGACAATTGAAGTCCAAAATTCTCAAGATTTCCTTCAAGTTCTCGGCAACCAAACAGAAAATAAACAAATTGAAAGAGAGACAAGAAGAAATACCAAAGAAAGAAAAGAAAAGAAATTTGAATTCCTGGAGAAGAATAGGGTTTCCGAGAATGGAAAGCAGAAACCCTAGAATTTTTTTTCTTGTATTGTTTTGTTTTATTTAAATTCTTGCAAAATATGGAGGGATAGTTGGGGGGGTGGGTAAGACTAGGAAGAGAAGGTAACAAAACGTAAGGGAGAGCCCTTCGCAATCACACCATTTCACAATAATCGGATGCACCATTTCACAGTAATCAGAGAGAGAAGGGAAAGAGAGAGAGAGTGAGAGAGAGCGAGAAGAGAGAGCTTAGTAACAACTCACACACCATTTCACAGAGCAACCAAAAACAAAAACCCTAAATCAATGTGTATATATATCTATATATAACAAACAAAGGGCATGAATTCTTACCTTTTTGGGTTGCACTAATGCTATTTAGTTAATTTGAAAATTATATGTTCCATTACTTCTTCTTCTTCTTTTTAAATATGTAAATTTTATTTTCAGAAAAAAAGATAATGACCTTTGCCAAAATAATAAGTCCCACTAATTTACACCAATTAAAACTAGACTCGTTAATTTGTGTACGAGTTAAAATTTTCTTTGATGCCTAACTTTTTTTTTTTTTTGGGTGTATATTATTAAATGAGAATAATTTGTTGAGTTTGGGTACCTATTTTGGCCTTCGGTGGGGGTCATTTTAGGTTGGTGGAGATTATTTGAATTATTTATTTTACAAAATTTGTTAGAGAATATTTATTGTATAACAATTTAAATTGATTAGGTAATAATAACTATAGTATATGATTGAATAACATATATTTTTAAAAATTAATGTATTTATTATCAAAATAACATTTTTGCATAAATGACTTGGTCGTTGTATTCTATCAGATAAACTATTTCAATCATCAAGATGGATCCCAAATAGGCTCCATCAAAGTGTTAACAGCCCAATTCCTAGTTTGTCAAGGGTTTTTTGTGAGTCATGCTAATGATAGCCTTAAGAACTGTCACTAAGAAGCAAATAAATGGAGTACAAAATATATATTTTGTAACACTTCTATAAATTTAAACACAAGGTTTATATATGTCTATATACTTTTTATACACATCAAGACTAATGACAACTCTTAAGGTTGTCTTTTAACATTTGTTACATTTTTTCCTTCTCAATCTCAATCTCAGTCTCCTCTCTCTCACATACACAAATCCGATTGGATCGTAGAGTGAAAAAATAAAAGAATTGATTGTGTTTCACACTATCATATTTGGATGACTAAGAAAGCAAAGAAAAAAATATGAGTGAGATTTTTTTTTTTTTTTTTTTTTTCTTTCATTGTATTTTAAGAGACAATTTAAGTATTATTAATATTTTATAACCAATCAAGTTGTTTCTCACAAATACTCATCACTTTTGATGACAAATAAAATAAACTTAGTAAGAGATCTATTTCTCACCATTTCTTACTCAATCTCATAATTTGTCATTATTTCTCACCAAATCACCCAATCCAATCAGAGTGTTAGGTTTCGAATCAGGGTTCGGAAGGGAATATCAATGATTTGGGTTTCGGATATGGTTTCAAATCTGGGTTTACTATGATCACAAACCTGATGATGAAGATGAAGATAAAGATAAAGAACTCGACAATATTGTGCATTTCTTGGAAATTTTGCAATGCCAATTTTTCTGGGTTCATTGTGATCACAATCCTGATTTGATAAATTTTTATTTTTCTGTAAATTTTTTTTGTTCACATTGGTTGTAGAAATTTTGAGTTTTCAGATTGTTGATAAAATTTCTGTTTGTCGCTTGAAATTCTATGACACAGAAATCAAATTGTTTTGATAATGCTAACTTGGCACAAATGGCATTGTCAAAATTTGGCAAGAGTTTTGGCAGAACCCATTGTAGTGTTGTTTTTGGGAACTCTTGTCAAATTTTGGCATTGGCAAATATATAGCAGACCATTGGGATGCTCTTATGTGTTGGTTGGCAAAGGAAAATTGGCAGGCCAGTAGTGAACAAAGGAACAAGTTGGTTATGCTGTCAAGAAGTACTACCTTTTTTCACTTCTTTGTCATTGTAAAAAACAGAACACTCTGTTCTATGATTCAAGGCAATAGAGCAAACAATATTGCCAAAAATAAAAACAGAAATAACTACTCTGTTCTACTGTGGCTTTGGAGCTTAAACAGGACAAATTGAGGGTGATCCTCCCCTCTCCTCTCCAATGCAGAGCAAGCCAAGCCAACTCCATGAAAGCAAGGCCATGCCAGCCAAGTTTGAGAGTGATAAAGTGGTAGATTTCATAGCCATAATCCTCAACAACGGTAACTCTGATTTTTATTGAAGGATCTCCATAATTATATATCTCAAATTATGAAGTGTTCCGTTTATCATAGTTATAATTCAGTGCTATTATTATTATTATTATTATTATTTTGAACAGAGTGCACAAGTTCATTCATTTCATACTTTAAAATAATCATAATAAAGTGGAACCAACAAACCCAATCCACAAACACAAACCACATATTTGGTGGGGGGCCAATCCACAAACACAAGCCACATATTTGGTTTGGGGGGGGGGGGGGGGGGGTTGGTGCGCGCGGTAAGCCCATTAAGGTAAGCCCATTAAGTGGAGACACTGTGGAGCACCACAGTCTCAATAGTGACTCCAGGCCCAAACCCAAAAAGCACACCCCACTCGAGCCCATCACCAGTGGTCTTAAGCCCATTCTCAACTGACTTCTTCCTCATCTTATCCAGTACAAACAACACACATCCGCTTGTTAAATTACCATACTCTCTTAGGACATGCCTACTGGCCCATAACTTCTCGGGCTTAAGGCCCAACTTTAATTCCACCTGGTCCAAAATAGCAGGCCCACCAGGATGTACAATCCAAAAAATAGAGTTCCAATCAGAGATGCCCATGTGCTGAAATGCCTCCACCAAGATCTTCTCTATGTTCATGGAGACAAGCCCAGGAACACACTTGCTCAAATGGAATGTAAGGCCCATTTCACGAAGTTGTAATGTGATGGCACTTTCACTATCAAGGAGAGTGGTTTGGGCCGCCGAGACAATCTCAAACAAAGGTTTCTCAACCCCGGGCACTAGGTCCGACCCAACAATAATTGCAGCTGCACCATCACCAAACAAGGCCTGGGCCAAAAGTCCACTATGATCGGTGTCACTAGGCCCACGAAATATCATCGCTGTGATCTCAGAGCAAACGACTAAGACTCGAGCACCTTTGTTGTTCTCGGCTAAGTCTTTGGCTAGGCGAAGAACCATACCACCGGCAAAGCAACCTTGTTGATACATCATGAAACGATTGACGGATGGATGCAGACCAAGGAGGTTGGCGAGGCGCAAGTCAGCACCAGGCATGTCGACACCACTAGTCGTGCAAAAGACCAAGTGGGTGATTTTGGATTTTGGTTGGCCCCATTCTTTGATTGCATTAATAGCAGCCTCTTTTCCTAATTTTGGTACTTCAACAATAAGCATGTCTTGTCTAGCATCCAATGAAGGTGCGTTGTATGTGCACATGTTTGGATTTTCTATCAAAATTTCCTCAGTCAAGTGCAAATAACGGTTCTTAATCATAGTTTTGTCACCTGCAATACACAACAAAAAGAAGATTGGAAACTTTACAAAGCAAGCCATAGGTTCAAATGTTAGGTGGTGATTGTGTACTTGTAGTCTTCTTTTTTTCTGTTTTTTTCTCCCCATCTTTTGGAATTCTAGTATCTTTTTTATTATTTAACTCATTAAAAAAACCACAAAGAAATACAAATTTGGACATATTTATATGTCCCAATTTTAGAAGACTTTATTCACTAATAATATAAAAACATAGAAATGAAATACAGAATGGGACACAAATGTCTACAGGATTGTGAAATGTGTTCAAATGAAATTATTTTGTTCATTCTTTTCCTTTCTTTGGCCATGTGTGGATGCTTTTGTTGGGTATTTTGTCTCAATTTTGTGGGGATGCTCATTGGCTTTTATTTTGTTGTATTATTAGTGTTCTCTTATGTACTATTCTTTTACATCAATAAAAGCTTCTCTTTTTTATTTTTTTCAGTGATATATATATATATATTTAGAGAATTACTATTTACGTTCATAAATTAAACTTACTTTCTAAACTCAATGATGTGCCAAGAAGATAATTGTCAACTAATTATATATCTTCTTGACATATCACTGAATTTATACTATAAATCTAAAAAATGAATTTATACATTATTTTCTATATATTTAATCTTTGAATTATTGACTAATTTCATCACTACAAGTCAAATTTCATGTAGGCATTAAGAGGAAAGGTGTGAAGATTTCGTTCTTACATGGTGTGATGAAAGCTTTTTAATCTCAACTATATATGCACAACGGATTTTTTCTTTCCTAATTCTTCTCTTATCGATTTTCAAAATAAAAATAAAAAATAAAGGCAAAAACATTCCAGTCATATCATTACATTGAGACATTAATTCATTATTCCATATCATTTTTTTGTTTTTTTGTGTATATTTTACACATTTCACAATCAATTTCTCTTTTATTACAACTATATAAGGGAAATGATATAAATTTCCTTAGATAGAAAAAATAAGACATTTACACATAAGTCCTAATTTATGAACTTATACTCTAATAAGTCCTAATTAAGATATTTTTAGACCTTCAAGTCCTATTAAATTTTTAATAGTTGAAATTACTATTTAAAAATGATTATTCATCACTTATGATTTAACATTTATTTTTGATTTTCAAAACTTTAAAATATCAACTTTCAAATTGAAAAAACTAAAAAAAAAATTATGTGCAAAAAAAAAAAAAAAAAACTAACTGTTTTTTATTTGAAAAAATTAAAAAAATTGAATTATTTTTTTTGTACAAAACTGAAAATTTTGTATCTATAAAGGAGCATGATGATGGAATATTGATATGCAAAATTGGAAAAAAAAAAATTAAAAATGAAAAAACTGATAATATTCTCAGTTTTAAATTTAAAAAAAGCTGATAATGTTGTCGGTTTTATTAGAGAGTTGAATCAAACTAATAAGTAGAAGGGAAAAAATATTTAATTTCATGCTCTGTTTTTTTTATCAGTTAGTGAAACAATTATCTTGAACATTATTATGCAAAATTGATAATGTTCTTAGTTTTAAAAATTAGAAAAAACTGATAACATTTTCAGTTTTACTAAATAAGATTTATTAATTCAAAAAAATTTAGATAAAACCTAAGTTAATATTTATAAATAGGATTTTTAAATAATTAACTCAATAAAAATCTCAACCGGCTAAATGTTGGGTTTTTTCTTTATTAAAGAATGTTGGAGTATGACATATACTGAAAATATACAAACAATATTTTCTCAAAATTGTCACTTTGCATGCACACAAGCAGGTGGTTGGATACATGCATGTTCAGGTGGACAGAACTTAAAAAACTATTCAGTAATCTCAGAGTGTATATATAACTTACACATGCGCTTAAATTTTTCTTTGAGTTCGGTCTTATGCTCGCTATTAGTAATCCGAAAGTAATAATCTGGAAATGTGCTCTGATCGAAACAGTTGGGAGGAGTTGCCATTCCAATCGCCATAATGGTTGCCGGACCTTGGGCCCGCTGTGCTTGCCGGACCTCCTCCACGGTCACCATTTTTGCTTGGAAAATATTTAGGTGTGGTGGTGTGTATGTGCAAGGCCCAGCTGCTAGTAGCAATATGTGTGAGTTTGTAACAAAACCATGTTATGACATGTTTATATAGAGGTGAGATCTTCTATACCCACCCCTTAAAAGTGGCATAAAATTTCCCTTCAATGGTGTTGCTACGTAAACAAATAAATAATAACAATTGAACCCCATTTTTAATAAATAATCACCTTATCACATGCATGGTAGGTTAAGGGGTTGTTTGGAGTATCCTAAATAAATGTACTTACTAAAAAGTTGAGGAAAAAAAGATAGTTGTTTGGGATAAATTTTTGTCTTTTTGTGTTTTTTTAGGAAGCTGGTAAA
This sequence comes from Camellia granthamiana, assembly GCA_036172215.1. Classification (NCBI taxonomy): domain Eukaryota; kingdom Viridiplantae; phylum Streptophyta; class Magnoliopsida; order Ericales; family Theaceae; genus Camellia; species Camellia granthamiana. The sequence goes on along the minus strand of CM069906.1, from coordinate 82,805,784 downwards.
AAGCCAACTTCCAGCTTTTTACTAATTTTAGGTCACATCACTTCTCACATAATTTACCCACAAAAAGACAAAATAAGTTAAAAAAATTAAAAAGTCAACTTTTTACCAACTTTCTAAAATACCCATTTATGAAAAGATGTGTAATATAATATTATTACAAATGATAAAATGACTCTTTTACCCTTCTCAACTGACGCACCAACAGGGATACATGTTACTGTTGTTAGGAACCGTGCTGGTCAATGAATTGTCCACCTTGGACAATTCAAACACTGTGCAACCGTAATTTCTATAACATAATTTAAAATTTTTTATTCATTTCATAATTCCAAACACTGCAACAGTCTTCAAAACATGTGATTGAACTTTATTTTATTTTTTTTATTCATTATTTTTTGTTTTCATTCTTTTCCTTTTACTATTATTTTTTTTTTCTTATAGTCATTTTTTTTATTCTTTTCCTTTTAACATTTTTGTTTTTATTATTTTCCTTTTTGAAAGAATTTATTTTTTTATTTTTTTTTCCTTTTAGCATTATTATTTGTTTTATTCTTTTCCGTTTTTATTCTTTTTTTTTTTTTCATTCTTTTCCTTTTAACATTATTTTTTTTTTTACTCTTTTCCTTTTAACATTATTATTGTTTTTATTCTTTTCCTTTTAATATTATTAATTTTTTTATTCTTTTTATTTTTTTATTAAATTTTTTTTTTCATTCTTTTCCTTTTAATTTTTTTTTATTCTTTTCCTTTTTTAGTCAATTTTTTTTTTATTCTTTTCCTTTTTTTTCTTTTCCTTTTTAACATTTTTATTTTTTTTATTCTTTTCCTTTTAACATTATTAATTTTGGTTTATTGTTTTCCTTTTTTGATCATTTTTTTGTATTCTTTTCCTTTTTTGTGCAATTTTTTTTTGATTGTTTTCCTTTTTTATCCATTATTTTTATTCTTTTCCTTTTAAATTTTTTTTAAAAATTCTTTTCCTTTTTGTTTTATTGTTTTCGTTTTAACAAATTTGTTTTCATTCTTTTCGTTTTCTTTTTTTTTAATTTTTTTTTATTGTTTTCCTTTTTTATTAGCTAGTCATGCACAGTGCTGTTGTAAGTTGTTCAACAATTTTTTTTTAAAATTTTTATTCTTTTGATTTTGTTTTGAACAGTGTTTTTTGGACATATGTAGCATAAAATTGGATACAAAACTGTATGAAGTTCCTGCTGAGAAGTATTAAAAATTCAAACAAGCAAAACAAATTTATTGCGTTTTTTTTTTTGTTATGTGTTTTTTCAAATTTGTTCGACTCAGATTTGTTTTTATAGAAGGTGCATCTAAAAAAAATTTTCAAATGTTATCACACAATTATTGGACATACATCCTTCATGTATTTTATATGTTAATGATTGGACATACTTCCTGTTCAAATAAAATTCGTTCACAATGTAATTTACCGAAGACATCAGAATATTAAAACTAAATGTTTTTTAAGAAGATATGATAATATAAATTTGAATCTCAGTTACACACATTATAAATTTAACCAACATTAATGTTTCAAATATTCGTGTTCAGTTGTCGTCTTAGTTGGTACGTAATGTTCACTCGTACAACTGCCATTGCGGGGTCAGAGTCGCCTTCCTCAATCACATCAGCAACCCGTGCGTATTCATCGTGGTCGGGCATTTCGGGGGCCACGTATTCGGTGCTATCTAGGATAGCAAGCGTGACCTCATCAATTTGACTGTTTCGCCGTATGAAGTTATGTAACGCCATCGACGAACATACAAAGGTCATTTGATTAGAACTCAACTTCTGAATATTCCGCAATGCCCCCACCTCGACTTCCACGCACCGAATGTCCGCTCGATACAACTACGCAATGACAAATGTGCCTTATTGAACAGTTTGAACTCATTCTGTGATCTTCAATTCCGATGGGCATTTTGGTGATACCTATACCCCTTGTATGGGGCTAGGTACCCTGTCTTGTTGCTATAGCCGCTATCCACCAAATAGTATTTTCCTGCAACGAACACAGAGATGTTATTCATAAATTTTAAGTTCATGCCCATTTGGTTGTCATTTTGCAGTTTATAACTACAAAACTCAAAATTGCTGCCAATAAAACATCGTTCGAAAAGAGTTTTTTGGGTTTATAAATAGTTGTCACCTACAATAATTTTAGGAAAAACCGTAGTGTCAAATCATGTAATGAACCAGAATTTTTTTTTTTTTTAAATAGCCAGTGCATAATTTAATTGAGCAAATTTTCAAATTTAAGTGCTGTGTAAATTCTGTGCGAAAACAGTTCGGTTTTGTATTTTTTAAAAATAGTTACCGGTCTCAGAAAATTATGAAATTTTTGTATGTTGTTCACATACGAGTCTAGCACGTCGAGTAAAAATTTTAGGATTTATTGATGAGTATTTATTTTATGAAAATTCACGGACTGATTAGTGTTCAGTTTAATTTACAGCAGAATTTGAAAGTGAGTTTTGGATGTTTGGTCCTTTTTAATTATATGATTGGTAGTAACCACCTTGGGAGTTGCTATTATTTATTATATAGGGTTGTATTAAATATTTAAAAGTTAAATTTATGGTGCGTACCATACGGTGAAAAATTATATATTTTATAAAGAATGAAACATGTATGTATTGTGAAATGAACAAAATATTATATTTTGTGGTGTATAAAAATGTTATATTTTTGTGGTGAGAAAAAATTATATCATTTTATAATTTATATTATAAAATTCGGAGTTATTATTACAAAAATTATCTATATTTATAAAGATAATTGTGGTGGAATGTTGATGATTATGTTTGGTGGATGAAAAATGATTTTCTTTTAAATATAATATATCTCTCCCTTTATGTGCAATTTGGTTCCCCAGTTCGGTGGAGGGAATAATAAAAGGCCCACTATCTCTCTCTCTTGAGTGGGTGATATTTTGAAAAGACAAAAAATGGTTAGAGAGATGTCAACAATTATTCACAACCTTTTCTCTCTCTTTCTCGGGTGGAAGATAAGGAGGAAGTAAATTTTTTTTTAGCTGAGCAATGATAAAAGGAGTCCAACATTGTTAAAAGGGAGGATAAGATCTTGGGTGGAGGATTAGTTTATGAGAGAGAGGTTGGGTGGTGTTTAAAGGAGATGAGTGATATAGAAAAGGGAGGGCATTATTTGTTTTAAAAAAAAAAGAAAAAAAAGAAAAGAAAAAGGGACTTGAGGCAACAAGTCCATGTGGGGAGATTTGACTTCTTTTCTTCTTTTTTTTTTTTTTTTTTTCTTCTTTTTTTTTCATTTGCTGAGTTATATCTCTCTCTCTCCCTCTCTCTATCTCTCGGCTCTCTCTTCTCTCTCTCTTACTTTCTTTTTCTCCATTTTTGCATAAGCTTTGAGCTTAGAGTGGGAGTCCTTAGAGTGAGATTTTACAAGAGTGTTGTAAATGAAAGTTGGAGAACTCGTCGTAATCTTTGCAACGGTGTTCTCGGATTCATGATCGGGCGCCATTTGCATGTTCAGATTTGTTTTTCTTCATATTTGAGGTAGGGACTTTCTTCATATTTTTACATTAAAGCTATATTATGGTTATTTTGAGAAAATATATCATTGTAAGAGATATTGCATATAGATATATTTTCAAATTTTTGTTTGGTAATTTTTGGAAGAAAAATTATGTTGAAATGTTAAGAATGTTGGTATTTTGAGATTGATTTTAAAAAAATCATTTTGTGTTGTTAATTTTGTAAACGAAATCCAAAAATAGAATTTAATAGTTGTATGGATTATATCTACATCATATTATGGTTAGATAATTTATTTTGAGAAATTAAGGTGGAAATATTTATTTCATCCTTGAGTTTTGGAATTTATTTTTGAGAAAAATAAATTGATATTGAGGAATATTGTGTAACTTGTTAAGTAGGGATTTTTCCTATACTTCTTTATGCACTTTTGCTTGATTACATGGAGTTTAGAGTGGTATATAATTTAATTAGAATTTTTGAAAAATTTGTGTTTTATTTGCTTAAAAGATAAATTTTGAGAAAAATAAAAAGTTGATGCCCAAATTGCGAAAGTGTAAACTTAGAATATGTTTGTAAGGTTATGAAAGAGTGATGTTTTTAATTTGAACAAAAACGGACTTCGATTCAATTGGTTTTGAAATTTTTACCGGTTTGTGGCCAAAAGAGCATTTTGAAAGAAAACAAAGGAATTACGTTTAACTTTCGGGGCTTTCAATCAAAATAGGATGTCATAGTTGGAAAATGCTTGGAGAATGAGTTTGGAAAGAAAATGATGTTTTCTTGGGTATTAACGATATTATTTCCCTTAATGTATTTGTTGGAATAAAATCGACACGGTTAGAAATGGACCTTGAGAGGTTACCGGACGTAATTGTGATATGAAAACTAGTGTAGTTGTTCATATTTAATAAAATGTGGAATATGATTGGTTTCTAAATGTTGGAAGTTGTTGGGTAATTTTGAGAAAGTTTGGGCCTTTGTGTAATTTTACAAAAGTTGGGGTTTTATTTATAATAAACCTATATGCATGTTTGGCATAGAGAAATGGAATTAATGTTGAAACATTGATGAAAATGGAACCTAAAAGGTTGTAATGTTAATTATGGAAAATGCCCTAATTACATTGTTGAATTAATTTGTGAAATTAATTTGAGAAATGAGAAATTGAAATGAGAAGAATGGAATTGGGAATGTACGGGACTAAAGGGTGTAGTTGGACAAGTTATCGCTCACCTAGTTGAAATGTTGATTTTATATCCATTTGGTGCATTTATTTTCTGTTTAGAAATAACTGCTTTGGGCTATCGGTGGAGGATAGTCTTGATTGTTGTAGACAATGCATGATGATTAGGCAAACTAAAACTAATCAATTGAGTATGCTATTGAATATAGCGGTTGGAATAATACATTAACTTTATGTATTGATTGATTGTATATGATTTATGTTTATATACAGGTGTTGTGTGGGAGGAGATAGGGGATGTACTCCGCGGTTTAGGGGAAAATAGGGGATGGACCTCTAAACCGGATATTGTTTAGGGGAAGATAGGGGATGGACCTCTAAACCGGATATTGCTTGGGAGGAGATAGGGGATGGACTCCATTGATACATCACTAAAATGTGTATCATTTGTGAAGTATGGAAGTGTATTTGTTTGACATTGATACAACACTAAAATGTGTATCATTTGTGAAGTATGGAAGTGTATTTGTTTGACGTTGATACAGCACTAAAATGTGTATCAAGTGTGGATTATGGAAGTGTTTAAATTGATTTGATATAGCACTAAAATGTATATCGTTATCAATTGTGAAGTATAGAAGTGTTTCTATGTTATGTTGATACAGCACCAAAATGTGTATCTTCGGTAAAGTAAGGAAGTGGTTTATGTGTTTTTGATACAGCATCAGCATGTGTATCCATTATGAATTACGAAAGTGTTTAAAAGATGAGTTACAATCTCATTAAATTATTTGGCTAAGTGTTGAGTTTTGTTTCAAACTCAAAGTTGAAAGGAAATGGAAAATGAACTGGAACATGGACTTTAATGTCATGAAACTGAAATATGTTTTTGAAAGGATGTAAAGGGTATGGCTAGGTTCTGAGCCAGGATTATGAATTAAGAAATGGAAATTGTTATGAAATATGGATACATTTGTCATGTAATTGAGTGGATTAAAAAGAATGTCATGTCACTATTGAAGCATGTTTATTTATTTAAGTTAACTGGTTGTGGTTAATTAAATAAAATGGATTTAAGAGATTATGGGATAAAACCTTATGATTTTGACATGATATAATTTCATGAAAATGTATAAATATCTTTGTACTCGCATATCTTTTAATGTTTTAATATGGGATTGCTCGGTGAGTTTTGCTCACCCCCTGCCTGTACATGTGTACAGGGAATGCTTTTCGGAATTGAATATCAAACAATGGGTTTTACCATTTTATAAGTGTAATGTAGAAATGGATTGTACTACTTCATTTATTATTTAGCTGAGTGCTATCTTTTTGTAAAGAGTAATGTCCTCTCTTTTATTGTAAGCCTCAGGGCATTTCTTTTATTTGTATGTAAATGTTATTGTTGTATAACGAGAGGGAATATGTATATTTAATTATTCATCATTTCATCAAATGATGAAATGTTATTTGTAAATGGACTTAATTAATGAATATTTGTAAGGTTATCCGAGTAATAAAATACGGGGTTTGACAAATCATAAGTTTACATTGTTTTTCAACTGACATTTGAAATTGTTAGTAACAAATATATATTTTTTCAAGTCGGTTATTTTTTTGAAATCATTTTTCAAACAAGTTATTGTTTTTCAATTAATTTTGATTTTCATATACTAATTTTCCACCTACAATTTTATTGGGTGAAATAAATACAAGTGGCCATTCAGTATTTTTTTTGTTTTTTTTCCAAACAAATAATTTTGCTATTATTGTGTTACTATTTATTTTGTTTTCCAATTTTGTTTTGAAATACTTTTTTTTGTCAATACATTGTCTTGTCAAATACAACAACTTTGAATTACATTTATGGTTTTTGTAAATAGTAGTTTTAAATATTTTGTTTGGACGTAGAAATTTTTCAAATTAATTTATTTCATCAATTTGTTTATGTACAATTTTTTTTAAATGATATTGTGTATGTTCGCAGTATCATGTGGACATGCTCGCATTATCACAATTTTTTTAAATATTTAATTTTTTTAAAAAAAATCAATTACCAACTGTAATTAGTAATTTTATCAATTTTTTGTCTTCTATTATTTTAAAATTATACTACTTTGTTAAATGTTAAATAATTTTTACCAGGTGCGAGGTGCAGGAAGTGATGTTTAGGCTCGGTTGTCACGTAGTGCAACACCCTGCTGTCGTGCATGCTCCCGTCCCAACCGGCTGACACAAACATGAAGCACAAATCGAAGTCGCATACGGCCAGTATGTTCTGTGTTGGGACGCCTTTCCGGCCATAGTACGAAGTGGCGTACTCTTGCGAGACACGAGCCATCACGTGCGTGCCGTCTAATGCACCGATGTAGTCTTACGCAACGCACCATTATGCAGAAAGTATAAATAAAAATTTATGGTATATGTCGCCACTGTGATATTTAAAATTTTATGAAAAATGTCACCTTGAATGGCCGGTACCGCCGTTGTGATTGTAAATGTGGGTGGCCCCCTTGTTGCACTTGCTCGGACGTAAGATTCCTACTATGAACCGATGTGAACGGTATCATAGCTTGCAAAATCTCATGAAAATTGCGTGACAATGTCTCCTTCAAGTGTTGGAACCGTTCTTGCAAATCTTTCCAATCTATTTCCTGCAATGCACAAATGAAAATGGCTACCTTCTCTTCCAGCGGAACGCCATGCTCCCGCTGTGGCAGTATCAATCCAAAACTATGAAACGCGTCGCATAACAACAAGAACACTGGCTTGGACATACTGACAGCATCTTCAAACCGGCCTTGGTGCCCGTTAAACAACTCATACATCCATAAACGTCCCAAAAGTATTGATGTATTTCGAAGGACTTTGTGATAATGGTTGTAATAATATGTAGTTGCATTGTTCAACGCCTCTATCAAGTTGTGATCAGTTTCGACCACCATTTCCCGCGCAATTTCACCGACAGCTTCCCAGGAATATATACTTTGCACAGTGTGACTAGGACCAGCGTCATCCGCCATTTCTAAAAAAATGGAATGCAAAATATGCAAAAATAAAATGGGTGCTGTGTACAAATGTAAGCCCACAGCTTCTGTAAAAACTATGGAAAATGAGACAAGAGTTTAAGGGAGAGGGAGTGTGCGAGAGAACCACACTGTCAACATATGATTATATAGACAAATAAAAGATACAAGGAGAGATGAGCTTTGGTGGTGGTGGGACATTTTCCTGTATTTCAAGAAGTTCACTTGCTTGTGAGAGTTGGGACAAGGACAAAGGGGCCTACGTCTATAATTCCCTTTTTTTTGGGTTCACTCAAAAAATTTATTTGTGTTCAGAAAGTGTATGTTGTGCATCCAAAAAAAAAATAGACACCTTGTTTTGGTATAATTTCTTAAAAACAATGTTCAGAAAATTCTATTTTCTTCCCATGCGTAATTTTTTTGTTCTCTACCTTTTGTTCATATTTTATAGTCAAGTTTTTAAATTGGTAGACACACGTGACATGAATTTACACAAATAGTAAGGCAGTGTAACGGAAAAACAAAAATTGTTTAAAATTTTAACACTAATTGGGAACAAAATTATGCTTGAAAACAAAGAAAAAATATTAATCAACAAACCAATTTGGATGCCTACAGTCTTCATAACAGTTGAAGAAGAAAAAGGTTATGGCAAGAAGGAAAATTTTAAATAGCAAAAATAGGGAATCAAAGGGAAGTGTACGTGTGTCATCAACACGACAATGGGTTTCCTAATAAATTTTACAATTTTAACCGTTTCAGTAATTATAAAAATAAAAAAAAAAGTACATATAATAATATTTATCTGTAATGATCATTGAACAAATCTGCAAGACTCCAGTAGTGTGGGCAAGTCTAGTTTTTTCGTTGTCTTTTTTTTATTATTATCTTTAATGATATTTTTTTCAAAATTATATCAAACTTTTTTAAAATTTTCAGCTCTGTTGCAAATGTGGAAAATAAAAAAATAATAAAAGATAAAAAAGAAAAAAAATCACAACCAAAAATGCTAAACAAAACAGAGGAGTTTGGCACACTATATATTTTTTTCTGTGAGCTAAAAATGATGTGAAATGGATTTTAAAATTTTAACAAATCTTCTACCATAATTCAAAAATCTGCAGGAATATGTACAAACCTGTTGAAAGTATGCATGATGAAAAGAGTTTTCACTGACAAAACATTCACTGAAAAAGTAGTAACACAGGTCCATGTGCTCCATAATGAAATGTGCAGCATGCTCGGTTCTCTCAAGCAATCTGCAACACCTACATCCTTCTCTCTAAGGCTAGCATCTACTTTATTTGACACATCAAACCCTCCCCCAACTAGAAGACAACCTAATACTTGCCACACTTGAATATTTTCAGTATTTATAACCTGTACCATTTTTCCTCCACAATCCAATCCCGAACTATAACTAGCAGTCCTCCATAAATAAAATGCACAGCTGAAAATCATGAACTATAACATGATGGTCTACTAGTCACTCACAACACCTAAAGATGCATACCACAATTATAGGCATCAGATAATACAAAATACACAGCTGTGAATTCAGTAATCACAGCTGTTCCAGAATTCCATGCACAAGTTGCTAATATAATTCATTAAAGATACAACCATGAGGTACACAGCTGTTTTAGAAAAGCAATCTTATTGCATGTCTGTTGCATATAATTCATTCAACTACATCTAATATAAATTGTAGGCATGAGATAATGCAAACTATACACCTGTTTCAAGTGGCTAAAGATACACAAATTGCAAAATACACAGCTGTTCCATAATGCACAGCTGGTCCATAATGCAAAATACATAAAATTATGCAACTCAAGAATTTAAATAACCTATTTCACCAAATGAAGTACAAGTTTCAAGTGGCCAAAGATACACAAATTGCAAAATCTGCAACTGTTCCATAATGCACAGCTGTTCCATAATGCAAATTACACAAATAGTAACTCAATAATTTAGATAAACTGTTTCACCAAAACAACTGCAAGCATATACTTGATAATAACATCAACATCATCAAACAAACCAAGCGATTGATAAAGTCTTAAAAAATCCATGCACAATATCACAGTGTTTGGGAAGGAAGAAAAAATGGCATATCGTTTGTTCGAAAGGAAAAAAAAACACACACACACACACAAACAAGTTCAAACATGACAGAATTGCTAGACAGTCTCAGAACCAGGCACCACCCATTCCGGAGTTTGCTGCTGATGGGCAACCCATACTTTGGGACTTTTTCATTCGCAACCAGCAAATGACAGCCGCGTCTGTCGGAATCCGCACCATTATGGCTTGATTTGCCAGGTTGCCCAGTACCGTCAAACCAAAAACAATTAGCGGGTCTTACGGATCCAGCCCTTCCAGTGAGTATAACCTTCTCATACACTTGTCAATGAGGTCCTGTGTCGAATCTCCGTAATCATAACGCACGCGGACTTCTCGTTATTGTAATTTAACTGAAGATGCAAGGTTTTCCATGCTACTCGCCAACAGCGAAGCTCCTTCACTCTGCCCTTTTTTTCACTGTGGGAGTGTTGTGCGAAGATATTTGCGTTTGCTCCCGTCACTTGTTGGTGTGTCGTCAGCGTTAATTGCCGACGACGCAGCGTGTACGGTCGCCAGCGTGTTATCCTCTAGCGTAGAACTGTGGTGGACAGTGTCTTTACGCTGTACGGCAGGCTGGAAAGTGGGCAAATCGATGTTGTCCTTGCAATCTTCTCCATCTATCGGCGAAGTACCGTCATCGGTTGCAATAGGTTCGAACGCTGCACCTGGTGTCCATGCATATTTTCCGGTTGCCGTAGTGCCTTCGTACACCCTTCGCATAAGGTCCATGTGTTCCAACAGTTTTGTTTTGAACTTGATTGCATTCTTGTCAACTTGGGAAAAAATAAAAAATTGCACAGGATTAGATGCCAATGGTTGCAAAGTAGCTATTTTGATTTTAATTTATCTTATTTTGAATCCATTCAACACTTAAACAGGCTAAGTTTCAGAAATCATTTGAATTCCATAATCTAGATTTTTGAAGGTTCCAAGAGAGTCTGAAATTTACGATTAAGGAACAACTATAAAAATATTACAAGACTGTGTAGCAAAAAGGTGACAAACTGTTTGGAATGCAGAATCTGAAATCAACGAACGATGATATGCACTGTTTTGTATGTGTGGAACAATCAGCCAAACTAAATGAAAGAACATCTATATGTTCACTTATGGTCCACATCTCAATAATTTCTGGCATACTATATATCATGATTTCTATCACAAATGGGCTTCCCTGTGAAGTGAAGCTATGGTATATGTATGACAACAGTGAAAACTTGTCTATATGGTGACATTAAATGTCATGATGAACTCTAATTGTGTTACTAAGGTTGTGGGACTACAACATGATGGTAACAGGCCTGGTGTGCCCTTAAAAGTAGCCATTACCTTATAGTCACAAATGGCATATATCATCATTGTTATTGTTGTTTTGTTAAGAATGTTACATGCCTACTCATTATTGGACACTAAAGTTTTGTTATTGTACGAGTTTAAACCTTTTGACCTTCAACAACTATACACTCCACTTCTTTGGCCAATGTAGTCACTATGCAAGCTCAACCATCAAGACCATCTAATATGCAGTGCAAGGATAAATTTCTAATTCAAAGCAACTGTTGTTGTCACGACCCAAACCCGCCCCCATAGGTTTAGCATCGTAACCGGCTAGTAATCCTGAGATTACCGAAGGCCTCTGAGACAAATTAACATAATATTAGGAGTTAGCGGAAACAAATAACAAATATACAGCATCCATTAAGCTGTGTAGACTTATATGAGACACAAAATTTTTAACTTTATTTACGTACATATACACATCATCATATATATACATATTCTAACTAGACAAAAAGGAACTTAGCCTTATTTACAAAATACACAAAGACTCGTCTAACTGAACAGGAAAACAAAACTTGAACCTAAAGCACTTAGCCATAACCACTAGATATGTCCGAAACCTCCATGGGAGGCACATGGATTGGCTGTCAAAAACTGATTCCAGGCGTCTCTAAGCTTGGTCACGCCCTGATCATCTACATACATATATATAAACAGTGAGCTGGTGCCCAGTGAATAATAACAGAGTAAAGGGTCAATGAACGATGTTCACCACAAAATTAGAAATCAGATTCTTATCAGAAACAGTGTCTTATGCATATTCAGATTCCAAATTAGAAACAGATTCATATACATATTCATGATCATTTCTATATTCAGATTTTGCATATAATCGTGCATGGTACATCCATTAGCGTTAACAAATCCGATGACCCATAAAGGGACCTGATGACCCATAAAGGGACGCATATCATATGATGTTAAGGATGCCACAAATAACTTTCAGAATCTTGGACAATCATTTATTCATTCAAAACATAGCGTAGAATTTCAGAAGACTAATCATTTCATGTCTTAATGTTCAGAAAATATTTAACATTGAACATAACTCTACAAAGTTATTACTCACAGTGTTCTAGTGCTTGATTCGTCCCTGCGCTTGACCCTACATAATTCATAACACTTTGGGTCATATTACAATTCATTCCGTTCTTTAACTTGTTTAACATTCTTAGGCTCCATTCATGTTCTTTAATTCATTTACAATCTTTAATGCATGCCTAAGAGTGCTTTGAAATGAAAGAAAACGGAAAACGAAGCATAAAATATCTTTCCAAAATTTCTGAAACAGGACCCTCCGCTTGAGCGTAGCTACGGTCGCTCGAGCGGACCCCTTTGGTCTGCAAAAGTATTGGTTGCTTGCAAATTACGCTCGAGCGAGACTTTTGACGCTCGAGCGAGGAGTCAAGTAAAATAGGGTACGCTCGAGCGGGACTCTCCATGCTCGAGCGGACAGGTCAAATTCTAGGTTTTTCCAGATTATGCTTAAGCTTCAAAACTTGGTTCTAACCAATGTAATTAACATCATAAGACTCATATTTCCACCACATAACCTTTAACATGAGTATAAGGACCAATTTTACAGGATTTGAATCTCAAATTTACATAAATCCATTTCATAAACTCGAATCATATCAAACTCATCAAATTCAATTCAATTCATATTCTTCACACCAAGCCCAATTCTAAACTTACAAATTCTAAATCTTGAATTGAGCTTTCAAATAACTTCAAAACTTGGATTCATACATGGCTTGTCTAAAACATGCAAACTCTTTAATAATCAAGAAAATATGATCAATTTTGAATCATTTACATCAAAACTCCTTTAATTTATAAATTAAGCTCATTGTTCATAAACCCATAAATTTCCAAAGCTTAATTCTTATCTCATCAAAGCATGAGATCAATTATTAGAAATCCATGATGCATGTACAATTAGAATATTAAAACTTGTAGAATTTATCCATGCATGTAGAAATTAGACTCAACTCATGCATGATATTCCAAAATCCAACCCAAAGTAATTAATTTCTTATTTAACTTCATAAACTTGATCTTGGCTCTAATTCTTCATTTTCTTGTCAATTCTCCTAGCCAACATTGCATATATGTAATTCCAATAAAACTAACTAATTTAATATATTCAATAACAAGTTTAAATTAAATAGAACTCTTAAATTACATTACATGCATGGATTAGAGATTAAAATCAAACTAATTTCCTTCCATAATTTTGAATCCAATTCAATTTCTTCTTCATTTTACTAATTCCTCTTAAATCATGAAATTGAAATTATAAACTCTTTTAAAGAAATAATTGCATATATGAAATTAGGCTCAAATCTACTGATTTTATATTTTTCCCAAGCAAATCATAATTTAACTCTTGAATTACTCCAATTTAGATTTTTATTAATTTCTTCATATCTAACCCAAATTTAAACTCATAAGTCTCTTTTTTTTTTTTTGCACATGAATTAAATCTAGAACTTTGAAACTCTAACATGCATGTAAGGATGAGCCTCAAACTTATGAAGAATAATGAAGATCAAACTCAAACTAATTAATTTTCCAAATTTACTTCCTTAAATCATAGATGTTCCAAAATATGTTTAATTTGAATCGAACTCTTAAATTATATTACATGCATGGGTCAATAATCAAAGTCAAAACCCATATTTATTCTTTAATTCCTCTAAAATTACATGCATGTAGAAATGAGACCCAAATTCATGGAGTCCGGATCGTCGGCCGCCATTTCCTGCGGCCGTCCTGCGGCTCCCCCAAAACGACGTCGTTTTGGGGGAAATTTCCAAAAAAGAAAAAAGAAACTAAGCAGAGGCAAACCAGAGAGGGAGGAGAAGGAACTTAAGGAAGAGATCAAAAACTTGCCTGCTATGTTAATCTGATCAATCCCCAGATTTTCTCACCAACCAAACTGAATTATACACACATAAAAACATCTAAATACACACTTGTGTTATCATTAAAAAAAAAAATCAAAACAAAACTCAAATCCTGCAGATTCAAGCCAAATTCACAACACAAAAACCATCATGAAACACAGATAACTAACCGTTATCTTTCTTGACATCTTCTCTTCTGCGCTTCCGATGCCTAGCCTAATCAGCGAGACTGTGACATCCCTCGCCGTCCAACTGAGTCTCCGGCAAATCGGCCATGATCTCGACTCGGAGCACTCGGTTGGAGAAGTTACTATCGTTGAACGCAAAGCCGAAATCGCCGTCGCGACCGCCGTTGGGGGAGTAGTCGGAGTCCATCACCGTCCTCGGATCGAAAAGATCCAAGCTCGTATCCCTCATACTTTCTCTCTCTAGAAAAAGGAAGACGATGAAGGGAGTGTTGAAGATTTGAAAACCCTAATTTGATCACTTGGCTGTTAATATAGCAGGCAAAGTTTTTGAGCTCTTCCTCCTTCTCCTCCCTCTCTGATTTGCCTCTGCTCAGTTTCTTCTTTTTTTTTCTTTTTTCTTTTTTTGGAAATTTCCCCCAAAACGACGTCGTTTTGGGGGAGCCGCAGGACGGGCCGCAGGAAATGGCGGCCAACGATCCGAACTCAAATTCATGTAGGATAATCAACATCAAACCAAAAAAATAATTAATTTCCATGTTTATTTTCATAACTATGAATTCTAGCTTTATTTCCTTGTTCAAACCCATTTCCGTACAAATTCCATGGAATTGATCTTAAACTCTTCTTAATTTCAAGTGTAATGTAAAGATTCTACAAAAAATTAAGTTTGATTCCACACCTTAAACTTTAATCTCATAAAGTTTAATTGATTCCCTTCTAATTCCCTTGTTCCTCCTAGCTTTTCTTCCTTTATTTTTCCTTCTTCTTGAGCTGAAATTGCTTCCTTCCCTCTCTTGGTTCTCTCTCTCTCTCTCTCTCTCTCTCTCACGGGTTTGCACAGCACAAATATGAAGCCATACTTTTTTTTTTTGTTCTCCCTCTCTTTTCAATACAAGAACTCATATATTAGTATATTTATGTATATATCATATGCTGCCTTTACATTACACGTACACACACACACACAAATCACAACCAGATTTCTCAGTACACCCACCTAAATTTCTCAGTACACCCACACCCACAATTCTAGTTTGTTCCTTAAGGCAATTTATGCTTAGGATAAATTTTAATTAAGCAACACTTAGTCTTAATAAATCTTGGTTAACACGTAATTAATTAATCATAACTAATCACAAATCCCACATAATTTAATTAGTCTAATTTGACTTCCATTAAGGCCCAATTAATTTTATTTAATTTTATCATTCTGAATCAGATTTTTAGTCAGACTTCTAAAAGGCTCCAAATATTAAATTAAACTTATTTTCATCTTCAATACTGGTTCCTTAACTCATTAAGGCCTTCAATTTCTAACCAGACTCCAAATTTCTGTCAATTAAGTTACATATTCAAATTGGACACCTCACAAATAAATTTAATTCGTAATAATCACAATTCTCAATCTTCATAATTTAATTGACTTGATTAACTCCAATTAGGATTTAATTAATCGAATTTCAATTTTACTAAACTGAATCGAATATTTAATTAAACTCCCAAATGGGTCTGTAATTAAGATTAAATTGATTCAACTTCTTAACTTCACTTCTTTAAGCCACTTGGATCCTTAATTTCTAATTTCAAAATAAATCTTTAATAGAATCATATACGAATCAAGCTCCATAATTTTCATGAATCCTAGATTAAATTATAATACTTGACAATTAAATTCTAAATTTTCTTAATTAATTAAGTACTAATCATTATACGTGACGGGGTCGTTACAGTTGTACCCTTTGGGACAACTGGAGAGGATATTACACCTGGCATGGTAAGGATCTGGGCAGGGGTTGTAAATGATTTTAGTTTTTTCATGATTGTTTATTATTGTTCTCTGTGGCAGTATGCGAAAGATAGTGGCAAACACATTGAAGAAAGTAAGCTCAAGGTCATACTGACTAGCCCATCCCATTCGCCTGTATTACTACCAACTAACGGAGTTAAGAAGCAAGAACCATCTTATGCAACTTCAGTACAGAAAGACAAACTGTTGAGCGGAGTTGAGAATCTTTCTCCTCATGTGGTGAGTACAAAAACATCCTATCTAACAGCATCAGCTTTAAGGCCACCTGTTTTCATTGACCATTATTGCTACCTGCATAGTGGCCTTGGATTCACCGCATCAATTCTTCGAATGACCAATGCCCTCTTTCTAAAAGAAAGAGAACAAAAATACAAATGAAAACCCAAACACTAATTCCAATTTCTTGAGAAACTCCTCAATTACCGTAATCAATTATGGGTAATTGATTGGTGATTGGGGTGGCAGTGGAGGTGGTGGTCAGAGGAGGAGCGTAGGGAGAGTGAGCGGTGGGGGCTGAAGAGGAGAAGAGGAGACAAGAGAAACAGATCACTATTCTGCCTTTTGGGTTGCTCCCATTCACTTTCTATCTCTACAAACTAATGTTAACTTTGTTGTATCAATTATGGATAAACTGTTTCTTTCTCTACAAATGTTAACTTTGTCTTATCAATTAGCAAGTCTGATATGGGAGGTCATTTTAATTTCTGGATTCTCCTTTTGGTTATTTGTTTTTTTCGCCTTCTATTGATAAGTATTTTCATCTTTGGATTCTAATTTGAGAAATGTTAAGCGTAGCCCTGCAACGTTTGAATTTGTGTTTTGAAAGTTGATAGTACAGCAGTTGCTTTTGTTCATCTTATTCAATATTTGAATTATACATTAACGGTTGGGGAGAGGGCAATTTTAGCCCTCAAATTTTAAATTCTCATGTCTCGTAATATTTATAGTCATTGAATTATATACGAATGTGAAGGTATGAATATTTGGAGCCATAATTTAACAACTGTGAATGGTTTTCAATAGAGAAATTGAAAATTTTAAGATAAAAAGATGTTGGGTCTCATCAGTAAGTTTTGAAATATATTGAACATTAAAATCATAAAGTTAGAAGATCAAAGCCTAAGAAGTGAAGAGTGATCCTACGTGTATAGAAAGAAATACATAGAGAAAGATCAATGTATGATGTAGATTTATTCTACTTGTAGAAGGAACTAAATTAAACATAAAATTGAGATACATATTGATTTTTTTGTTTTTTTATTTTTATATTTTTTTGGTGCATGTAGCATTGTTGGAAAAGTTAAGGTCAAGAGAGTTAAATTAAATTTTTTATCATCCAATTAATTCATGAAAGTGACATTCTTTTAAGTAACAAATATTGTGTTCAAGATTATATAGTTTCGATTTGTGATGTCATTGTCATTTTTATTCAGGGTGTTCTTCTAAGAGATATCCCATTGCTAAGAACTTCAAACTAATACCCTTAAACATATCCATATCATCCACACCCAACACCACAATTTATCCCTCAAAGCTTTCCTTTAATTCGCAAACTTTCTTCGATGTATCGGGAAAGGACTTGATAGATTCAAGTTGACCCATATGAATCCCCCCTGGGAGGATCTTCATACTAACCGTTGTACCATAGTATTCTAACCCAACGTACCCCCTACTAGAATGATAATCCAAACCCAAATAATTCTACTATTTTCATTTAAACTCATTCAAAATATTTACAGCAGGTTGTTCAAGCTCACCACGATTTGATACCCATTCCAAGACCAGTGAGCAGACTGTTCACGAGATGCTAAACCTTGCTATTAAATATAACAAGACAATGCAGGAAGAGGATGAGTTGCCACCAAAAAAACTAGCAATTGCGAATGTGGGAAGACAGGATGCCAAAAACAATCTTGAAGAACATGTCTCCAAATTGATGTCTTCAAACATAATTCAGACTTTGGGCACCATGGTCGACGTAGTTGTGTTCTAGGGTTCAGTGTTTCATTCTCCACAGGATTGCATTTTAGTGGTGTTCAAAAAGTTGAAAACATTGTGGGTATGATCAGAACTCCTTGTACTGCTACAAATGTTTCATTATTTATGTAGAATCATAGGTGGAACAAAGCTTATGTGGGTAAGCAATGCTATCATGAAATAGTTTTTGATCTTACTTAGTTGTCTCTTCCTGATTTGTTTTTCTCGTTGGGTTTGATTTGAATATTCTCCTAAGCTACATTCCGTTGAATGTTCTCTGTATATTCAATTGTGTATCAATACAATATGTACATCTAACATATATATATATATATAGCAATTCTAGACCTAATCCTAAACAGGAATAGGAAACAAGAATAATGCTTCTAATATCAATAATGCTTGAGGCCGCAAATACCATTTTAATTTTAATATATATATATATATATTTTTTTTGAGTGGCTGTGTTAGTCTAGTCTTTTTTATAAAAAAAAAAATTGTCTTTTATAGCTTGCAAGTGGTTCTGTGAAGAAGTATACTGCAAAACTAGACATCACGTAGTAACTGAACTTGTATAGTTTGATAAGGTGAGTGAGTTCGGTTGGACTGAGTTGTTTTGTTTTTCTTCTATTTGTTGGGCTTAATTGGTTTTTTTTTTTTTTAATATAATTAAATTTTATTTGTTGGCATGTGTTGGTTTGGTTGTTTTTTTTTAAAGGTGGTTATGTGTAGGGGTGTGCCAAAAAATTAGACATCTCGCACCAACTCATCGTATAAAATTAGATGGAATTAACAAATTTTAACCAGCAGTCTAACTGATCAGTCAATTAGGTTGGACTGGTTGCGCGATGAAATTGACTGATCAGTTAGATTGTTGGTTTTCGTTTTGTTAATTTCATATAATTTTGTACGATAAGTTGGTGCGAAATGTCGATTTTTTGGGCACAACACGTAACCACTCTTAAAAAAATTTAAAAAAAAAAAGCCTACAAAAGTACTTAACACACCTACAATTTCCAAAAAAAATAAAAATAAAAATAAAAAAAAGGGCAAGCAAAATTCGAGGCCTAGAATTCAAGGCCTCTAGCACTGCCGTTCTAATATATGCATCAGTATCATGTTGAACGTAAGTAAAAATCATTGGAAATGTTACCTTTCGTAATGCACCCACCAGTCGTCAGATGCTTGTATCAAACCCGTCGCTTCATTGTAACTTATGCCGGTTGGCCCATGCCTGTTGTCCATCAATTTCGACCACGACTGCCAATCCTTTTTTAGCAGTGCGTACTTGTTTTGCAGTTGCTTTACGTCATGCACCTTATTTGTATGCTCCTGGAAGCCCTTGCAAACAGCTCTATATCCATGCATTGTCATGGTATGGAAGCTTCTCTTGAAACCAACGTCCAACTCTTTGATAACAAGTTCCAAGAAAATCCGCACCGTGTCGGAGTCCCAAGCTGCTTTATGCACGTTTGCGGACTACTACTGTGTCTGTTTACTACCGCGCTTGCGCAAAGCTTTGGAAGGCGTCGACTGCGTTTGGGACTGCTCTATTTGCGTACTACAATGCAACAACAATTCTAGTACACGTGGAAAAATTGAAAAAATAAAAAAACAAATTAGGAAAAAATACAAAGCATAAAAATAATTCTCGAACAGAGCTAACTTAGACAAAAGGCCAAAAAATTGAACTACAAACGTTCTTCTGAAACTAACCTTAACTATTATATCATTTTTTGGACTAAAATGTAAAAACAACAATGCAAAATGATAACAAAAAAATACCCGGTTCAAGATGCCCTGGTCCACAGCTTGCACCGAGGAGGATTGGAGCATTCTCGCAGCACTGACCACTTGGCATAGAAATTTTCACTCTCCAAACAACAATTTAGGAAATCACAGCTAGTGTACATACACTGTATGTGTGTCATTGTGTGTATACATATATATATATATATATAAACTAGCAGTGGCTGCAACTTAAGTTTATACATATACTACCACAGCTTTTCCAACTGCGTGAGATTGATTTTCATCAACACTCCATACCTGGAGATTCTCTACCTGATTGGTACAAGGATCCAAGTCATGTTAATTAATGTTTGAGGAATAAGATTTAAAAAATTAATGTTTACATTAATTACATTATCCTCAGAATGTCAAATATGCTATAAAAAAAAATCTATATTTCAGTTTGTAATCCTTTATTTTTTATGTACCTTTGTGTATCTTATCAAATTTCTTCTGCAGTACCAAACATTCTATGCAGAATACAAATCGTGAGTCGGGGACAGGGGACATCTGGTCATGTTCCTGTCTCTCAAACTCTGGTATCTGTTGATGGTGCTTCAAAGGTATGTTATAAAAGTAAACAAAATTAACAGGTTATTTTGTCACGCGATCTGATTTGCTTTGCTTAGACAAAAGGAGCATCTGTACGGTAGTGGTTCAGATGCGAAAATTCATTTCCGTATAAGAGATGTTACCTTGTACTTAGGGGGAAACGGGTCGGCGTGGTGTAGATCTGGTCAGCAGTGGTGCAGATTTGGGCGACGAATGGTCCGATAGCCGTCGGTTACTGTTGTCACGCGATCGAGTCGAGGTCACACTTTCCCACGGCTGTGGCGATGCTGCACGGTGAAGGGTGTGACGGATCTCCGGCAGTCGCTAGTGTGAGCGTAACGGAGTGGACTTGATTCTCCGACTGAGGGACTGTATTGGCTGTTCGAGGACGAATACAGGTTGGAGAAGGAAAAAGAACTTCGGGTGAGAGGATGATACATCTGTGTTAGGGAAAGGAATACAAAGCAGGGGCAAAATTGTATTTTTACCCTTTGCAGCTTCAGACACAATTTTGCCGCCCAATGCATGAAAGTAGGTTATCTTTTTGACTTTTTTAGCAACTTTTTGGCTTTTTATCTTTTTCTGGGGATGCCAAACTTGTCCAAAATGGAAAGAAATTATTGAATGGTGATGTCAATGATGTGATATCACTGTTACATTTAATTTTTTTTTTTTATTAAGAGAGTGTTTGGAAAGTAGATACTTTTTTAGCTTTTTAGTTATTTTGATAATATAGTAGGCTATTTTAGTTTTGTATTTAGCAAAATGAGTTAGATTTTTTGATTTGATTATTGTGTTAAAAAAAGTATTTGAAAAAATATGGGAAGAGAAATGATAAAATTATCGGTAATAATTGAATGATTGCACTTGTTTAAAAAAAAAAAAAAAATCAAAGACAAAATCGCCTTTTCGCGTACCAGTGGCGGAGTCAGAAAATTAAGTTAGAGGGAATACTTACTAATTATAATTTTGTATTTAAAAAAAATCATGATTAACATTAAGATAATAATAATTTTATGAGCTAAATTTAATATAAGAAATTAAAAATCATTATTAATAGGAACAAATTAAAATTCTATCATAGTGTGTAATAGCTCGGTGCAGAATGATGATGTAAGTTTGTAATTTTAGTCGCGAAAAAAATTATGGATCAAAATTCCTAATTTTAAAAAATAAAAACACATCATTTATAGCACAAATTATTATAAAATCTATTTA
Source organism: Camellia granthamiana (assembly GCA_036172215.1). Lineage (NCBI taxonomy): Eukaryota > Viridiplantae > Streptophyta > Magnoliopsida > Ericales > Theaceae > Camellia > Camellia granthamiana. The sequence continues at coordinate 82,784,141 of CM069906.1, read as the reverse complement.
ATTTTTGTTTGACAGAAAATATTAAAGAGATAATATTGCTTATAAATAATATGTTTTGAATTGAAATTATTACATAATCTTAAAGTACCATATGGTGTTGCCTTATGTGATACTAAGGGTCCGTTTGGCAAGTTAGTTTCGGGCTATTTTAGCCACAAAAGACAAAATAGGCTATTTTAGTCATAACAAACAAAACATTACATGCAACCCATAATTATTACACTCTTCTCTCACAAAAAAAGTCAAAAAAGTCAAAAAGTCCTTCCCAAACCAAGCTTTTTAACCCAGGCTAAAATAGCCAAAAAAGCCAAAAAGCCAACCCACTTCCCAAACGAAGGCCTAAAATATTAAAAATCACAAATCACACTCAGTAGTTTGTCAATTACCTGAAAATAATGAGTTATTTATTCAATTCATAAAATTTCTCATTGCACTATTAGTTTAGACTAATACATAAACAGTACCACATAATATTCTCAAAGTATCAAATAATTATTTATTGTGAACAATATAATAAATTCTTAGTTAAAAAAATATTTTAAAAAAATAAATACATTTTATATATGATCACTGAACAAAAATAAAAAATCAAAAATCAAAATTGGGGGGGCGCGTAATTTCCCTGAGCCTTCTTTGATTCCGCCTCTGCGCGTGCCTGTCCCAGCCCTGCAACAGCCACGTGAACGTGCTGTAGATGGGTAGCAACAGCCACGGTTCAACCGGTCAATTTTTCACTTACAACTTGTTTAAAAATAGGCTATTTTAGTAGTTTTTTAGTTTTTTGACTAAAACATTAAGTAAAAAAAAAATTAATATATTTGGGATAATCTTTTTATTTTTTACGAAAAGATATGCAAAATGTAAAGAGAAAAAAGAATTTTTAACTTTTTAGTATAAATTATTAATTTTTTAAATTTTTTAGTGAATTTTTAACTTTTAAACCAAAATATTGAATTGCCAAACAAAAACATGTGCTGGTAGACATTAAAGGCATGTTTGTTTCGTGGCTTGAGTGGCCGAATTGGACTATCATGGTTGTAGGTCCCACCCATAGCATGTTTGGTAATGAAATGAGAGGACGGATTGATAGTCCAAGGAGCTTAGTAATCGCCTTCAATAGGGGGATTAACTTGGTTGGATTTTGGGTGAGATTAAAAAATAGTAAAGGGATTTAATCTATTTTATATAAAAAAATTTATTTTTATGATTTTATTTTATTTTTTACCAAGCACACATGTTTGTTTTAATATTTATTTTATATAAAAATAATTTAAAAATTCTATTACTAATCATCTCTCATATTACTATCAAAATAAACACACTTTTAGTAAATCTTTTCACTAACAATCCCCACATTAATAATCTCTTCACTAATTATTCTCTCACTAACCATTCTATTCAGGGATTGTTTGGGATTATCTAAATAAGTGTACTTTTTGACTTTTTACGAAAAAATATGAAATATGGGTTGAATTTAAAGTGATGTAGTAGAGATATAATCTGATTTAAATAAGATAATGTGATTTAAATAGGATAGTAAATTTTTGACTTTTTGACTTTTTTAGATTATACCAAATTAGGCCTCAATCTAATCCGCCAAACGTGGCCAAACTACGCCTCCGATTAGGAAACAGGTTTGAAGAAAACTTTGAAGCATAAAACAAAAAAAAAACATAGGTTTCTCTCTGGTCAGAAATCAGATAAGTGAATGTTATTGGGCTTTATTGAGTCCATCACGGAATCCCCATCAATAATCTGAACTGTTTAATATGTAAGACTCGTTAAGTGTTTCATCTATGGAAAAAGCAACATTGATCGGATATCAATAGTCACTTGATCAAATCAAATTTATGTCAACGATAAGTATAATTTTAAAGATAATTATTGACACAAATGTGATTTGATCACGTAATTATTGATATTCAATTAATGTTATTTTTTAAATAGATGAAGTTCTCGATGAGTCTTATGTATTGAAAGATTTAGGCTCTGTTTGGTTGTGTTTTTGAATCAATTTTCTACCCCTGTTTTCCACTATGATGTTTGGTAAGGCTTCTGAAATCAGTTTTCAAATGCTCTGCAGAGACCACTGTCCACATCTGCCGTAGTTGGTGCAATTGTTGACTTCCGGCCGGATGTTCATGGGGACATCCACTTGGATGTCCTCAACTGTACAGGGAATTTCGTTTTTTTTTTTTTTTTTTTTTTCCTTTTTTTACAATTGACTTATATAATAAAAAAAATTATTTTCTGAAAATTTTTAAATTTTTTATGTGCTTTAAAATAATTTTAAATTGTATGTTTAGTTATGAGTTATAAATTTTTGTATCACATATCAAATGTCACATCAACAATTCTCCACTTAAATCAAACATCTTTTCCAAAACTATTTTCAAAACTCTTTACCAAACAAATTTTCTACACTCAAATCATAATTCCACAACACACAAACTCAAAATACAACTCATACTCTCAAATCACATTTCCAAAACTCTACCAAACGCTACCTTAGATTATCGATGTGAAAAATCAATTGGAGACGACCCTTTCCCAACAAAATATAAAATAAAAAAACAATAAAAAAAAAAAAGAGGTTGTCTAACAGATTCCTTTCTCTTTTTTGTGTGTTTCCTTTCTCTATGCTCAGTAATATATATGCATATAAATTTGAAACATAGAAAATTTATTTGATAAATAAAAAATTATAATATACATTAAGTGTCAATATTTATTTTTTAATGATTTAATGACATTGGTGCGCCCACAAAAGGTTTTGGCCCACAACTTAGAACCCAATCCACGGTTCAAGTACTAAAGCCCAGCACCCTTGAGAACCCAATGTTGAACCAGGGACCAATGGCATTTAAACACTTATTAAGGCCTCGTTTGGGAACAAGCTAATTTAGTAACTTTTTCACTATTTGGCTAAAATATGAGCTAAAAAAAAAAGTATGTTTGGGATGACTTTTTGACTTTTTACGAAAAATGTGCAAAAAGTAGAGAGAAAAGAGAATCTTTGACTTTTTGGTATGGATTGTTGGCTTTTTGGCTTTTTTAGTAACTTTTTAACTTTTTGGCTAAACCGGTCGCTTCTCAAACGAGACCTAAGAAGGGAACTAACAACGTAAGCAGACAAAGATCTACAAAGTTATTGCACCTATACATCAGCCATTAATGAGACCCAAGTAGTATTAAATGCGGCAGCTCTTTCACGTCGGAGAAAACAGACTCATCGTGAACGAGGTCAACTAAACCTTAGACTTACGGCCGACGAGACGGCTAGGAAGGGATATGGAAATGATGAATGAAAAAGATAACAAGCTTCAAAAGAACAATAGGTTAAGTTTTCTCTTACATCTCTTGTACATTATCTCTCTAGAAAAACCTTCTTACCTTGAATTAACTTGATCGTCGGAGTGTCCGCTGGGGGACTTCCCCTTATTGGACTGTTTTGGAGGTGTGTTCTCCGAGCTATAAACCCAACAGACCCATCTGAAGTGTGAATCAATCTTGTCCATCCATCCTCTGAGTTTATAGTATTATCAGTTGGCGCCGTCTGTGGGAATCACAACTCCAGTTGACAATTGTGCTCATTGTTGCCGGAGACCCATTCACAGTTACTTCTCCTTCCCCCCCGTCGAGATGGATGGTTACAACGAGATCCATGACTTTTCAACACAATGTCGTCGACCCCCAAGCAGAGCCTTCTTACCCAAACAACCCACCTCAGTACTTCACGGGGCTCGCCAATAGCATAAACCACTTGACCGAGCAAAACCAGGCCTTGATCAACGCTTTGCTCCAGCGAAATCTCCATATCCCTCCTCCACCACCACAAGACATCCCTTCTAATCGGGAACAGACCCCGAACCATCCTTTCTAGCAAGCCCACCTTTCTAACCTAGAGGGCCTACGGGCTTGACCTCAAGACCTACACCCACCACCTCAGAGCTTGCATCCATCAAATCACACATTTGTCCCTGAATGAGAGGTCTTTTACCATTCACAATGCCACTACTTAGTTAAATCTAAGTTCATTACTTATCCAACTATACCATTCATACACTTTATTCACAATTTTACCATTTACAGAAAAAAAAAAAAAAAAAAAAAAAAAAAAAAAAAACAACAACAACAACAACAACAACAACAACAACAAACCATTACAGAACTGTCACCTTTATTTATTAACAACTTGCACCATCATACACTCTATTACAGAAATCACATTCACTTCATTACATTCACTTCATCACAAAAAATAAAATAAAATACAATAAATAAAATAAAAAAAAAAACAACAACAACAACAAAAACACAGGAAACACACCCAGCTCTTACTCCCCTTCGCTGAACGCCAGATCTTCCTCTTTCACCCCCTTATCCAGGGGAGTCTGGGCGACATCATCCTCTCCTACTTTCCCCAGACTGAAGTCCACATCTGGGAACAGCTCATGCGCTTTATATTTGAAGCTCATCTAGCCGCTATCCCAGTACTGGCTCATTTCGTACCTATAGAAGTTTGACCGCTGGAAGCCTTAGATTACTTCCTTTTCGCTCCTACCAGCAGCGGCCACTCCTGATGGCCCAGCACCCCCTTCACTTTCCTTGGCCAAACTCCTCGCGACCACTGCATCGATGGCCATCTGGAATTCAGCAGACCCCTTAAACTGATCCACCGCCGCTATACAGAGGTCTAGGTACACTGCCCTCTCAGAGGCCATTTTAGCCCTCTCTTCTCCCAGCGTCCTCTCCAACTCCGCGATGCACCCATCCGCTTCTTCTTTGTCTTTTAGGGCCTGGTCACGCAGATCTTCGTTGTTGAAGACGGCCTCTTCCAACCTTTCCTTTGCAGTGTTGCAGGCTTCTTGGACTTCGCCTACTTTCCTCCGCTTGCCTGCCAGTTAAAACTCCAACGATACCACCTTATAGCACACCACTTCCAATTCTGAATTGATGACGGTGAGCTCGGAGGCAACCTCGGCTTGACCTATTCTGGCGCGTTTTGCCAAGTAGCTCTGCACCACCGCTAATACTTCCATCTTTATCGCCCTTTGCGCATAGTCCAGGCCTTTTGCACAAGCACTCCGCGTAGTTTTTCTCCAACCCGCCGTCTCCACCCTTAAGTTTTGCAATTGTGCCTTTACCCCTTCCAGCTGGGCCTTCAGTGGCTCTACATCCACCCTCGCCCGTGTCGCCTTATTCAGCAAGGCCGCCGTCAAGGTCGTCGCTTCCATCTACGCTAAACAGAACCTTCTCAAGAGGTCGGCCTCCATAAATTGTGCCACCGACTTCACGGCCGCATCCTCCACTACCCCCAGGAGACGATCTGCGGCGACCCTGGCTTCGTCCCCCTTCTCCTACCGAACGGCTGGCCACCGCACGAACATGATACGTGGCGGTCTTCAACACGGCGCTCGTCTCCGTTCTGCTCCCTCGCCCCCTCCCTACTCCGGGACTTGGGGACACTTCTTGTACCGGCACAATCTTGGACAATTGGTCTTCCAACCCCTCGCCTCCTGCTAACTGCTCTGGCTCAGCTGTTCCACTCACCACTTGGGCACTTGGCCTCTCCCACCTCCATCATGGTCTCTCCCACCTCTACTTCTTGGGATACCTCCGCCATCCCCTTCTTCGCCTTCTTCAGCACTGGTCCCCCCTCACTCTCCTCCTCAGCCGCCCCCCTTTTCTTCTATTTCTTCAACACCGCCTCCACCTCCTTTTTACTCCTCTTCTTCAGCAGATCCACTGGCGGTGGCAGCGGCGCAAAATCGGTCAAGTCTTTCTCTCTCAGCGGGTTGGGGCATGGTCGGATTTGCTCCTTCATGACCAGCTTGGGCGCACGGTCTAACTTTGATTCTTTATATTTATCCGCCTTGGCGAACGTCCTTTTCTCCTCTACCTCCTGCATCTTCCTCCTCGCCTCCAACTCTTCCGATGCAGGGTCCTCCTCAGTCTGCTGTGGCCCGAGATTCAAGGAAAACAAGGTTAAAGGCTGGATAAAGTCATCCCACTTTAAGCTCTCCATCTCCCTCCACTCCTTTACTCGTTTCACCCTATTCTCTGCCTCTGCCTCCAGCCTTGGCTCCACCGACTTAATGGGAATCTTCCACATTGTACGCACCCTCCTGTCGCCATTTGCCGATACATAAAACCACCTTGGTCTCTACCCCTTCACCGGCGACAGCAAACCAGCCACTACTCCACTACCCACCACCGCCTGCAAAGTTACCCATGTTTCTTGTTGACCAGAGGCCTTATAACAAAAAAAGAACTCATCCACTATCATCGCTACTCCCTCGGTCGCCCGTGGCCATAAGGTCGCGCAGGCCAGTAATATTTTCCATGCATTGGGCATCAGTTAACCTGGCACCACCTCCAACCGGTTCAATACGTCTACCACTATTTGTGGGAGTGGCAACCTCAGACCCCCCCGCAACGCCTCCTCATAGAGTGTAAACTTCATCAGACTTGCATCCGACGCCCTCTCCTTCGACGTCAGCAACTTCAACTCTATCTCCGCTGGAATCTAGTACTTCTTACGCACCTCCTCCAGCTCCTCCACCGTAAACGTCAATTTGTCGGCATTGGTGTGCCAGTGGTCAAGTCCCACTTGGCTAATCGGCCTCGCCGCCACAATCATTGTGGATGAACGAGGTCGCAACGCTTGCTTCGCCCCTCTTTCCTCCCACCTCTCCGTCCTATATTGCTCCGCCAACTCCACCGCATCATCCTCACCTGGCGCCTCTAACCTCATGGCTAGCGTTTCATCTCGAGCCATCTCTTTTACGTTTCTGTGTATTGCTTCAGACGCAGGCGCGAGGAAGTTCGCAAATTGTTGGAGGGGAGCGTCACATAAAACGAATGAGGTCAGGTCTAGGATGTATTGGTTTCTCGCAATGAGATATGTAAAACGAATAACTCCAAATGCCCACGGTTTGCCTACTCTCCAAGGATCAAGGTTAAAACTCGCCAGTTTGAAAATTTCAAAAGTTACTACCCTCGCCTTTTCCACATCTTATCCTAACCCTAACCTTTCCCTTCCTACTAACGCATTACCCCCCTCACCACTGGTTTAGATCATCCCACGTGTACAGCCACAATTCATCACCCTTTTCCCCTTCTCCATCTATTGCACTTCACATCATCACATGCCTCATCGCTCCTCAAGCCCCGCGCGTCGCTACCACCTCTCACTCGGCCCCCTTCTCGGTCGGCCCTCCTCTCAATCAATCTTCTCGCTCGGCCCCTTTCGTTGTCGGTCCTCCTCGCGGTTGGACTTCTCGCTCGGCCCTTTTCGCGATCGATCCTCCTTACAGTCAGTCTTCTCGCTCGGCCCCCTTCGCTGTCGGTCCTCCTCACAGTCGATCTTCTCGCTCGGCCTCCCTCACAGTCGGCCCTCCTCTCGATCGGTCTTCTCGCTCGACCTTTCCTTACGGTCGGCCTCCTCTCGGTCTTTCTCCCACTTGGCCACCTCACGGTCGATCATACCCCTTGTCTTGGGAGGACACTTCTTATTTTCCTTCTTATTTCCTTCGTTAGACTAAAGCTGCACTTGGGAATATGGGACTACTGACATCGGTGGGCCCACAAAAGGTTTTGGCTCACAACTTAGAGCCCAATCCACGGTTCAAGTACTAAAGCCCAGCACCCTTGAGAACCCAATGTTGAACCAGGGACCAATGGCATTTAAACACTTGTCAAGAAAGGAACCAGTTACGTAAGCAGACAAAGATCTACAAAGTTATTGCATCCATACATCAGCCATTAATGAGACCCTGGTAGCATTAAATACGACAGCTCTTTCACGTTAAAGAAAGAGTAATACTAGGTATCATGAAAAAACTTTCATAAAAATGATCATGAAAGATTTATGACCCTTGGATTACACTTAAAACAAAGCACCACACACTAATCAAGGTAATCCAAGGATCATAATTCTTTCATGATCATTTTCATGAAAGTTTTTTCATGATCCCTAACTTTTCTCTTAAAGAAAACAAGCTCACCGTAAACGAGGTCAGCTAAACCTTAGACTTACGGCCGATGAGATGGCTGGGAAGGGACAAGGAAATGATGAATGAAAAAGATAAAAGGCTTCAAAAGAACAATAGGTTAAGTTTTCTCTTACATCCCTCGTACATTATCTCTCTAGAAAAACCTCCTTACCTTGAACTAACTTGATTGTCGGAATGTCTGCTGGGGGACTTCCCCTTACTGGACTGTTTTGCAGGTGTATTCTTCGAGCTATAAACCCAACAGACCCATCTGAAATGTGGATCAATCTGGCCCATCCATCCTCCGAGTTTACAGTATCAACATTTAACAAAAATTAATCCAAATATTTTAGTTATAAAATTTTTTATTACAAAATTAACTTAAAATATTACATAAATAACATCACACAATATTTACACAACTCAATAAAAAAAATTTGGGATAAATTACACCTACACTCGCTAGGTTTGTGTTTAATACAAATTGCTCCCTTAGATTTCAGAAATTACACTTCCGTCCCTAAACTTTAGATTTGCATTACAAATTACTCCCTCCGTTAGTTTAGCTGTTAAACCACTTGACAGTTTTTGTTTATGTTAGCAACTAATTATTTATAATGCCAATTTTAGCCCTATCACTCTCCTTCTATCATTTTGATATATGCCCTGTAAGTTTCTTCTTCTATCATCCTTTGTTTCCAAAAATCCACTCAAAAAATATTAAAAACTGGACAAACAAACAAATAAACCAAAACCATTTTGGTTGTCATTCAATTAGAACATAAGAATTCATATGGCACATATTATAAATGGGTACAACTTACAGATTTATATCTTATGAAAAATACTCCACCATTCTAGAAACAAGTCATTGAATCTTGTATACATTTATCAATAAAAGCATTACAAATATATAAATTTGGGCCGAACGGTGGTCTGTCCAAGCAGTAGGCCTTGTCGTGCCACATCCAAGGGGTGTCTCCTCTGAGCTGTGTCATGCGCCATCCAAGCTGTGAATCTTTCTTCTAAAGTAAAAAATAGAAGACCCATATAATAAACTGGGAAATGATACAGAGCTCTGAATTTAGAGTTCTAATTTGAGCTCTAGTAATGTAGCCAAGGAAAACAAAAATAAAAACAAAACAAGGCACAAATATCACATTATGAGTGGGGGTCAACTCGTTAGAGCTCTTCTAGAGCTCTATATTTAGAACCCCAAATCTTTTTTCAAATAAACTTCACTCTTAGGTTAAAAGTCAATTTATTGATTTTTTTTATTTTTTAAAGTTACATTATTTTTTTTATTTTTTTATACGTTAAAAAAAGAGGTTAAAAAATCAACTTTTAAACTATTTCTCAAAACTATCTTCAATCTTCACCCTACCGAAAAATCAAGAAGAAAATTAAAACAAAATCTGAGGCCAAGCAGAAATGAGGGATATTGTTTGACAACCCAAGCAAACCCTTTGGTATGTACAATGGCAGACCAAAAAATCTGCCTAATGTATATTTATATTTATATTTATACACATAATCAAGAATTCCATCATTGATTTTGTGATAGTGTGTATCTGATGTGTGAAAATTGGATTTATTATATATATATATTATGTGTGATTCTTTATCAAACCCACAAATCAAACATGGGGTCAGTATATGTACATGTATATATTGTGCAATTGGGATTCTTTTTGGTAATGGTTTAGCCATGGTGGTGATATCGACGGGATTTGTTGACCTGTGCATTGCACTTTCAATCTCTGCAGTAGGCAGAGAGGACCTTGTGGGAGTGGGGGTGGGGGTTGCATCACATGGTGGTGGTGGTGGTGGTTCGACGTCAGGCGGAGAGGACGGGTGATGACGGAGTTGTGGTTTTGAGATTTTACACAAGTTTTACAGAAAGAGAGTATTGAAAACTATGGACTGTAATAGAATAATTTCACCTTTGCAGTTAAGGGCATTAAAGGTATTTTAGCTTTTCCATCACTCTTGTCAAAAAAATCAACCAATCTGTGTGGTTTCAGTTTTATGAGTTTAATTTTTTTGAGTTTTTTATTTTTCGTATTTTTTTATTTCTAGTGAATATTTTTAAATTTTTAATTATTTTTAAATTTTTTTTTTGATATACCTTACTTAGATGTATTTAAAAAGTAAAAAAATTTTGTAAAAAAAAAATTTAAAAATTAATAAATACATAAAAAAATTACAAAAAATATATTGAATTTTCATTTTTTTTTTTTTGGTATTTGGTGAAATTTTTAAAGATTTTTTCACAAAAATTATACTTTTTAAGTGTATGTGTCTAAAAATTAAAAAAAATTGCTTAAAATATTAGAATAATTTAGGAAAAACAAAAAAAATACGAAAAATAAGAAAGTAAAATTTTTTTAAAATAATTTTTAAAAAACTAGAAACGAACATGACAAGGGTGTAGTGTAATTTTTAAAATGTAAAGGAAGTATTTTTATTAAACTCAAGCTTTAAGGGTGTCCATGTAGTTTACTCTTCTTTTTTTTTTCTTAACTCAGAACTATTTTGAGAAATAAATTAAAAATTAAATTTTTAATATTTTTTTATTTTTAAAAAATATATATATAAATTTAAAAAATGACCAAATTTAAAAAAATCAAAAAATCAAAAAATTAAATTTTAATTTAATTGACAAAATAGGCCTTAATAATTCTTGACATACAAAACAAAGCAAAGGACAAATGTTTTAAAATGTATATTGACAAAACCTGTAAAAGTAGAAAGGGAAATGCCTTAGACCACTAATTAGTGGTGGCTCTAATGATGTGACAGTGAATTTCACAGTGTATTTGTGCCTTGTTTTTTTTTTTTTTTTTTTTTCAATTGTCACCTTATTAGTGGTAAAATTAGTGATGACAAATTAATAACCTATAACATTACTGAAGTAGAAAAGTGGTACATCTGACATGACATGATAGGAGTTCCACAGTGGATACAATGTGTCCATTTGAAAAGTGAGCAACAAGCTGCGTTTTGCACGCAGCATTCCAAAAACGCAGGTGGCAGCATAAAAAAGCAAGCATGTTGATTTGGGTAAGGATAAAAACGCAAGTGATGAATTTACGTAATTGCCCCCCATGAAATTATATAATTGTTCAAACAACCAGATAGGTTAAGTAAATTTTCTAAGTTCGGTAGAGTATTTTGGTCATTTTAATGTAATGTGACACCATAAATAAATATTATACAAAAAAGTAAAAAAGTAACTTTTTACCAACTTTCTAAATCATTTTTCAAAAGAGGCAAAAAATTTGATAAAAAGTCAAAAGTCAATTTTTTATCATCTTCTCAAAACACTTCAATATTTGGCCAAATATATATATATATAGTTTGTTTGGTTTCGATTTTTAAAAAAAACTTTTTAAAAAATTCTACTTCTTTATTTTTCATATTTTTTTGTTTTTAATGATTTTTTAATATTTTATACATTTTTTTTTAAATTTTTAGACACACCTAACAAAAATACACTTAAAAATTATAATATTTGTGAAAAAAATATTTAAAAAATTCACTAAATACAAAAAAAAATGAATTTTTTTTTTTTGTATTTTTGTGTATTAATTTTTTAAAATATTTTTTCACAAATATTTTACTATTTAGATAAATCTAAGTAAAGTATATTTAAAAAAGTAAAAAAATTGCTTAAATTTTTTAAAATATTCACTAAAAATAAAAATGAAAAATGAAAAAAATAAAAAAACTCAATTTTGCAAAAAACTAAATTCAGAAAACTAAAACCAAGCACACTGATTACTTTTTTCATTCTAAAATAATAGTCTTTTTTTTTGGAGAATTTAATTTTTTTGATAATATAATTATTACACTTTAAAAATAGAGATATTTACACATAAGTCCTAATTTATGAATTTATATTCCATTAAGTGCTAACTTAAATTTTTTGGACCTTCAAGTCTCATTAAATTTTTAATAGTTAAAATTACCCTTCAAACAATAATTATTCATCATTTATGATTATATATAAAGGAATATGATGATTTGACATTCATTTTGATTTTCAAAACTTTAAAACATCAACTTTCAAATTGAAAAAACTAAAAAAAATTATGTGCAATTTTTTATATTTTTTTATTTTTGAAAAAATTAAAAAGACTAAATTATTTTTTTGTACAAAACTAAAAATTTTGTATTTATGAAGGAGCATGATGATGGAACATTGATGTGCAAACTCTAGGGAAAAAATGAAAAAATCGACAATGTTCTCAGTTTTAAAATTGAAAAAATTTATAATATTCTAGGTTTTATTGGATAGTTAAATCAAACCAATAAGTAGAAGGACAAAAACATTTAATCTCGTGCTCTATTTTTTTTCTCAATTAGTGAAACAATTATCTGGAACATTACTACACAAAATTTATGACGTTCTTAGTTTTAAAAATTGAAAAAAAACTGATAATATTCTCAATTTTACTAAATAGGACTTATTGGTTCAAAAAATCTTAAATAGGACCTGAGCTACCATAACATTTGTAAATAGGACTTTTAAGTAATTAACTCTTAAAAATATTCAGTGTGTTTAGTTTCAGTTTTCTAAAAATTAAGTTATTTATTTTTCATATTTTTTTTATTTTTAGTGAATATTTTTAAAATTTTAAGCAATTTTTAAAAAAAATTTAGATGCACCTTATTTAGATGTATCTAAATAGTAAAATATTTGTCAAAAAATATTTTAAAAAATTAATAAATACACACAATTACGAAAAATGTACTTAATTTTCAATTTTTTTAATATATATTTTTGGTATTTAATGATTTTTTTAAAGATTTTTTCACGAATACTATACTTTTTAAGTGTATTTATGTTAGGTGTGTCCAAAAAAATTTAAAAAAAATATTACTTAAAATATTAAAAAAATTCATTGAAAACAAAAAAATACGAAAAACAAAAAAGTAGAATTTTCTGAAAATTATTTTCTGGAAACCAAAACCAAACAAGCTGATTGAGGTCAAATTATACAGCATTGAGGCTGGTAACTAGGATATCTTAACATTACTTGCCAGTTAAATTGTATATTTTATGTCTGTTTAATACCAATCAGGTTGGATGTAGTAGGAGCATAAAATAAGCAAAATCAATATTTTTAGCAAAAAAATGCTTCCCGCACATGTGAAGAACCATCCCTGCATATGCGGCCCATTCCCATACGTGCGGAACCCTCACCGCACATGTAGTGGAATTTCTAGCACGCGCGGTCATGCCTCGGAAAACGGTTTGGAATTGTTTGAAAGAGCTGGAAGTATAAAAAGATAGAAAAGAGGCTAGATGAGGGTTCCGAAATATTTCAAAAGAGTTGAGGGGCTAGAGTTTGGAAATGAGGGTTCTCAAGCTTCAAGAATATCTTTCATGGGGGTTTCTTCTTCTTCTATCTCTTCTCACTCTTCCATGAGTGGTTAGGCTTCTATTTCTAGGGTTTTGATGAAACCCTAGCCAAGTAAATAGGGTTTATTTTTTATTTTTTATTTTTTATTATGTAATGGTTTGAACAAGTTGTATGGTATTCAAGAAGTTTTTAAATATATTTTCCATTATTTCTTCAAGTATTCTTCTTTCTGTGATTGTTGAATACTTTCCATGTAATGGTTTTCTATTCTTTCATATTCAAGATATGAGACGAGTCATACTACGTGAGACGAGTTGTTTTGCTACCCTAGTTTAGAGCAAACGACTCGTGATACTTGAGATGGTTCGTGCCTATACATTGAACGTGACAATTCTCTTGATCAATGTTTTGAACTTGTAGTTGCGAAATATTATTTGGTTCAAACCTTAACATAATTGATTTTTAAATTGAGATCTTATTTATGTAACTAGTAGTAAATTCATTACCCCAGGTTTTTGCCAAAATCAATAATTCCAATTTTACTTTTAATTGCTAATTTAATCTCTTAGTATTTTAATTATTATTAGTTTATGAACAATCGTTTCTTAATCAAAATTAATTTAGGGATTTAACAATTAAATTAGTTGAATTTCACAGTGGATCGATACTTGGACTTACTATTATTCTAAGGAATTTGGTATAGTTTAATGTTTATTTTGTGTGTGTAAAACGACCCATTAAATTTTGGCGTCGTTGCCGAGGTGCCATGTCCTAGAAAGGACTCAGCCTCCGTTTGGCAAGGGCTCATTGGCTCATGAGCCACAAAAGACAAAATAGGCTCATGAGCCACAACAGACAAAACATCACATCCAACCCCATAATCATTACACTCTTCTCTCACAAAAAAAGTCAAAAAAGCCAAAAAGCCAAGAGCCATTCCCAAACCAAGCTTTTGAGCCCAGGCTCATATAGCCAAAAAAGCCAAAAAGCCAAAGAGCCAGCCCACTTCCCAAACGGAGTAGGAACCTTAGAGCCTCTTCCCGTGTTCCTATGCTTGAATATCCATATCCATACTTAGAACCATTAGAGATAGTGAACCCAAATTTCCCGAATGGGCCCAACCAGACCCTTAAGGATTACTTCACACCCACTGCATATACATCACCATTATTGTAACAACTCTCACCACTGATTACTAATTTAATCACTGATTACTGCTAAACTGAGATCAAGCATGATAATTAGCTGACTGACTGAATGAAATCTGGAACTAAATCGATTGGGTATGTTAGTTAAATTGCATTTCTATCTGTTGCCTGTTTGATTATCTGTTCATGTTTTATGCTTTAAACTGCAAATTGAAGGCCTTATCGGCGGCCGAAACTGAAATTAATTGATGTTTCATGATCATTAGAATTTATGTGAATTTATGGTATGTTTACCTGAAATGTGATTCGGTACGATTAAATTAGATTAAAATAAGTAAATTACACAAGTTGCATTATTCACCAATTTGCCACCACTAGTGGGCCACTTACTTGACACATTTGAGACCCATTCGAGACTCATTCATATGCATTACAAAACATTTCTTCAGCCATTTCTTGAGACCAACCGACTAGAGAGAGAGTATTTGGAGGAAAGCTTGATTTCATCTTGTAATTGCTTGAGACTTAGAAGGAATTGAAGGATAAGTGCATAATTGAGCCTCTAGACTTGTGATTGGAGACCTAAGGTAGAGATTCTATCCTTTGGTTTATATATTTAAGTTGTATCTTCATGAATCATGGAAATTTAGTGAGTTAAAGCCTAGAATTGATTCTATATGTTGAATTGAAACTCATATCATGCATGCATGTCTACATTGTTGCATTTCGAGGTTGATTACATGGAATTTGGTACATGCATGTTCATATTATTGTTAGAGTCCATGTTTTCATCATGTTTTTGTAAGAATTGGCTCATTAGAGCATGTATTTGAGGCTTAAAAGTTGTTTAAGTGCATGCATGTTCCATTGAAGTCTTGTTCATGAATTTGGTTTGAAATTGAGTTTAATTGAACTACCATTGGGCTTTGATTTCCTAAATTGATCTTTGAAACATGTAATATTATGGGTTTTGAAGTGTTTTCTAGAAAATTAGCCCAAGAGGATCGAAATTTATGCATTAAAACTTGGTTTTGAGCTTGGAGCTCAAATCTGGAAATTCCAGATTCTTGACTCCAGCTCGAGCGAGGGAAGTTGCGCTCGAGCGGGGAATTCGAGCTCCCAGCATCTTGCACTGTTTTACAGTCCGCTTGAACGGAATAATGTACGCTCGAGCAGAGGCTTGTGTCACGCGCTCGAGCGGGGGTCGAGCGCCCGTCGAACGTGGATTTTGAGCATCCAGTACTTTTGGCATGTTTTACAGTCCGCTCGAGCGGAGTTAATCGCGCTCGAGCGGAGTATTTTGTTTGCCTTTACGCTCGAGCGGGGTAACCTGCGCTCGAGCGGATCCCCTGTTTTCTGAAAAATTCTGAAAAATGTTTTAAAATGCATCTTTGCATCCTCATTTCATCCTAGGCATTCTTAGGCCTAGTTTAAGGCATCTTAATGAGGATATAAATGTAGAACCACACCGAGTCTAAGTAGGGACTAAGTCTTTGATTCCCGAATGTGTAACTTAGTGTGTGTTCATTCTGTCACTGTCTAGGGTTGGCTTTCGGAGACGCGCTCTAGCTGTTTATAGCCCAGAACTCTGTGAGTAACAATTGTGTAAAGATATGTTCAAATGTGACTGTTTAAACTGTACTGTTTCTGAACTAATACTGTTTACTGATAGAATGTTTGTCCTCTATTCTGAACTGTATTGTGGCATCCTTAGCAACCACTGTTACTGTTACTGCTACTATTACAGAGATCTCTGTCAGTTCCTATCTTGGAACTTCTGTTTACTGTTATGATGGCCATCACTGACTGTTCGGTCTTCTAAGACCTACTGTTTACTGTACTGCTATGCTAATGGATGTACCACATATGACTGTTATGACTGAATGACTAATATATTGAATCAATGAACTGTTTTCATTACTGTAAGGACATTCATTCTTAACCTCTTTACGCATTATGTTATTCACTGGGCTTTAGCTCACTGCTCATATATATATATATATATGTAGGTATTCAGGCACTAGACCGGGGCTAGTAGCTTGGGTTAGGCTCCCCTTTTTGTCAAGCCAACCACTGTGCCTCACTGCAAGGTTCCGAGCCTGCCGAGCTATGGCTTAGGGGTGTTTTATTTCCCCCGTCTATCTCTGCATCCGTTTTGTAATAACTGTTTAGACTAATACTGTACTGTCTTAACAGGGGTTAAGTCCCTGTCCTGAATGATTGTAAATGTTGTACATTCTGTTTTGCACTGATGGTACATATATATGAAAAATCTTTTTACATACACACTGTCACAGCTCATTGGACATTGTTTAAATTACTGTTTTAGCTTCCGCCAAGCCCCTATACTCTGTAATACTGTTTTACTGTTAAGCAGGCCTTCGGTAATCTCGGTTTACTGGCCGGTTACGGTGCTAAACCCATAGAGGCGGGTTTGGGTCGTGACAATTATGCATTCAGTTACCCGACACCACCGCTGCTCATTATGAGATCAAGTCCAGCACTATCCAAATGCTCCCATCATCCCAAGAAATCGAGCATCACTGTTGTTGAGAATGAATAAGAAGAGTTAGTTCCCACACAAACCACCACCGGGTGGCAAGTGTGCATTGATTATAGGAGATTGAATTCCATGACTAGAAACGACTACTTTCCATTGCCATTTATTGATCAAATCCTTAAGAGGTTAGCGGGGCAGAGTTTCTATTATTTTCTTGATGGTTATTCGGGGTATAATCAAGTTTTGGTGTGTGACGACCCCACCACGTATAATAATTAGCATTTAATTAATTAAGGAGATTTGAATCTTAATTGTCCATTATTCTAATTTAATCTGGAATTTATGAAAATTATGGAGACTAATTCGTATATGATTCTATTGAGGATTTATTTTGGAATTAGAAATTAAAAGCCTAAATGGCTCAAGAGATTATAATTACTGAATTGAATTATTTTAATTTTGAGTATTAGATCATATGGGAGTTTAAATAAATATTTGATTCAATTTAGTGAAATTAAGATTTGATCGATTGGGTCCGCATTGAAGTAACTAAGTTATGAGGATTGAGAATTAAGATTATCATGAATTAAATTTATTTATGAAGTGTTCAATTGAATATGTAATTTATTGGCGGAGATTTTAAGTTTGATATGAAATTAAAGGCCTTAATGATGTGAGAAATCAAAATTGCGGATGGAAATAAGTCTAATTTGATATTTGAAGCTTTTGAGAGTTTGATTAAAATTCTGATTCAGATTGAGAAAAATTAAATATAATTAATTGGGTCGTAACTAAATATTAATTTGGCTAATTAAATAATGTGGGATGTGTAATTAGTTATGATTAATTAAATTGTGTGCCATTCAAGTGTTAATTATAATTAGTTAAGATTAAGTGGTATTAATTAAATTAATATGTAATTAAAATGCTAATTTCATCATATTCAACTAATTAACACGTTGATATGTTTGGAGAGGGTAGGGGTGTGCATGGGTCCGTTTGGCTCAGGTTTACCCCTAATCCGTCAGTTAAACCGACATAATCGGGTTACCAAAAAATTCAACCATCATTGACCGATTTATGGTTCGAAATCGACCGAATCAAATCACTCGATTTCATAGTTTGTTCGGTCGATTTCAAATCTCTGTTAGAGAATGAAAGTAGAGGGAAAAAAATTGACAAAAAATGAGGTTTGAAGTTCAAATAATAAAATCTTAGAACTAATGTATAAATGCAGATTTGTGAAAGAGACAATGGAAAGAAAAAATGGTGAAAGGGGGCGAGGAGAGATTTACCATGCACATCGTTGTCTCCAACTCTCATCCTCATTTCGCATCGCCACCACCATCAACATCTCCAACTCTTTGTCATCAGAGAAAGCCAATATCAAAAGGATTGTTGAGGAATCAAATAAATAAATCTTATGCTTTTAGCCGATGAAACAAAGGGCAAAAAAGAATATTGAATAATTGAATTGAAGGGAAAAGATTGAGGTAAGGTTTAGGGTTTCATTGTCAAGATTTAGGGTTTCAGTCGTTTAGAGAATAAAAGAGAAAAAAAAAGGCAATAAAAATTAAAGAAACTGAAAAATTATGAGAGGTTTCATATTTTAGGGTTTTGACAAGAG
The DNA here is from genome assembly GCA_036172215.1 of Camellia granthamiana. Taxonomy (NCBI): domain Eukaryota; kingdom Viridiplantae; phylum Streptophyta; class Magnoliopsida; order Ericales; family Theaceae; genus Camellia; species Camellia granthamiana. The sequence goes on along the minus strand of CM069906.1, from coordinate 82,765,500 downwards.
ATAAAGGTGAAGAGTTTTGAAGAGAGTCTTACGAGCATTCATGTTTTAGGATTTTGAAAAATAGAGAATAAAGGAGATGAGGTGTTTCTGAGAGGGAATAGATAAAGGAGAAAAGGAAAAGAAGGGTGGGTTTCTAAGGAGAAGAGAGATTTTCTAGAGAAGGTAATGAGAGAGGGGGAAAAGTAACGTTTGATTAGAGAGAGAGAGAGAGAGTGTGTGTGTGTGTGAAAGAGATAGAGTTAAGAGACAACTCTATGTTTTCAAGGAGTCTTTCTTGGAAGTTGGAATATTCTTAAATTATATAATTTTATATTTTTATTTGTATATATTCGGTTGGGCCGATTTTGACAGGTTGGTGAAATAAAAAACCGGCGCCAACCTTGAATCTGATAAATTGTTATGCATAGAACTGCTGCCGACCATTCCTTAATTTGAAATCGACCACAGAACGTCGAGTCTTGGCAGGTCAGTCGGATGGGTCGGGTTCTATGGTTTCATGCACACCCCTAGGAGAGGGTTCTAGAAAATTTGAGAATGATGTCAAAGCTTTCAAGGTTTATATGTACATGAGAAGAGAGAGTAGGAACTTCATTTTCCTTTTGTGCTCAAAAACTCTAAAGAGATGGAGAAGGAGCCGAGAGAGAGAGAAAGCCATTGTTTTGTGCTGGTGATAGAAAATACATTCTTGCTAGAGTTAAGGAAGAATTCATGGAAGAAGTTAGGAACAAAGAAGAAAGGTAAAGAATAACAAAGAAAGGCTCAAGAATTCATCCTTGAGGAACGATAGGTAACAATTTCTACGTTAATTCTTGTAAATAATTCCCCTAACATCTAGAATCAAAATGAAATTGGGTTCAATTGCATATAAATCAAGAGGAATTAACAAGAAGATGAATAAAAATTGAGTTAAGTTTAAGATTAAGGAAATAAGTTTGGAAATTAATTAGTTTGAGTTTGATTTTTGTTGTTCTTCATAAATTTGAAACTCATCCTTACATGCATCTTAGAATTTCAAACTTTTAGAATTTAATTCATGTTTAAAAGACTTATGAGTTTGAATTTGGGTTTGATATGAAGAAAATTAATAAAAATATAAAATTAGGTAATTTTGATGTCAGTTTCATACATGCAAATGATTTTCCAAGAAGTTTACAACTTTGATTTCATGTTTGAAGGAAAATGGAAAAGAGTTTGAAATCAATTTTATGTGATTAGAAAGAAATTGACAAGAAAATGAAAAATTGGAGCTAAGCTCAAGTTTATGAAAGTTAATTTAGAAATTAATTATTTTTTATTTGATTTTGAGAGTTATAGTTAAATTAAACTCCATAAATTACATGCAATTTTATTGTGCATTTGATTTTGAAGAAGTCTAGAAACTATGAGGTCATGGGTTTTAATTTTGAAATTAAGTAAGATTTTGATTTGAATCAATTAATTAATAATTATGTTTCATGATTTTGAGTTTGGATTTTAAAGTGTTGATGTATGAAAGTTTTTGTATTAAATTTTATTTTAGAAAATTCATGAGTTTCATGGTTAATGTCATGCTTATTTTTCAAAGGAAAAGAAGTTCGAAAATTTTTGCATGCATGGAGTTTGATTTAAATTTTGACAACTTGATAAGATTTTGAGCAAATAATTCATAAATAAATAAGTGTTTATGTTTTGTAAAGTATTTTCACTTTTGATCAAGATATGTATGGATTTAAAGATTGAAAAATGCATTTGGAAACCATTTTTGAGAAATTTGAAATTCTGGAATTTTACAGACCTCTCAAGCGCACATTGAAGGCTTCCAGTACTTTTGCAGTCTTTTATAGACCGCTCAAGTGACTAAAGGTTTGCTCGAGCAAACAACCATTTTCAACATATTTTGGAATTGCATTTAAGTTCATATTTCCGTTCTCATCTCTTCCCACATATTCTTAGGCATGAATTATAACTCATTAAGGATTAATAAGCTAACAATCAACATAAATTAGTTGGTTAAAAAATAAGTCATTGACTTACTAGTAATTGATTAAGAAGCCAAATAATGAATTGGTTTATTTAGAAAAGAATGATTTTGTAATGAAAGAATATGTGAAATGAGAACCTGATTTATTTGAATAAAGAAAGAATAAGCTGTTAGGTCCCTTTTATTGTCAAATCCGGGTACAAAACTTTGTGTTGAAAAAGTTGTAATTTTTTCTATGTTTTTGTCTTTCCCGCTCGAGCGGGACCATTGGCGCTCGAGCAGAGATTAGGATCTCTCAGTATTTTGTCAGGACTGTAAAAATACTGGAAAGTGTGATTTCGCACTCGAGCGGGCTCTCAAGCGCTCGAGCGGAACTCTGTTTTATCACACGCATATTTTGCTGAATCTGCTCGAGCGGGATGTTGGGCGCTCGAGCGGAGATCACGGACTCAAGTTGTCTATTTATACCTGTTTAGGCTGATTTTATTTTGAACTTTTCCTAGATCTTATTCAAGAGTCCTAGGGTTTTGTTTGAAGTTTTCTTTTAAGTTTTTTGAGAGTTTTCCTTGATTTCTTTGAGAGAGTTCTAAACTTATGATTTGAGATTCATACATCAAGGAGTTTGTTACTTTATATCCAAGAGAGTTCTCTTCGGTGGATTCCGAAGATTCAAACGTAGAGTTTCAAAAGGCGTTTGATTCTGTACGTAGTCGTTAATTCGACAAGTGAAGTTGTGGATTCAACTTTAGGATTGATCAGTTCCGAGACGAAGGCGTGGTGAAAGAGTTACAGAAGATTTGAAGACAAATTGACTGAGTTGGGTAATTTGTGTATTATCTTTGTAATCTTTCTTTCTTCAATAGTGGATTGATTAGTGGCAGTTCGCCCGTGGTTTTTTATTACAATTGAAGGTTCTTCAATTGTGGTTTTTTCCACGTAAAAATCGTTTGTGTCGATTTATTGTTTATTTCGAAAAACAAACAAGCTAAATCACTTTCGTAAGTGCTTGTTGATTTAGATTGTGTGTTTTGGATTTTTGGGATTTGGAATATTTTAATCTTGATCTAATCACGAATCACTTAGGATTTTCAATTGGTATCAGAGCAGGCCACTCTTTGTTTTTTATCAAAACTATAGGAGTGTGATTTTGTGTGACTAGTATTATGGATTCTATTCATGAAGGTAACTCGACTCATAGACCTCCTTTACTCGACGGTACAAACTATTCTTATTGGAAAGCTCGTATGAGAGCATTTGTAAAATCCATCGATGAGAAAGTTTGGCACTGCGTAATCTATGGGTGGAGTGAACCTATTGTCACCATTGATGGTGTTGATATTCCTAAACCCCTTGATAAATGGGACACAACTGATTACCAAAACTCGAGTTGGAACAATAAGGCTCTCAATTCCTTGTTTTGCTCCGTCACACCTGAAGAGTTTCGTCGAATCTGCACGTGTGAGGTGGTAAAAGAGGCTTGGGACATTCTTGAAACGATTCACGAAGGTACTACTTCTGTCAAAAGGTCAAAACTTCAACGTCTCACCTCCGCCTTTGAAACCCTTTTTATGCGGGATGATGAGACGTTTGATGATTTCTATGCAAAACTTAGTGATATCGTTAATTCCTGTTTCACACTCGGTGAAAAAATCCCAGAAGCTAAAGTGGTTGGAAAAATTTTGAGGTCTTTACCCGAGAGGTTCCAATCAAAAGTGACAGCCATTAAGGAGGCTCAGAATGTTGATACCCTCAAGCTTGATCAATTGGTTGGAAACTTGCAGACTTATGAAGCCCACCAGATTTCAAAGAAAAAACAAAAAGATAGTGTGGCCTTCACTAGTGCTCATGAGACTGCAAAAACTACGGAAACTGAATTTGATTTAGAGTCTGAGATGACAGCCATGCTTACAAAACAGTTTAAAAAAATTTTAAAGAAAAAGAAGCCTAATTTCAGAGACCCTAATTTAAAAGACAAGAGTAATGAAAAACACAAAACTTTTCCACCAAAATTTGCTCAAAAAACTGAAAAGAAGATTGTAAAGGGGCAAGGGGTCAAGTGCTATGAATGTCAAGGGTTTGGTCATATTGCCCTTGAATGCCCTTCGAAAAAGAATCGAAAGAAAGTTTACACTGTGACTTGGGATGATGAAAGTGGGTCAAAGCAAGAACCCGAAGAACCTGAATCCGGTGAAGACGGGGATAGTGTTTTTATGGCATTTTGGACCACTTTTTCTCAACCTCTTCCAAAGCCATCGGAATTGGCTCGTGGTCAGAACCTACATCATGCTCCCACCTTTGATGGGACTAACTACCTGTATTGGAAAATCAGAATGAGGGCCTTTTTGAGAGCTTTTGAACCAGAAGGTTGGCAAGCCATTGAAGAAGATACAGAAAGTGCAGACAATCCGGGCAATCAAAGAGCCTTGATTACTATTCGTGGAGCAATTTCCTATGAAGAATAGCAACAAGTTGTTCACTGCACAAAGGCTAAAGATGCATGGGAAATTCTGAGCCAATTTCATGAAAGAGGAGATTCACCTTCACCACCATCCAGCAACTTCCCTGCCTTGGTTACTAGATTGGATGAGGTCAAGGAGAATGAAGAGCAAAAAGAGGATGATGAAACATCTGAAGACAATGATGAGATCAATGGCGATGAACTACAACAAGCTTACGAAAAGTTATACGAGGAATCTCTAAATTTGTGCAAAATCAATGACAAACTCTCTCTCAAGCTCAAAACATGTGAGAGTGAGAATGTTAGGCTAAAAGGAGAACTTGTAGCAGCAAAACAGAATGTCATCAAGATCTCAAGTGACAGGCAAGACTTATGTGGAAAACTTCTATCCTATGAAACTGAAAGGAATGAACTTCTGAAAGTGTATTCCACATATGAAGAAAAGCTTGAAAGTCTTGAGTTGTCACAAGCCGCATGGGAAGAGATAGTCTGTCAGAAAGACGAAGAACTCCGTATTGCTAGAACAACAATTGCCATGTGGAACAAAGGTCCCAAATCTCTAGAAGACATACTCGGGTCTCAACAAATGAGTTCTGACAAAAGTGGGCTAGGCTATGGTGCAACAGCTCACAAGGGACAGGCCTCTACCTCACATAACCTGAAGACTCAATCAAAGGGAAAATTGAAGGTAGACCAGGATGATTCCTCTCTTCATCTACCAAAAGCAGGTAAGATCAACAAAAAGGAGGTAAAACCTATTTTTATTTGTCATCACTGTGGTAGGTTTGGCCACATTCGTCCTTACTGTTTTGAATTGTTTGGTAAGGTGTCTCAAAAGGGTAGAAATTCGAATACTTTTTGGGCTAGGAGACAACCTTATATGTCTAGGCGGAATACCAAGACTAAAAAGATTTGGGTGAGAAAAGATGATTTGACTTGTTTAGTTGTTCACACTGCTCTAAAAGCACGTGATTCACACATGTGGTATCTTGACAGTGGGTGTTCTCGTCATATGTCCGGTAACAAATCCTACTTCACCTCCCTTGAAAAATATGAAGGAGGAATTGTTACCTTTGGAGATGGCGGCACTTCTAGAGTCATTGGTAAGGGCTCTATCAGTGTTGCTGGTCTTTCCAAGCTGGATAATGCTTTACTTGTTGATGGTCTTAAAGCAAATCTTTTGAGCATTAGTCAAATGTGTGATTCCCATCATGAAGTATTGTTTTCAAAAAATAAATGTGAAATTTTGGATAAAAAGGGAAATACTGTCTTACATGGGGTTCGCACATCTAATAACTGCTATGGGATTGTTACTACTAATGATCTCACTTGTCACTCTGCCATCATTAGTAATATTGACCTGTGGCATCAAAGATTAGGTCATATAAATTTCAAAGACCTAACTAAGATAGCCAACAAAGAGCTTGTGAGAAGAGTACCTAAACTGGGTAAGAATTTGAGCCATGTGTGTGGACCATGTCAACTTGGAAAGCAAACCCGTGCCCCTCATAAAAAGGTGAACAGCTTTACAACCAAACGTCCTCTTGAATTGGTTCACATGGATTTAATAGGTCCTACTCGCACTGAAAGCATTGGAGGTAAAAGATACATTTTTCTAACTGTTGATGATTTTACTCGGTTTTCGTGGGTAAACTTTTTAAGGGAAAATTCTGATACGTTTGATGCTTTCCAGGCTCTAGTCCTTAAAATCCAAAATGAACAGGGTGTTTCCATTGGGCGTATCATAAGAATCCGAACTAATCATGGTCGTGAATTTAAAAATAGTTCGTTTTCGGATTTTTGTGATATACATGGAATTAAGCATGAATTTTCTGTACCTATTACTCCACAACAAAATGGAGTGGTTGAGAGGAAGAACAGAGTTGTTCAAGAAATGGCTAGGGTCATGCTCCTTAGTAAAAGTCTTCCTCCAAAGTTTTGGGCCAAAGCCCTAAATACTGCTATTTATGTTATAAATCGCGTGTGTTTAAGGCCCGGCACTTTACAAACTCCTTATGAATTGTGGAAGGGTTTGAAATCTAATGTAAAATACTTCAAAACTTTTGGAAGTAAGTGTTACAACTTCAAAGATAGAGAGCCCTTGGGCAAATTTGACTCCCGAAATGATGAAGGTATTTTTCTAGGGTATTCAACCAACAGTAGGGCTTTTCGAGTCTATAACCTGCGAACTTCTTCTTTAATGGAATCTATCAATCTGGTTATAGATGATACAGGTTCCCCTACTCCAGCAACAAATGAGGATGACATTGGTGAGTCTCCAATCTTGGATACTGAACCACAAAGTCAAAGAGAAGCTGAGGTCCAAGCACAAGAAGTTGAGACGGCACCATCCTCATAGGTAAGTCAAAGTCCAAAGAGTGCACAAAGAAACATCACTCCTGATGCTTCTGTCACCGCAAGTCCTGAGTTCAAACCTTCAGCAAGGGTGAAACTGAATCATCTAGCTCAACAGGTGATTGGAAGTGTATCGGATCGAATGAAAACCCGAAGACAAATTCGGGATGAGGTATCACATATGTGTTATGTTTCTTTAATTGAACCTAAGAATTTTAAAGAGGCCTTGCTAGATGATAGTTGGGTCAATGCTATGCATGAAAAATTAGGTCAATTTGAACGTAACAAAGTTTGGACTCTAGTTCCTAGACCTAGAGACATGAATGTGATAGGTACCAAGTGGATCTTTAAAAATAAACCTGATGAGAATGGTATTGTTGTTAGGAATAAAGCTAGGTTAGTTGCTCAAGGCTACACACAAGTAGAGGGTGTTGACTATGATGAGACGTTTGCCCCAGTTGCACGTCTCGAATCTATTCATATTTTGCTTGGTGTTGCATGTTTTCTTGGCTTTAAATTGTTTCAAATGGATGTGAAAAGCGACTTTCTGAATGGGTACTTGAAAGAAGAGGCATATGTTGAGCAACCAAAAGGGTTTGAGGACCCTAAATGTCCTAATCATGTCTACAAGTTAGACAAGGCTTTGTGTGGGTTGAAATAAGCCCCTTGAGCTTGGTATGATAGACTTACTACATTTCTTCTTGATAATGATTTTCAAAGGGGTAGTGTGGATAAGACTTTATTTGTGAAACATACTAAGTCTCATATTCTTGTTGCTCAGATCTATGTTGATGATATTGTGTTTGGTTCCACTGCTGATCATGTTGTGAAATATTTTTCGGATTGCATGACACATGAGTTTGAGATGAGCATGATGAGAGAGTTGTCTTATTTCTTGGGTCTTCAAATTAAACAGTCTCCTTCGGGTATGTTTATTTCCCAATCTAAGTATGCTAAAAATCTTGTGTCAAAGTTTGGTCTTGAGTCTGCCAAACATGCACGCACTCCCATGAGCACCAGTCTTCACCTCTCCAAAGATTCCTCTGGTATTGATGTTGATCCTACCCTTTATAGGAGTATGATTGGGAGTCTTTTGTATCTGATAGCCAGTCGTCTTGATATTTCTTTTAGTGTCGGTGTTTGTGCTCGTTACCAAGCCAGTCCTAAAGAGTCTCACCTTCTTGCGGTCAAACGCATCATCAAATATGTTAATGGGACCTTGGGGTATGGGGCTTGGTTTTCCACTGACACTACAGCTGAAATTACTGGTTTTTCTGATGCCGACTGGGCAGGGTGTGCTAATGATAGGAAAAGTACATCCGGGGGGTGTTTTTACCTTAGGAATAATCTGGTTTCCTGGCATAGTAAAAAACAAAATGCCATCTCTCTTTCCACTGTTGAGGCTGAGTACATTGTTGCAGGGAGTTGTTGTGCACAAATGCTGTGGATAAAGCAAATGCTTCATGATTATGGGATAGAACATAACACTCTCACTCTTTTTTGTGATAACACAAGTGCCATAAACATTTCAAAAAATCCTGTCCAACACTCTCGCACCAAACATATTGACATTCGTCATCATTTTATTCGAGAGTTAGTGGAAGAGGGCCTTATTGTTCTTGACATATACCCACTGAGCATCAAAAAGCTGATATTTTTACAAAACCTCTTGATCTTTTTCGGTTTGAGTTCCTCAAAAAGACCTCTCGATCACTAGAGTGTTACTTGTTCCTTGAGTAGGTATAAGTGTTTGGCTTTTTGTGTGCTTGGATGCTATAATCTGCTGGTCATTGATTTCTGTTTTACTTGCATACATCTTTATATGCACACTACTCATGCTGCTTATAAGATCTCATTGGTCATTATTCATAGCTCATTTTGAATGCCCATGCTCATTAAACCTCATGATCTCATTCTGTACACATCCTTGAGATAAATTGTTGCAGGGGTTTCCGCACAAGTGATCAAAGTTCTCTATGGACCACTAACACTGTTTCTTATACTTTTACAGTGGAATTGACCGATACTAGCATATCATGGGTGATATTCAGTCTCTTAACCATCTACCATCTGTTTTCACTTCCACGGTTTCTCCCTCAGTTCTTTGAAGTCTGAGCATTAGGAAAAGGCTACCTTAGAGGCACCAACCAGGCCATCACTAAATTTCATTCTTCTTTGATTCGGTTTCCATACTCTTGAACGTGAATGCCACCAGTGAGTGCCCACAATAAAGAAAAAGTCTGAAAAAAAATATAAAAGAAAAGGGGACTAATTGATTGAGGGGGAGCCTCCGCATTTACTCAACAAATACCCTGTGATTCCTAGTGGTTTGACTTTTCTCTGGATTGTTAAGTTACTCTTGGTGGAGGTCCAGCCATCAGATCACTATGAGGATTAACTCTAGCTCAGTGGACTCTCATGGACTGCACACACACACTTTATTTTGTGAGATCTCATGTTGATTTTTGAGTTGTACATTCTCATGTAGCATATGATCACTGATTATCTTTTATCTGTCTTGCACATGATTTCAAGTGTCATTTTTTTCTAATTGCAAGTTATACAGAATTCATGTTATGCAGATTATTTCACCTTAGTGTCACCTTTGGCCCAATGTGATCTTCTACTTGAGTTCCCAGTCTCACTTCATGGCATTGAGCATTTTAAAAAAAAAAAACAAAACAAAAGGGCTCTGCTCTAGCGGTTTGTTTCACGCTCGAGCGTATTTTTTTGACCTGCCGCATTTTGTTCTTTGTTTTACAGTTCTGAGAGAGGTGTTTTTGCGCTCGAGCGGGTATATGCTTGCCTTGCCTCACGCTCGAGCGCGACTCATTACGCTCGAGCGGCCATATTTTGTATAAAACTCCCTCCCTCGACTTTTCAGGTCAGTTTTTTTCCCTATTTTTCCGTCTCTCTCCCCTAGGGTTTGGCTTGTGGTCTAGTGCGGCTCATTTTTGCCTTTCTTCTTCCTCTTCCTCGCCGGTTCACCATTGGTAAGCTTTTCCCTCTTCTTCTCTCTATTTTTTTTCTGAAATTTCGGCTCTTGTGGGGGCTCTATTTTGGGTTTTAGGTTGTTTTGTCTATGTCTAGTTTTTTCTCCTTCACTCACACACTATTCACTGAGTCTTGGTTTCATTTTAATGATGGATTTCTTGTTTGTTTTATGTCATTTGTTGTGTCCTTAGATCTAGGGTTTCTCATTGTTCTGTTTTTATGGTCTCATGTCTTTCATGCTTTTGTTTGGTTTGATTTGAATGTACTAGATTGTGGGTCCCAAATAGTGTTGATATTTTGGGGCTTGGTTCTTAATTACAAGGTTTTGGATCCTCTTTAGTGTTTTTCTTATCATTATTATATCATTAATATTATGCCCTGCATCTGTCATCCATGTTTAGTGTCATTCATCCTATTGTGAGTCTCATATTTGTATTAATTCTCTTCAATCTCATTGTTACTCATGTTACTAATGGTTTGCTTTGGTCTTTGTTTGGTTTGGTTTTTGGCTTTGTTGGGTTTTTGGGTTGTAGTTGTGTCTCATCTCATCTTGTCTGCCCCTAAGCGCCGAAAGGCTACAGTGTCTCATCCTGCCTTTAATATTGAGAGGTTTCAGATAGCCAAACAGGCCAAATTGTTCCATAAATCTTTTGAGGCTCGAATTGTTCACCTAGAACGGAATGTCCAGCCTAACACTTTCGAGTCCATTCAAATCCGCCCATTGTTTGACCCCCTAGGTGGTGATTTGGTGTTGTCTTTTTCTGGTCGTTAAAATCTCGACTAGGTTCAAGAATTTTACTGCAATATTCAGCAAATTAGTGACATTGAGCCTTCTTTTACTACCTGGGTTAGGTCTCAATCTATTTCTGTCACACCTGATCTCATTCGCAAGCTTCTTAAGATTGAAAGAGTCTTTCCTGAGTTCTATCCTTTTCCAGTCCGTCCCACCTGTGATTTCCATAATGTGGCTGAGGTGTTATGTGGTACTTCCCGTACTTGGCCTACGGGTGCATTGATTAAACAGTTTGAACTCCTTCCGGAGTTTAGACTGCTTAATCTTATTGTTTGTGCCAACATCCTTGTGATCACTCACTCATCCGAAATTAATCAAGACCAAGGATTTGTTTTGTTCTGTATCGCCCGCCACATATCTATTGATCTAGCCACACTGATTATTAAGAAGATGATAGGTGTTTCTAGGAATAAACAGTTAGGACTTCCTTATGGTTGTATGATCAACCGTCTTTTGTCCGAGCTTGAGGTTCAAGTGTTAGAGGATGATGAGTTTGCCTTTCCCTCCCGACCATTCACAAAGAAAACTGTTTCTCAGAGTCGGGCTCATGTTAAGGGGGAGTCTTCTCGGGCCGGTACTTCTGCAGGTACTGCTGCTGGACTAGCTGAGGAGGTGGAGTTTGACGCTGCCGCCACTGGTGGTAAGGCGGATGCTGTTCCACCTCAAGCTCTTCATGATCAGCTTTATCATTTTGAGGAGGCTATGACCCGGCGGTTGGACTTTCTGGATGCACGCTTTGATGCTTTTGATGGTCGCCTTGGTCAGTTGGAGCAGATTGCAGTCCACACTACTTCTCAACTGGCGCACATCATTTCCTTACTTCAGCTTCAGCAGCCACTGCCACCCCCGGGTGCATGATTCATTGATTCCTTGATTCCCAGTCAAAAACAAGGAGAGTTTTGGTGATACATGGTGATTCATTGCACATTGGTGGTATACATTTTTGGACATTTTTTTTTTTTGACATTGGTGGTACATATTTTGATCTTTGGATATTTTGTTCATGTTTGAATATGTTGGATACTTTGTTGATATTTGGATATTTGGTTTTGTCTTGTTAATATTTAAATATTGTAGCTGGTGGTTAAGTCTGCTTTGTTTGGATATTATTGTGGTCATTATGGACACTGTATCATGGTTATCTTTCTATGTATGTTTTGATATATTCTTATACAGTTCCACAAGTTTCGTTTTTCTGGTATGTTGCTCTCTATTTCACAGGTGAATGTTGGATGAAGTTGGACGGATGGATTGATCTCATGGCAAGATTGTTTGATAATAGAGTTGTTTAGAGTTTTTTTTTCTTTGTTATTAATCTTGTCTAGTGCGTGTGTTTAAGGACAATTGTTTAGAAACGTTTTGTCCGGGAATTGACAAAGGGGGAGATTGTTAGGTCCCTTTATTGTCAAATCCGGGTACAAAACTTTGTGTTGAAAAAGTTGTAATTTTTTCTATGTTTTTGTCTTTCCCACTCGAGCGGGATCATTGGCGCTCGAGCGGAGATTGGGATCTCTCAGTATTTTGTCAAGACTGTAAAAATACTGGAAGGTGTGATTTCGCGCTCGAACGGGTTCTCAAGCGCTCGAGCGGAACTCTGTTTTATCACACACATATTTTGCTGAATCCGCTCGAGCGGGATGTTGGGCGCTCGAGCGGAGATCGCGGACTCAGGTTGTCTATTTATACCTGTTTAGGCTGATTTTATTTTGAACTTTTCCTAGATCTTATTCAAGAGTCCTAGGGTTTTGTTTGAAATTTTCTTCTGAGTTTTTTAAGAGTTTTCCTTGATTTCTTTGAGAGAGTTCTAAACTTATGATTTGAGATTCATACATCAAGGAGTTTGTTATTTTATATCCAAGAGAGTTCTCTTCAGTGGATTCCGAAGATTCAAACGTAGAGTTTTAAAAGGCGTTTAATTCTGTACGTAGTCGTTAATTCGACAAGTGAAGTTGTGGATTCAACTTTAGGATTGATCAGTTTCGAGACAAAGCCGTGGTGAAAGAGTTACAGAAGATTCGAAGACAAATTGACTGAGTTGGGTAATTTGTGTATTATCTTTGTAATCTTTCTTTCTTCAGTAGTGGATTGATTAGTAGCGGTTCGCCCGTGGTTTTTGATTACAATTGAAGGTTCTTCAATTGTGGTTTTTTCCACGTAAAAATCGTTTGTGTCGATTTATTGTTTATTTCGAAAAACAAACAAGCTAAATCACTTTCGTAAATGCTTGTTGATTTAGATTGTGTGTTTTGGATTATTGGGATTTGGAATATTTTAATCTTGATCTAATCACGAATCACTTAGGATTTTCATAAGCGTAGTAGAACATCGGATTATTTAGACAGAAAAAGACAAAAGAAGTCAAGCTTGATCAAGGAATTGATATTATGTTTCAATGTGTATATGTTATGTGTTTGTGTAGATCACGCGCTACCGTCTGTCTGATCCATCTATTCTACTTCTGGAGCTATCTGTAAAGGTATGTTTGATTATAAGTATTTTCAGTATGATAAGATATGATCTGTTTTATGAAAATGCTATTTTGTGAATCATGAATGACTGTCCAGTTTTTCTAAAATGTATTCGTGGCATCCTATCATCAAGTGTTCATGTGATATCAGTGGCTTGGTACCAGAGTTTCAAGTGGGTTTCATTTATGGAATTGGTTATGCATAACCGCCTTTATCAAGTGAAAGTGGGTCATCTAAATGACCATCTCAAGTGAAAATGGGTCTTTATGACTATCTCAAGTGAAAGTGGGTCCTTGTGACCATCTCAAGTGAATGTGGGTCTTTATGACCAAGTGATCTGTAGTTAATAGATGTATCACGTTTAACTGTTTATGAAATATGTATAAGTATGTGAACCAGAATCTGTTTCTAATATGAATTCTGATTTCTGAATCTGTGATAGACATCATTCATAAACCCTTTACTCTGTTGTTATTCACTGGGTTCCAGCTCACTATATTATTTATGTATGTAGGTGATCAGGCGCGTGACCAGGCCTAAAGCTTCTGCGTGGCTTCTATTTTTGTCAGCCAACCTATGTGCCTCCTATGGAAGCTTCGAATATTTCAAGTGATCAAGGCTATGTGATTAAAGTTTAAGCTTTTATTTTTCTTAGTTTGTTAAACAAGTTTTTGTTTATTCTATATAGAAGACTAAGTCCTTTTTGTCTCATCTGTATATATGATGACTTAGAAATGATGTGATAATATATGTATATAAAAAGTTTAAATACTTTCTGTCTCATATAAGTCTGCATAGCTCAATGGACAATGTATGTTTGTATTTTGCTTCCTCTAGCCCCTAATAAATTGATTTCTGTTTAAGAGGCCTTCGGTAATCTACGAATTACTGGCCGGATACGATGCTAAACCTATAGCAGTGGGTTTGCGTCGTGATAGATATCAGAGCACAAGTTAATATCTCACACACGTCCATTGAGCATTAGAATGTCTACAACGGATTTAAGTTTCATGCATCTAGAAAGTAAATATGAAGTTGTGCATTTAGAAATATGATATAAGGATACGAAGATGATTTAAGTTGTGCACTGTAGAAATATGAAGTTGTGCACTTTAGAAATATGTATACATGTTTGTGTCATATGTTTAAGTTTTGAAACTAAGAATTAAGAGCTATCATGGAATTGTGAGAAGTATAAGGAAATCGGAATTTGTTTACTAAGTATAGTAATAAGGCTAAAAGCTAAGAATTATTGTGGAATTTCTAATGTTATAAGGAAATCAGAATTTTTGACTTGAACATTGTTAAGTGTAATTATGTTGATTTGAGGAAACATGGTATTATAAGGAAATTAGAATCTTTAATGGAAGCCATGAAAGCTATATGGGTTATATGTCAAATTAGACTACGAGAATATTTGAGAAATTGAGGAATCTGATGATCAATGAAATATGTGGAACTACGGTAATTGAGGATAATAAAATTATTTGATATGTAAGATGGTATATTTTGGCGGGAATCTATTATGTGAAATGTTAAACCGTAGAGTCTCATGCATTTGTTGACTAACCTTGAAAGTCCGATTGGAATCGCGTTTGGCCAGCGTAGCTTCGAATTGGAAATTCTTAGTAAATTCCATGGGAATGAATAGGTTACCCTACAAATGTCTTTATATGCCTGCATGTGTATATCTACTTGTAGATGATATGTGCTTTGTGTTATAATCTAAGTCAGTTGATATTAACCCAAACGTACCATCTTCTTGTGTTTAACCATTTATCTTCCGTCATTAGAAAAGATGGTGAAAAATATGAATGAAGTGGAGGTTGAGTCCTTATTTGAGCAATTAGATAAAGTAGAAGAAGTACTAGAGAACATGGTGAAGGCTATGTAATGCTATAATACTTGGGAAGATCAAAAGAAAAAGTTAGGCGCAGAAGTAAAAAGTAAATTGAAGAAGAAGACTAAGAATTTAGGAAATTAGTAGGAATGTTTTAAATACAAGTATAGAAGTCTGAAGTTAAAAATTTAATATATGCGACTTTATTTGAATTGATCCCATTCAATGATTGATAAAATTAGAACCTATCTACTTAAGTATTCAAAACTCAACCTGAGATTTCTAAAGATTATTAAAATATCTCCAGGACTTAGGCTAAGTAAAGACCAAATGATTTAAGCCAATGAAAATTTCTACTTAGCGTCCAAATAAGCATGACTCAGTTTATTAAAACCATATCATTATTGAACCTTTGAAAACATTGAAAGAGACAAGTTTTATGTTGCTCCAAGATATGAATCTGAAAGAATCACCCCCTTCCCCTTTAAAAAAAAAAAAAAACATGAATAATAGTGACAGAAAACATAACATAAGCAAATGATAAAGTTAGAATCCACTACTTATATAATTGAACTTTGACCCGAAATTGTCAAACTTAGAAGAATGAGATCAAGACTTAAAATAAGTTGGAAAACAGATCAAATAAGATCACATTGATAATGTTAGAAGAGAAACACTTGTGATTTACTTAAATTATAAAATCAAAAAATAATATATATGGAAATTTCGTATCCGAATAGTGGTTGGCAAAGGAAGATATTATGATCTTATAGATACACAATTGAATTTAGATCTTGAGCCTAACTTAGATGACCTAACTTATTGCAAAGAAATTCAACTCTAGTGTTAAACGGAAGAAAGCAAGCGTAATAGGAAATAAGGAAATGAATTTCATTAGAATGATAAATGTATACTTCTTAAAGAACCTTTGGGAACATAAGAATTTAAGTTGACTAATTGTAATGGTTTGAAAAAGTTAAAAATTTAGCCCTAAGTTACCATGTGACAATTTATCAAAGTCAATGAATATATCTATACAGGTCTAAGATTTGGAATAAGGATGAAGACAATGTAATTTGAATTACTTATATAAGTGTAATCTTAAGTAAACAAGGAAGCTAATAAGACCGCATAAAACAGACTTGTTGTAAAGTCGAATCACCACTTTGAAATGATAGTATGAGAAAAATTGTCAAAAACGGTAATCTTAATTTAACAGAAGAATGTAAAGTGCTACTCTAATCTATATGACTATCTACTACTATATGAGTACAACCCAACATCTGTTACTTACAAAAGGCCCAATGAATTTATGTGAAATATGCTTCTATTGTGACTTTGATACGCTTCTATTCTGAATCCAATGTGCCCCTCTGTTACAGAATTACCATCATAATTGGTATCCAAGATGTCTGTTTGAAACTAAGACCATTAATATGTGATTACATTCCTATATAATTCTGAAATTTATGTTATAGATTACCATGTGAAAACTTATTTCAGGATACTACATTATATACATAACCTACGAACCTTTGACCTGGTCAATGAAAGTTAAATGACTGTTTCTTTTGGAAAATAATGAATTACGAATTGCGTAGGAATAATGTCAGAACTATTATTGTCAATACACTTGAAAGACCAAGAACTTGTATTTGCAATTAGTAATGCATTGACTATTAAATGCAATTTGAAGAATCTAATATATCAATAGCGAAATGTTTTGATTTATCAAAAAGTAAGGAGAATCATGAACATCCCTTGAAATAAATCTTCTACCATAGATTGATGAGTTAAAATATATGAGTTATGTGATTGATGACAATAGAGACAGTAATGAATCGCCAATTTGGGTTATTAACCGTTAAGTGATTAGGAAATAAGTTCAATTTCTGTGAGGAAAGTTAGATGAAAATGCAGTTACTTAGGAAAGGAAATGAAATGAGACTAAGCTATATGACTGATTTTCAGTACAAGCATCTTAAGTTTGGAGGACCAAACTTTCTAAGGGGAGAGAGACTGTGACAATCCCACCACATATAATAATTAGCATTTAATTAATTAAGGAGATTTGAATCTTAATTGTCCATTATTCTAATTTAATCTAAGATTTATGAAAATTATGGAGACTAATTCGTATATGATTCTATTAAGGATTTATTTTGGAATTAGAAATTGAAAGCTTAAATGGCTCAAGAGATTATAATTGGTTAATTGAATTATTTTAAGTTCGAGTATTAAATCATATAGGAGTTTAAATAAATATTTGATTCAGTTTAGTAAAATTAATATTTGATCGATTGGGTCCGCATTGGAGTTGCTAAGTTATGAGGATTGAAAATTAAGATTATCATGAATTAAATTTATTTATGAGATGTTCAATTGAATATGTAATTTCTTTGGTCCATTTGGAAACATCGGAATGATTGCGTGTTTAAAAATGTTCAACCAAATATGGAGGAGCTACATGAGTTAATTAGTATCCGTCTAGCGATTTGGTTGAAGGCCTATTCGAAGCATTTTCAGTTTTCTATTAATGACTTCCTACATAACATTTGGTAGATTAGAGTTTGTTTAAGAGGCAGGATTTGTTGAGGTATTCAGTGTTTCTAGTCCAATTTAGGTGCGACAGCAGCCAAGTTCTTTTGTAAATGCACTGGGCTTGACTCTGTTTCCTCTTGCCTGTGCTACAGCTGTGGTTTTGCTCCTTTTGGTTTTGCTTCTTCTGGTTCATATCAGCTCTGTTTGCTGATTGGGTTGGTCTAGTTTTTATCGTTCTTTTTGCTGCAAAATGGTTTGGTCTGATGGTTTGGTCTGATGTTTTCTGAAGTTGGGTGTTTTCTGATGTTTTCTGAAGTTGGGTGTTTTCTGAAGTTTTGTCTCTGCACTTTGTGATCTCTTGTGGTTTTGTTGTATACTGCTGATCTAATGGGTGTTAAACTGCTGGTCTGGTGTTATACTGCTGGTCTGGTTTGGGTTTTTGAGTTTTATTCTTTTTGTTTCCCTCAGGTTCTGGTTTCTCTTTGTTGATCTCTCACCAACTAGGAGGTTGGAGCTTCTTAGCTCCAAGCTCCTCTTTATTGATGTAATTTTCATACTTCGTATGTGTTTATCATCAATAAAGCTTTTCTTTTTTTTATTGGCGGAGATTTTGAGTTTGATATAAAATTGAAGACCTTAATTATGTGAGAAACAAAAATTGAGGATGAAAATAAGTTTAATTTGATATTTGGAGCTTTTGGGAGTTTGATTAAAAATCTAATTCAGATTGAGAAAAATTAAATATAATTAATTGAGCCGTAACTAAAGATTAATTCGGCTAATTAAATAATGTGGAATGTGTAATTAGTTATGATTAATTAAATTGTATGTCATTCAAATGTTAATTATAATTAGTTAAGATTAAGTGGTATTAATTAAACTAATATGTAATTAAAATGCTAATTTGATGCTATTCAACTAATTAACACGTTGATATGTTTGGAGAGAGTTCTCAAAAATTTGAGAATGATTTCAAAACTTTCAAGGTTTATATGTGCATGAGGAGAGAGAGTAGGAACTTCATTTTCCTTTTATACTGGAACATTAGACTCAAAAACTCTAAAGACACTA
Organism: Camellia granthamiana; assembly: GCA_036172215.1. Lineage (NCBI taxonomy): Eukaryota > Viridiplantae > Streptophyta > Magnoliopsida > Ericales > Theaceae > Camellia > Camellia granthamiana. The sequence goes on along the minus strand of CM069906.1, from coordinate 82,747,020 downwards.
CTAGAAAAGGGGCTTTAGATACGTAATTTTTTGCGACGGTCTAAAAATTATTGCAAAAAATAGGCATTTGAGACGGTTAAAAAAGGAGGCTTTAGACACATATTTTTTAAAGATTTTTTTCATAAATATTATACTTTTTAAGTATATTTATGTTAAGTGTGTCTAAAAATTTAAAAAAAAATACTTAAAATATTAAAAAAGTTCATATAAAACAAAAAATAAAAAATAAAAAAGGAAAAATAAAAAAGTAAAATTTTCTAAAAAATATTTTTTAAAAATCAAAACCAAACAAGTTAATTATAATTTTTATCCAAACAAGTTGATTATAATTTTTATCCTAAATTAAAATTATTTAATAAATAATAACATCGCTACATAATATTACCATTATAAGTAATATTTATCCTGTTTCAACCACACAGATTGTTGTGGTATGTGCAACACAACAATCCATGTATTAACAACTGCATTCAAAAGCCAGTTGCACTGCCACCTCAGCAGCACGACAATCCATGTGTTGTCTCCATGGACCTCCAATGGGTTGAACTACACCTTTTCACGCTCGTTTACTTTCACAGATAGAATAAAAGAGATTAATAATAAAAGGATTAATAGTAAGGTGATTGTTAGAGCATCTTCAATGGATTGCTAAAACAGTTATCAAAGTCATAATATAATAGCTTGGGCAAAAATGACTTCTCCAATGACATGCTATAGCAGGTGCCAAATCTGCCAAGTCAGCTAAAAACCAACTGATTTCTTTCTCCCTCTTTCCCTTTCAGTTGGGACTTTTCCAGAATGCTTGAAGTTTTTATTAAAAAAAACGAAATTCACCATTTTGTTTAAAACAGAATTCACCAATTACTTCAAGGTGGGTCTAAAAATAAAAATAAAAACACCAAATTCACCAATTTGTGCCTTTCCTAGACAAATCTCACCAATACAAAAATCACCAAATTTCAGCAATACCAAATTTCATCAAAAAATAACCAAATTTCAACAAAAAATCACAAATTGGAGTAATATGTGTAAGCCCGGATTTGTTTGTGTGTGGTGAATATGAATTAGATATATTAATACATTCTGATGAACAAAGTTACTTGCATCCAAAAGAGGAGTGATGTATATGCTTGTAAAGCTGAGGCATTCTGAAAACCCTAGACCATGACATGTTTGGAGATATAAAGGCACTGTTAGTAGCATCTGAAACAACAACAAAATTCACCTAACACTCAATTCATTGCAGAGTCATTCTTTGTTTGGTAGTTGAGAGTCCTAAAATAAATAAATAAAAAACTTATTTTTGGTTAGTGACAGTGTATTTTGAAACAAAATAAACAAATAAATAAAATCAAGATCGGAGAAGATAGGAGCAGAGAGCTTCGACATAAAAATCGAAGAAGATCGAAAAAGATCGGTGAAAATCAAGATTGGAGAAAATCAAGATCGGAGAACATCAAGATCGGAGAAGATGAGAACAAAAAAATAAACAATCACTATCCCTTTGCTCTGTTTCTCAGCAAGCAAATAAATGTTGTGGTGAATCGGTTATAAAGAAGGTGAGAACCAGGAAGAGAGAGAGATGAAGACGGTGAGAGTGAGGGAGATAGAGGCAACAGTGATGAAGGGAGTGATGAGATGATAGAGATGCACAGAGAGAGAGAGAGAGAAAGAGAGAGAGCAAATGTCAACAGAGGGGTTTGTTGAGACAGACAATGATCTAAAGGATTGAGAAGATCATTCTAGAGTATTGATCTCAGCCGTTGGATTGTTATTTAATCAACGGCTGAGATCTTGTTTAGTGATCAACCCATTAAATTTGTTTTACAATATAAATTTGTCCCCTGCCTCCTGATAAATTTGTTATTTACAATTTAAATTTGTCCCCTACCTCTTGATATTTTTTTTTTTTTTTTTTTGGTAGTGATATGTTTTTTGGTAGGGTGAATTATATTTAATTTTTTTTTCAATTTTTCAATTTTTTTCATTTTTTATATTTGTCTAATCGGGAATAATATAAATATATAATTTTTTTTTAGAAACAGTTAAAAAAGGTCACAAAAGATTAAAAAAATAATAATAAACAAACAAACAAAAAATACTAAAAAACCTATATCCAAACAACACTTACAAACTTTGAGGGAAAATTGGTTGAGATTTGCTAAAATAGTAAGTGACCATTGGAGCACCATTACTATAATTTGGCAAAATAGCACTATTCATTACCAAATTATAGCAATAACAATGTTATTTCAGCAAACACCATTAGAGATGCTCTTGGTGAGGAAATTAAGTAAAATTTTGTTTGTTTTGATGATAGTTGTTAGTGTGAAGATTGTTAAATTATTACCCTATAAAAAAAATATAAAATATTAATAAAAATAAAATTATAAGTTTTACTTAACAAAAAAATACAAAAACATTAAATATTAATGTTAAAAAAAAATGCCCAACATGTAAAAAAAAAAAAATAAAAAAAAATAAAAAAAAACTAAGCTAGAGGACTAATTTCCTAATACCACATCTACCTCTTCCATCTCAATCGCACACCAAGGACCATCTTAATCCCAAGGAATTAGGAATCCCCTCTCCATCTTCCAAAATAAACGCAACATATAGTAGTTCTCAACTCCATCTCAATCCCAATCTCATATCTATCTCTCAAAACAAACGAGGCCTCAGTTAGACCACAGATTCGAGAAGAGCTACTCCCTATTGTTAGCACCCACTGCAATGAATTAAAACTTTAGAGATAAAATTTAAAAAATAAAATTAACTTTTAGGAATAAAAATATATTGTTATAAAAGTATAATTATTATATTTTTAGAAACGAAATTGAACATTTTAGTTAGAGGTGACATCCTATCTGCCATTCATCCAAAATTAAGCGAATTGAAAAAATCAATCCGCATCTGTCCACCAATTTGGCGGATGCAGATTGAGAGGGCTGTGTGGGTAGGCGGATGGATGCAATCGATTTGGTGGTTTGGATTTTATAAATTTTGAATATTTTTTCGAATTATAATTTATTACTTTTACAATCTCCAATAATTAATAGTCTGAAAAAATATATGTTATTTGTCTATGATAAACTATGGCACCATGCATGTATATTTTTTAAGTATTGTTTTTATTTTCACAAAAAACATCTATTTTATTATTTCTACTCTATATTGTTATTTGTTAGCAATTCTTCTTTTTTTTTTTTAACTTTATCTATGGGTGAATCAGGTTCATACGGATGCGGAACGGTTGATCCGCCATCCGAACCGTATTTGCAATTTTTAAATATTTTACCTACATCCGTTCGCTGAAAGACACGCATCCGCCCAAAATCAATCGGGTTAAGTCGGGTTGAGCGGGTGATGCAGGTTGGACGAAGCTAATTTTAATGATAAATTACTATCATTTGGAACCAAAATTTGTCTCAAAAACAAAATATAAAATAAAATAAAATAATCAGATCAAATTATTGTCTCTAAAATGCATTTATTAATGATATTTTTAAATTTTGCTAGTTGTTTTTTTTTTTTGAATATTTTAAATTTTTTGGAACGACCTATTGATCCTTAAATATTTTTTCAACAAAAATTTTAACTTTTTTTTTCTTTTAGGACAACCTATTGATTCTCAAATATTTTTTGCAACATTTTTTTTACTTTTAGAGAAAAAAAAGGTTTGGTTCCTAAAAACTTTAGCCTTCGTTTGGGATATAGGTTGATTTTTTGACGTTTTTAGCCTGAGGCTAAAAAGCTTCATTTGATATGGACTTTTTGGTTTTTTTGACATTTGTGAAAAAAAAAATGAAATGATTATGGTTTGAATGTGATATTTTATTTTATTGATTTTTTAACCTATTTTATTTTTTTTGTAGCTAAAATAGCCAAAACAACCCACGCCAAACATTATATATATTGTTGTAGTGACTACTTCTAATTTCTTTTGTTGATCTTATTTGTACAATTTTTTATTTTATTTTTTTGGTAAAACTGGAAAAGATTATTTATAAATATCATGTAATTATATCAAATGAATAATCATATATATATAAAGAGTGTTTTTCCCTTTCTTATGTGATACATTCTAATTTTTTTTTGTTTTTTAAAAAGTCACATCAGTATACTTTTTTCATTTACATATAAAGGCTTCTTTTGGATAGAGGGTTAAAAGTCTTTTTTTTTTTTTTTTTAAACTTATTTTGAGTCACATCATCATTTCATTTTTTTACACATTTTTTCAAAGAAATTCAACAAAAACCAAAAAGTCAGCTTTCAACTAACTTCTCAAAACAATCCAAAGTTTTACACAAACTCAATTTCAATTATAATAACCAATTTTATATGGATTCTATTTGAGAAATACTTATTTTTTATATATATAATTGATATTTTAATTTAATTATTATGATATTTGAAAAAAATTATCTTGATATACAAATAAATAAGACAGAATGTGCTTAATTATGTGTATTGCATGGATCAAATTAATTTTTTTTTATATTTTTATATTTTTTTTTGTCTATCTTATTGATGTTTTAATATGAATTTATATTTAATTTTTTATTTAATATGAAATTATTTATTATAAAATATTCATATTTAATTTAAATTTTATATACCTATATACAATATGTGTGAATAATTTAAAAAGAATATTAAAAAAAAATCAATACTCTAAATAATTAATTTATGTATTTCCTTCTTAATCCAATCACAACATATTTACATTTTATTTTTTAAATAAATTTTGCGTAGTGCTATTTCTACATATTTTTATTTTCTATATAAATATAAATATAAAATAAATAATTAGAATCACTTTTAGTTTTATATTACTAATTCTCTTTCTAATTTAACTATTATTTTTAATATCAAAATGAGTGTTTATTTTACTATCTTATAATTTAATATATTTCATACAAAACCATTATATGATAATTACACTTTTATAGCACAATATAACTAAGATTATCAAAATAAACAAATAATTTAACTAAATTTATTATGTGCTCTTTTGGAAAGCTGGTAAAAAGCCAGCTTTCAGCTTTTTATAAATTTTGGGTCACATCACCTCTCACATAACTTATCCACAAAAAGACAAAATAAGCTAAAAAAGTCAAAAAATTAACTTTTTACCAACTTTCTAAAACATCCCTATATATAAGTATTCAAGTACCACTTTTATAGAACGATAATGTTAAGATTATTAAAATTAATATTATTCTTTTGTAACACATATCATAATATAAAATATCATTACATTAATTAAAATTAACTCCATTGTGATTTTATATCAAAAATCATATTTTTAGAAGTGATTTACATACACGTATATCGTCCAATTTGATATTGATCGATTAAAATAATAAAACACAATATTTTTTTTTTTGGTTAAGTTTTTAGAAGATAAATTGACAAATGTCAAATGATAAATAGTGTGGAGTATTATTTTAAAGAATAGTGGTTCATTGAAAATAATTATATATATTTAAGGCACCTATTGATGTTTCTTGAATAATTTATAAATAAAAATTTTAAATTTATAGTATTACTGATAATGTACCTTTATGTGGTCTGCCAGAAACGATATCTCAAATAATTTGGCTGCAAAATTTTTTTACAGTTATTATGATATGTTACATAATTAATCAGAACTCTTTTGAGAATTGAAATTATGATTTGAATTTGTAATTTTTTATTCATAAATGTGAATAACTCTTACGATCTTACTGATATAAGCATAAATCCTATATTTGAGTCAACCTACCCTAAGAACTTCTTCCTGTAATAAAATACTTAAATATTATCATATAAAATATTATAATAGATCATAATCAAACAGCACTTGAAGCTTAATTAAAGATTTGATGCGCGCCTTTACACATAAAAAAAAAAAAAAATTAGTAAAGACATTTTCAATTAATAACTAAAATAATACATCGTGAGTTGTAACCAAGTCATAATTTGTATATTATAGAAATTTTTCATTGTTTTTTTTTTCAAAAAAAAAAATAAATAAATAAATAATTAGTTTGATACAAGTGAAATTCATGACTTTGGTAAATTTGATTAACACGAGAATTTGATTTTAGGTCGATAATACATTTTTTTTTTTTTTTTATAACTTTGAAAGAAATTATTCTTATGAGCTTTTTACATAAGATCACATACGGTAACAAAAATTTTCTTTCAATTGCTAAAATTTTCTACACAAAGTATCAAGACTCAAAATTAATTTTTTATTTTAAAAATAAATTCTCATGCAACACACGGGTAAACTACTAGTTAATTATGAAAGACATATCTTGATCTTGTGCTATACATTAGTTGAAGTGTTGTTCCTTATGAGTTGTAGAAGAACCCTATTAAGCTGCTTAGGTTTCAGTATTGGACCAAGAAATATTTTCTTTTACAGTATATTTGTGCAATCAATACTGCAACTTATAGACTGTCAAAAGTGTCTTTCAATGCCCAACCAGACTCAATACCCAAAAAATTACTGCAAAAATTACCTATCAAAAATAAAATGTGTGGATAAAATTTATTTTGATTATGAGCCACGTCATATTAAGTTTGAATATCCATACATATACTTCATTTTCATGCTACTTTTTCAGAATACCTATGACGGCATTAGTAAACTTTGAAAAAAACAAGCAACACCAAGAGGAGGAAGAAGAAAGCAGCAACAAGATGCATAAAGTTTTGGTCACCATGAATTGGAGGCACATTAGGCCTCCCGAGTTCTTCCATGGCGGTACCACTCTTGCTAATCGCTTTGTTTCCTTCGTCGTTATGGACATTTCGATGATCTTTCTTGCTTAAATTGCTTGCACTTTCCCCTTTTATGCAACTGAATATTGCAGCTGATGAGAATTCAGATTTCTCTCCCTCCAATCTGAATATTGTGCTGTTTTCCAACCTCTCAGCACTTGTTTTCTCATTGTTCACAGATTTTGGCATGGCCTCAAATGTTGATGATGCTAGTGTTTGTATTGAATCATTAAAAGAAACTCTCCTTGTGCGACGGAAATTTAGGATCGCCTCTGGGACTTGCACGTTTTCTCTCCTAGATGGCGTGATGAACGCATTGTGTTGTTCATTTTTTGGCATTGCCATGTTCAAATGAACCGATGATGTAGAAAACCTGCGAATTAGGCCCAGGGATTGAATGGAACCAGTTTCATCCTTTCTTGCCCCCAACCTCGTTATCTTATGAATCAGACTAAATTTCTTTCGCACGCATTTTTGGCTACTAGAAGAGCTATCGATTGTAGAGCTAGTATTTTCGTCACTCTCAGAAGAGGAAATGCTGTCAAGAGTGGAATCTGAACTTGGCTGTTTGTTTTTTTTGTGGAATTCACTGCTTGAATTCTTTCTGAGAAAGACAGTTTGGGGGGTTATGTGTTGTGGGTTTTGGGAGTTCTGAGTCTCAAACCTCAGGCAGGCATTGAGCCAGCGTTGGTACATCAGTTCTTCGACCATGCCAAACCGGTTCCTCTGCAGCCTGTCAACTTGTTTTAAAAGTTCTTCATTGGCAAGCCTTAGATTACTAATCTCAGCCTCTATCTCCGCAATAATTTTACTCTGCAAATTATTTTTAAAAAAAGGAAAAAGGCTTGTATACATTATATAGAAAATACAAGCATAACTCTACTCGTACCTGAATTTATAATATCAACAAAACACTACTCACCTGTGTCATATTTGAAAGAGCGGTTACTCTAGCTTGCGAAGCTGATAATTTGATAGCCAATTCCCTCTTTTCTAACTGAATCTCTCTGCTCCTCCTCTTCATCTCAACAACTTCCATCTCCAAATCTTTCATAAGTCTCAGCCTATTCTCAACCTTGGAATCGCTAACCGGTGTTTCCTCCATCTGAATGCCATAAACTTGTTCTTTGATCATCTTTAACTTTCCCTTCATTCGCGATGCATCAACACGCAACTTCGCCTCCAATTCTAGTATCATCTTTCTTGCAATCTCAAGTTCATTCTCTGCCAACTGATGTTGTTTGATCTCTTCAATTAGCTTCTTTCTCTCTGCCTGCAATGTGTCTATAGTGACATTAAGAATGCCAATCTCCACTATTTTAGCCTCCAAATGGCTCTGCAACCGAGCAATGTTGAATTTTTGGTCTCTCAAACCATAAAATTCGAGCAATTTCACTTCCAAGATCGCTCTCCTTTCATCCATTTCCTTGATTACATTCTTTAACTTCTCTATTTCGATAACATCGTTCAATTTTTCAGCATATATTTGAGACTCAATACTCATTATGTCGCTGTTTTCAGAATCATTTTGTTTAAGAACATGTTTGCTTTTACTTGTATTGCTTGTAGCCTCCTCTTCGTGCTTTGACTCCACCTGCAAACGGAAAATCTTTCATTTATTTTTTATCAATTAAATTGGAAGGGGGATTGGAGAGGTCCACCCAGTTGGCACGTTGTAGGCCCATCCCGAGTCTACCTAGGTTATCCGAGTTGTTCATTTTGTGCAAGACCCACTAAGCAAATCATCTATACAAAAAAAATCAAGTTGATTATACATTGGTAACTATGTGATCGGATCACATTTGTATTAAAAATAATGAATGACAAGTATGATTTTGAGAATATATTATTTACTTTTTGAAAAAAATGTAGTTCAATCAAGTAACTACAATGTTTGATTAATATAATTTTTTTACATAAATAATATGCTTGGTAAACCTCACAAGATGAATAGTTCGAATCACTTAAATGAACTCACAATATACCAACTAATCTCTGTAGTTCAATTAAGGACCAGAGAAAAGCATGTTCCTATTTTGAGAATAGAGAGAGCAACAACATTGGAGTCTTCAAACTTGTAAATCTCTTCAATTTGTTCATGGTGGGAGCTAGAGCCATTATTCTCTGAACTCAAAAAACAAAAGTAGAGTTAGCAAATATTGCCATACTTGAAAATTGAAATTACAACCACACTAAAACTAAGCCATTAATATAAAAACAGATTAAAGAACTGTAATGAGTACTTGGATTTGCAGTTGATGAGTTTCGTCGCCGTGAACAATTTAAGTTAATCTGAGCTATTGCAAAAGCTGAAACAGAGGCTACAACTAGAAAGCTAAACCTGAATAACATTTATGAAGTGTGTAGTTCAGTGTGGTTTATAGACCAGCTTCATCCCAACCAAAACTGTGAAATTTCTCTGTTATTTCACCATCACACTATTCTTATCTTGTTCATGAAGTTGAAAAATATCACCACCAAGTTGTGGTTGATTTTTGTTTCAGGACAGTGGCAATTAATGCCTTTTGGAAGAACTACACAGCTACAAAAATTGTATTAAGATATTTTAAAAACTATTTAGTCTGACCCGACCCGACCCATGGTTGAGCTATTTTAAGCAGTCAAGTCAACTTATAGGCAAGTTGGCACTTTATCTAATGCCCATCTAAAAATTTCCAAAAAAATCTTTTTTATTAAGGCTCAATTGTCCAAAGTTTGCGGATCTTATTTTGATATCTATATCCAAGAACCAAGATGGACAGTGATTCAGGAACCAACGGCACTTATAATAATTATATTTCTAAATCCTCACCTAGTTATAATTATTTGCCTGAATGTCATATTTTTGTAATTTATGCACACAAAAAAAAATGTACAATTAAGTTATTTATTTATAAAATAAATAAAAATGAAAATCAACTAACCGTTAGGAAAATGAAAATGAAAACAAATTTACATTGAGATTTGAAATTGAAACCAGGATAATTATTTAGTAGTACATTATATATGTGGTACTTTAAATCAATCACATAGTTGAAAAATAGATTAAATTAAAATTTTAATTTTTATAATTTTATTTAAATTTTATTTTGGTCTCTATTATTTCAAATTAAACAATTTAATCCTTATAGTTTTGTATGGGGAGCAAATATTCCGCTGTGCCCGTACCTCTTTCGTCCAAGCTCCTTGTCTATCCGATTGACTTGTGAGCACAACGGCCTCCTTCGACCGAGCTACTTAATGGGCCCAACAGCGCCACTCGCCGAGCTCCATCACAACCGAGCTCCATAGCATTCCAGTATGGCCAAGCTCCAGACAGGTTAGGCAGGTCCAATGGAGACCTTTCCGCTGAGCTGCATGCGCGACCAATAAGCCCGGGTTGACAGACGATCATCTCGGCCGAATGGGCTTGGACCTCAACCGAGCAAACCAACTCTGGATTAGCCCAAGTTAGCTCGGCCCAAACGCACTCGGACCTCTTCTTAGCCCGGTTATTACCACGGCCCAAAGCCAGATTATGAAATCTCCCTCACAATTGCCCCTTAATTCTGTCTGCATTTGCGTGACCGGAATTACATTACAAGGCCGGGCTAGACTTTTTGCTCGGTGGTTCACTTTGCTCGGTCTAGAAACCTCAAAGTTGGTAAACAAAGTTAGCTCGTCAACTCGCTTCTTGGCAAGTAAAATCAACTTGGCAAGGACCTTCAAAGTTAGTGAGGAAAGCCAGCTCATCAACTTGATTCTTGGCGAGAAAGATCAGCTCGGCAACGAACTCCATGGTCGACGAGCACGGTCCGCTCGGCGACTTGCTTCTTGGCGAGTAAGATCAGCTCGGCAACGAACTCCAACATCCGCGAGCAAGGTCCGCTCGGCGACTTTCTTCTTGGCGAGTAAGATCAGCTCGGCAAGGAACTCCAAGGTCCGCGAGCAAGGTCCGCTCGGCGACTTTCTTCTTGGCGAGTAAGATCAGCTCGGCAAGGAACTCCAAGGTCCGCGAACAAGGTCCGCTCGGCAACTTTCTTCTTGGCGAGCAAGATCAGTTCGGCAAGAAACTCCAAGGTCGCAAGCAAGGTCAGCTCGACAACTTTCTTCTTGGCGAGCAAGGAACTCCAAGGTCGTAAGCAAGGTCCGTTCGGCGACTTTTTTCTTGGCGAAGAAGATCAGCTCGGTAAGGAACTCCAAGGTCGGGAGCAAGGTCAGCTCGACGACTTGCTGCTTGGCAAACAAGATCAACTCCGCAAGGAAATCCAAGGTCCGCGAGACAACTTTCTCCTTGGCGACCAAGATCAGCTTGGCAAAGAACTCCAAGGTCGCGAGCAAGGTCCGCTCGGCGACTTTCTTTTTGGCGAGCAAGATCAGCTCGGCAAGGAACTCCAAGGTCGGCGAGCAAGGTCCGCTCGGCGACTTTCTTCTTGGCAAGCAAGATTAGCTCGGCAAGGAACTCCAAGGTCGCGAGCAAGGTCCGCTCGGCGACTTTCTTCTTGGCGAGCAAGATCAACTCGGCAAGGAACTCCAAGGTCGACGAGCAAGGTCAGCTCAGCGACTTGCTGCTTAGCGAGCAAGATCAACTCGACAAGGAACTCCAATGTCCGCGAGCAAGGTCCGCTCGGCGACTTTCTCCTTGTCGAGCAAGATCAGCTCGGCAAGAAACTCCAAGGTCGCGAGCAAGGTCCGCTCGGCGACTTTCTTCTTGGCGAGCAAGATCAGCTCGGCAAGGAACTCCAAGGTCGGCGAGCAAGGTCAGCTCGGTGACTTGCTTCTTGGCGAGCAAGATCAACTCGGCAAGGAACTCCCTGGTCAACGAGCAAGGTCAGCTCGGTGACTTGCTTCTTGGCGAGCAAGATCAGCTCGGCAAGGAATTCTAAAGATTAAAACCATCAACAAACCTCTTGCCGAGTAAAATTCATTCGACAAGGAATTCCAGAGTTGATAAAATCATCAACAAACCTCTTGCCGAGCAAAATCCGTCCGGCAAGGAATTCCAAAGTTGATCAAAACCATCAACAAATCTCTTGCCGAGCAAAATCCGCCCTACAAGGAATTTTGATCTTTCTGTCAAAATGATTGTTAGTTGCCCCTTGGACCGCACTAAATTCGCTTGGCGAGGCAAAAATACAACAATTCTCAAGAAAATAATCTACTTTTTTCATTGTGCCACTGGCAAAAAGGGTTACAAAAATAGAACTAAGAACAAAACTTTAGATTGGCAGTGTTCGATGTTCTGAAAATGGATCAGCCATTTACATTCCGCGAGTTTTATGCCCCTTTTCCTCAGCCTTCTTATAGACGTCTTCCAAAAACCGAACTCCCTATATCTCTCCCATGGTGGTTTGCATGGCCATCATCTTGTCCGACTGCGTGAACCTTTCACACTACTCTCTTATTCTCTACTACCGAACTTGTCGCCATGGTAGCTGCGGCTGCATCGTCTTCGACTCGGATGTACTCATTAATGTGTTGCATGAGCAATTCCATGGTTGACGGTTGATTCATTGTGAGCGAGTCTCTCAGTCGATGTCCAACTGGAAGACCGCGCTTATACTGATTGATTGCAAGGTTGGTCGGGAAATCAAGGATCTCGTTGAAAGTCTCCCAATACTTAGCGTTATACGCCTTCAAAGAGTCGCCTGGCTCCATCTTTACTCTCAAGAGATGGTCAATTTCCTTGGGCGTTTTGGCGTTTATCTTAAATCTGGTGACAAATACCTCTGCCAACTGTTGCCACCCCTCTATGCTCTCCTCCGGCAGCCTCTCGAACCATTTTAGGCCCAACTCGCCCAAACTTGATGGAAAAACAAGGCACATGAGCGCATCGTTTTGCCTGTACCCAACCATAACCTACCAGAAGTGGCTTACGTGCATATATGGATTAGTCTTTCCGTCATAGAGCGTGAACTTTGGTTGATGAAACCCGGGGGGGAGCGGTGTGTTCTCGATCTCTACAGAAAAATGGATGGCGCTCAGCCTTGCCAACTCTCTGTCTAGTGGCGCGTGTGCCGCTAAGCGTGGTTGTGGCATGGCGACCTTTTCAATAGTTTGCCCTCTAGGGACCAGACGCTGTAGTGCAGGTGTAACAAGCCCGCGAGGGACCTCGCTACAGTTCGGACTCGATTTTGTTGCGGTTCTAAATCTGAACCAAAGAGTCCAACTCTGGCAAATCGTTTTGAAGAAAAACAGATTTTTTTGAAAGAAGTGCCAAACATGGACTGCTTTGCCAGATAACAGAGTCGCCACCTAAATATTTTTTAAATGGGAAATTTAGGAAACCCTAACTCGGTGCCAAAGGCCACGTGTCCGTCATCACCAAAAGTTGGCTCGGGAACTTGGGTACGATTGGGGAAGGTCACATCGTGAGCACCCCCGCTCGCCCGGTCAAAGACCGGCCTCTACTAACCATGATATCTGTTTTTGAAAACTTTGTATGTTCTTATTCCGGTTATTAGCCTAGGTTACTATGTGATGCTCGCAGCAAACAAGTATAGACTGGGCCGTCTGAATTGGAACAAAACATTTCATGTTTGTTTGTTTGAAAATGGTGTGATGGTGCTACCCGCAGGTAGGCTAAAATGCGGATTTGCCACCCTTAAGTGGGCTTAGAAAACAGTGATGTTGCCACTATCTAGTGGGCTTAAAACAAACAGTCAATGCATTGTTCCAATCCAAATAACTCAACCTCCACCCACAGGCATTCAGGCAGTTGTATCACATAAGCAATTAGCCTCATGGTAAGCATGCTATTCATGGCAACACTCACACGCATGCAAGGATGCTAAAGCATAAAACTTACCGAGTACTCCAAGCCAAAACAAAAGCTGATTAGAAATCATGCATGATCCTAAATATGCTGAAATGCCTAATGCAACACATGCAAGATGCAACTATAGCAGGCTCGGCTATTCTAAATATGGCATATGAGATGCAACAGCTATCAAGTACTCAACTTGGAATTGAAATACAGATGCAGTTTGTATGATGCGCCGAGCCCGGTGCGTGCAAAACAGATGAATGATGCAAACATGCTGTCATGCTGTATGCTAATTGAAACATGCCCTATATCTAACCATTGTAAGCGGATAAATAAAAGGGAGAAAGAAATGGGGGTTGGAAGACATACATCACACTCACACACCCTTATTACAGCATTGCCCTCGCGCAGAGGGTCCGAATAAAAGAATAGTACAGTCCGAAATAAAAGAATAATACAGTCCAAAATAATAATACAAATTTCTAATTAATTAACAGATTGAACTAGGAAAGCTGTAAAGCTGGTATGCAAGCCAGGGACTGCCTTGCTTCTGATGAACGATGTATGTTTGGGCTGCTTTGCGCGGAAATCCACTGGGATGCCCCGATTAGCCTCTGTTCGCAATGTTTTTCGAAATACGTGCCAGACTCCGGAAAGTTGCTGATTCTTCATTTTGCTGCAAACGAGAGCAGGAAAGGGGCATAGCAATGTATTTCACAAATATATGCATGCCTCGATCCTCGTGCCACCAATCACGCACATCGATGCATGATGGCCGAGGAGCCGAATTGCACAACTCAATATAGGATGAATGCATATGAATGCGACAACAAAACTTAACTCCATCATGGGTAATCCGGAGTGTCGGTGACTTGGGAATTGAGACCCGTTCCGTTACTCGGAGTACAAAACGCGCCTCGTTTCCCGTGCAATATGCATGATATGCATGAAATGCAACTAATATACAACCTAGCATGCGCAATGCTATGAAAATGAGATGTCTCGAAATGCGTGCCCACAGGCACGCAAACCGAGGAATGCGGAATGACATGCGAAATGCAATGATGGGCTTATACCAACATGAGGGAGCCTCAGCCACACTCACATAGGATGCCGGAATGATAAAAATGAGGTGCCTCGAAATGCGTGCCCGTGGGCACGCATACCGATAAACACGGAATGACATGCGAAATGCAATGATGGGCTTATACCAACATGAGGGAGCCTCAGCCACACTCACATAGGATGCTGGCGGATAAAAATGAGATGCCTTGAAATGCGTGCCCGCGGACACGCAAACCGAGGAATGCATAAAATGGCATACGGAATGCAATGATGGGCTTACGCCAACATGAGAGGGCCTCAGCCACACTCACATAAGCTGCCGAGAGACGAAAGTGAAGTGCCTCGAAATGCGTGCACACGGGCACGCAAACCGAGGCATGGCCCTAAGGCGCAAAAATGACATGCGGAATGCGAATTGGGCTTACGCTAACATGAGAGGGCCTCAGCCGCACTCACATAAGCTGCCGAGAGGCGAAAGTGAGCTGCCTCGAAATGCGTGCACACGGGCACGCAAACCGAGGCATGGCCCGAAGGTGCAAAAATGACATGCAAATGAGATGTGGCATATGGCACATTGACAATGCAAATTTCAGCAGCTAAAATGATGCACAAATAGCCCCCGAATTATGACAAAATTACACCCAATACCCGAAATGCAATGCAAAGCACCCGAAATGGCTTACAGCCCTACTAAACATGCACAATATGGACATGACATGTAAAACAGTAGCAAGGCAGCCCCTAAACTAGCATTTTTTTAGTACAAAGTATGGCCAAACAATGATCACAAGTATGGCAAAAATAGCATGCAAAAATGGGGGAAAAGAGGAGAATTACAAAGCAAGTGGTATATAAAATGCTCAAACTGAAAAACACAGTTCTACAACATTAAAGAGGGGTAAAAAATATGCACATTTCCAAGAGATGATATCCCCCAATTCAGTATGTAGATAGGCTAAACATAGCATGCAAAATAATGAGCCAACAAAGGCTATAACATGAGGTACCAAAAGCATGCACCAATCAACCTTGGACCCTTAACAAAACATGAATAATGGGCCAAAATAAGACACTTTATAAGCCTGATGAAGGCTGAAAACAGAAGTTAAGCAAGCCTAACAAAGCATGCAAAATAATGAACCAAATAGGGAGTACAACATGAAGTATCAAAAGCATGCACCAAATGGCCTAAGACCCTTAACAAAACATGATGAGAAGGCCAAAACAAGGCTCTTTCCAGGCCTGATTAAGACTCAAAACAGAAGCCAAGCAAGCCTAACAAAGCATGCAATTTTACGGAATCAAAGATGGTATTACATGAAGTACCAAAATCATGCACCAAATGGCCTAAGACCCTTAACAAGACATGAAGAATGGGCCAAAATAAGACACTTTCTAGGCCTGATGAAGACTCAAAACAGAAGCCAAGCAAGCCTAACAAAGCATGCAAAATAGGGGTAGAACATGAATTCAAAGCAAGTGGTATGCAGAGCATGAAAACCAGGTTGAGCCCTTCTTCAATGTTGAAGAGGGGCTCAAAATAAGCACAATATTAGTTCATGAGATGCTCCAAATCAGATCACAAATAGGCCAAATAAATCATGCAATTTTACAGAAAATATGGAGGATTACAAAGAAAGTGCATGATAGAGAGGCCAAACATGATGGAGCCCTTCTTCAATGTTGAAGAGGGGCTCAAAATAGGCCCAATCACAGTTTATATCAGGTTCGAAATCAGATCACTCATAAGCCAAATAAATCATGCAATATAATGGCATAAAGAGTGATATTGAAAGAGGTGTGTCATGGGGCTCTCAAACAAGGTTGAGCCCTTCTTCAATGTTGAAGAGGGGCTCAAAATGAGCCTAAAACCAGTAGGGGTCGGAGCCCAAAACCTCAAGCAAATAGGGTAGAGAAATGATACAAAAAAGTGCTAGAAAAGAGGGAAAAGGGACTCAGCCTTGAAGACCACTTCTTTTGTTGCTTCTTGGACCAAATTTGTTGCTTCTTAGCCTCTGAAAAACCTTCCTAGCTACTGGAAATGGAATGGTGATGGTGATGCTAGGTGTTGATGAACAAATGGTGCCAAGACTTGGATGTTTGAAGCTTTTTGGAAGAGAGGAATGGAGGAGATGTATATGCAAGGCTCAAAGGATTTTTCTAACCCTTAAACCAGCTGGTGGCCCCTGGTTTTTATGGCCAAGAAAGGGGTCAAAAAGGAGGGCAAAAGGGAGTGGAAAATACACCCAAGTATTCCCTCTAAATATCTTTTTCAAATCTAGATATTTTGCTCTAAAGATCTTTCCCCAAATCTAGATATTTTGAGGGCAACTAATGCATAGCTGGAATACACTCAAAGAGAGGAATAGGGCCGGCCAACTCATAGGGGCAAAATCGTCATTTCACAAAAGGGGTGGCTGGCCAGCTAGATAAAAAAACAAAAAAACTGCCGAGAAGACCACTGGTTGGTGGGTGCTAGGGAAGTCCAAAAATGTCCATTCAAGTGTCCAAATTGAAGCCCCGGAAGTTAGCTTTCCAATTCCGCAAACCTTGCATCAAAATTCCTCCTGTAGAAAAAGTTATGCCAGTTTCCGTAAAGCCGCGCAGATTCAGTCCAACCGGACTTCAACCAACCATATCTCCTCCCCCCGGATTTGGACTTAGGAGATTCTTGAATGAAAAATGAAGCCCCGGAAGTAAGCTTGCCAATGGTGGTGGCCTAATATTTTAATTCCTCTTGTGCAAAGAGTTACGCTTGTTTCGGTGAAGCCGCGCAGACTTTTCTCCTTCCCGGATTCATGCTGAACCACTTTTGACCAAGCAGATAACTGGTTGCTGAGACAATTGCTAGCCTCCCACCCTCCAGTGATCTTCCTGGTGCTAAAACAGAGGTACCTGCCAAAATTGAACAAAAACTAATGCAAAACGAAAGCTCGGGGACCAAAACCGCGTGGTTCGGGGTCAGGCACCGAAAGTGGCGTTCGGCCACGAAGTGGGTATCTGAGGCCCCAGTGTTCCTTGGAATGATAAAACAGAGGTAGCAGCCGAAAATGAACAAAAACCGATGCAAAATGAACGCTCGGGGGCCAAACCGCGAGGTTCGGGGTCCCGAAAATGGGCTGCAGGCACCGAAAATGGCGTTCAGCCACGAAGTGGGCATCTGAGGCCCCAGTGTTCCTCAGTATGACAAAATAGAGGTACCTTCCAAGAATGAATAAAAACCGATGCAAAATGAAAGCTCGGGGCCTAAACCGCGCAGTTCGGGGTCCCGAAAAAAAGGGCTATGAGCACCGAAAGTGGCGTTCGGCCACGAAGTGGGCATCTGAGGCCCCAGTGTTCCTCATAATGATAAAACAGAGGCACTTGCCAAAAACCGGAGAAATCGGAGATGGTTGGGCGGTCCCGAACCGAGGCACACGGCCTGACGGTCCCGAAAACCGGGAACCGGGCTCCGAAATGGGCAAAATGGCCTACGGCCACGAAAAGTAGCCCACGGCCACTGAGAGATAGTCTACGGGACCACTCCCTTCCCTCAGGAAAGAAAACAGAGAAAACCGAGTCTGGTTCGCAAACCGAGACAAGGCACAGAAGAGGGTTCGGGGGTCCGGAGGCAGGGCGCACGGCCGTGACTCTGAGACTTCTGAACGAGCACAGTATGCAACATCACCGAGCACTCAATCGGTGACGTCTGAGTCTTAAGGTCGGTCAAAAATGGGGTGTCTACAGTTGCCCCTCTTAGACAGAACTCGGAAGTCAAGAAGTGACGAGAGTGAATGTCAAAGCCTAGAGACGACCCATTTTTGACAAGGCTGAAGACTTAGACAATCATACAAGATGAACAGATATATATGTGTGTCCGCAGGCGTGCCCGCAGGCAAAAGGGGGCAAAATGCAAATGATATGCACAGAGCTAGGTGATCATGCAAATGCAGCAAGCTGTAATGAGGCAAGTATTGACAAATAGATGCAACAGTTTTAAACAAGAATGCAAAGCAACAACTACATTTCATGCAGTTAGGAATGTGGAGAATTATTCAATTCTCGTCGCGTCTCACACGGAGAAGATACGATACCTGCGCGGTTCGTCTGGTCGCACCAGCCTCAAATGAACCGTACATACAATATCGTGCCTGCAAAAGAGAGAAATTCAACAAGAACAATATGCTAACAACATATATTCAATGTGATTCCTGTGGTTCCGAAAGTTTGACACACGCAGTGTCGGCGAGTGACTGCATAAAGCAGTGTGATACAGGTAAGGTGCGCCAGATAGCGCGATGCAACGCACTAACAAGTGCAGGTGAGATGTGCAAGATAGCACGATAAAATGCATGCACAATGCAAGTAAAGTGCACAAAATAGTGCGATGCGCAAAATAGCGCGAGTGAAATGTAATGCACTAACAAGTGCAGGTGGGACGCGCAAGATAGTGCAAATGATACAGTGCACAACATAGTGCGATGCGCTAAACGGCGCGATTGATTTGAAATGCATAAGATAGTGCGATGTGATATGCAAAGCACAGGACAGTGCGATTGAGGTGCACAAAATAGCGCGATGAATGCAATGCACAAGACAGTGCGATGGAGGTGCGCAAAATAGCGCGAATGGTGAACTGCACCAAAATAGTGCGATTGTGGTGCGCAAAATAGCGCGAATGATACAGTGCACAACATAGTGCGATGCGCTAAACAGCGCGATTGATTTGAAATGCACAAGATAGTGCGATGTGATATGCAAAGCACAGGACAATGCGATTGAGGTGCACAAAATAGCGCGATGAATGCAATGCACAAGACAGTGCGATGGAGGTGCGCAAAATAGCGCGAATGGTGAACTGCACAAAATAGTGCGATTGTGGTGCGCAAAATAGCGCGAATGTAAAAACTGCACAAAACAGTGCGATTGAGGTGCGCAAAATAGCGCGAATGATAAAACTGCACAAAACAGTGCGATTGAGGTGCGCAAAATAGCGCGATTGTAAAAACTGCACAAATCAGTGCGATTGTTTGAAATGCACTAAACAGCGCGATACGCTAAACAGCGCGAGTGATTTGAAATGCACAAAACAGTGCGATACGCTAAACAGCGCGAGTGATTTGAAATGCACAAGATAGTGCGAGTGAGATACAAAGTGTAAGTGCACAAGACAGTGCGAGCGAGATAAAATGCACAAGAAAGTGTGATAAAATGCATCTTCTATGCAAGTATGGGGGCATTTTCTATGCAATATTGAAAGTAAGCATATTCTATGCATGAAACAAGTAAAGCATATTCTATGCGGAATCGAAAACAAGCATATTCTATGCATGAATCATAATGATGCGCGGCACGCATGTAACAACAGTGTATATGAAAGCTCGCACTCTATGCAATAGAGGGACAGCAAATATGTACTCTGGTGCCTCTGATTTGCCTCTTAGAGGACTTCACAACATACTCAGCTCAAAAGGGGCACACCCTATCCAAATTGACAAGAGGTAACATCTGCATGTGAAACCCTTTGGTGCTGCTTGGACTGCCATTCTGACTTGAAGCAGGCTTACACTTGGGGTCGAGACACACTCATACTCCAGAGAAATGGCGAGGCCTGAGAAGATGCACCTGGGATGCAGTCTCGAATCTTGCTAAAGTTGAAACATGCTAAGATGCTCTAAATTTTTCCTCTTTTCTTTTGCTTTGCAGTCCGGAACCTAAATAGCTTCAGATAGGCCTTTGCTCTACTGTTCACACTTATCGGGGGTGGACCCTGCGGCTTTTTGAAAGAACCAATCCTGTTTTGCACAAATGTGGAGAACGGCACGGCACTCGGAGCACAAAACGATTTTTCTTTTGAAAATGAGAAAAGGATTCTCAACAGGGTATTGAGCCTACAACTGACCACAGCAAAACGACTCATCACGGGAAAAATAAAGGTAAACAACCTAAACACATCTATTGACACTTGAAACGACTCAAAACAAGAATCGAGACAAACAAAACACAACGAAAGACTCAAATGCGCATAGGGAGCCTGTTTCACCGGGTATTATTTCCCACCCTTTCTCATTTGTGATTCTCACATCACTCGGCATTCAATCTCTGTTTTTCTGAAAAAGCCCTTTTCTCACTTTTTCTCTCATCGCACATCTCTCTATTCTTCAATCTCTCATTTTTCATCCCTCCCCCGGGTGGTTGGTGGATAAACAGGAAGTGGAAGGCTCTCGCCCCTAACACTCAACTAGATTCTTCTTTCTTCCACTCACAGCTAGTGAATTCCTCCCACAGAGGGGTTGCGCTACAACTGGGTGTGTTGCAAATCTGCAGCTGACATCAGTCGATGATGCTCTGTTGGGGAGTTTGGACGTGATCAGATCTGTCCAGATGATGGAGTGGAATATCTTGATCCATTCCAGTTCGTGCTTCGCACTTGGCTTGATACCTCGTTGCTTGGAGGATGTGAGAGAGCTTTCAGCCCTTTGTTGTGCCCTTTTCTGGCGGATATGGTGCCCTTTTTGGCAAGCGCGTTGATAAAGGGAAAAGACAGAAAACCTGACTCAACTGTGCTCCTAGTTCATCATTTTGACCATTTTTTGTTTTTGCTTTCTCCTAAAAAAAAATTTTGACCAAAATGAGAGCTAGATTAACATGCTTGTTCAATTTTTGATTTGAAATCATGCAAGTCAGGCCATGAGCACTGAAAATTTTCCTTTTTTGAGTCCAGGGAAAAGGTCCAGTTTTGGAAAAATAGGATAATTTTCGAGAGAATTAGTCAGCCTCAGTAAAAATTCTCAAAAACTATTTTTGCAAACGGCCCCTGCTCAACGAGCATGAAACTTACTCCTGAGATGCACAACCTTGGATCCGGAGGAAAATTGCCCTTTGCTTGGAGAGAGCTGCATGGCAACGGAAAGTTGCCCCTTGTTTGAACGGCACCGCGGCGCATTGAATGGCAACGGAGAGTTGCCCCTTGTTTGAAATGAAACCGTGGCGTTTTGAATGGCAACGGAAAGTTGCCCCTTGTTTTGATGGCACCGCGGCGCATTGAATGCAGTCCTCAGAGTGACGAGCACAACCAAATCCTCAGATACAGAGAAGACAAGGATGACCAGAACCATCGCATGGACACAATCAAATTGAAGTGTTTTACGGCTGGACTTCAGAATGAAGTTGCCTACGTATCCCAAACATGGGAATCAAGCCTTACGTAGTTCGGGGTTAAGGTACACTCGGGTATTTAACCTCTCCTTTTTATGCTCTAACTTTTGCCAAGGCGCCCATTGCAGGTTTTCAACCTTGCGAGCTTTGTTCTTCTTTCTTTTTCTTTTTTTCTATTCTTTTCATCTTTCTTTTTTTTGCATTTTTCTTTTCTTTTCTTTTGCTTTTTTTGTATCTTTGCATTTTTTCTCTTTTTTCTTTTTTTCATTCTCTTCTTTGCTCTAACTTTTGCCTGGGTCGCCCTTCCAGGTTTTCGGCCCAGCGAGCCTCTCAAAGGGTAAAAGTGTAGCTTGGTCCATGCCAAATGGTTGTAAGGTTTTGAAGCCATCCGTATCCAGGAGAGTGGTTGTTGATTTGCAAGAGGACTCATCTTCGACTCTTCGAGCACATCGGACGTTTTTGCCCCTAGTTTGAGAGGGGGCTTCTGATCTAGCTTCCCAAGCCTCTCTTGACGACATCTGATCTTCTTGATTTGACTTTCTTGCCTCTTGTTCGAGGGCTGCTTTGAATCTGGTCTCACAGGCCTCACGTGGTAGTTAACCGTTGAACATTCTGAGTTTGAGTCCAAGGTTCGAAAATGAGGGGTCGAATCTCGAGGCTGAGAGCGATCCTAGGCTGCACAATCTCAAGAGCGATTCCACACATGTCTTCGCAGGACCGCGCAAAACATTTTTTGAAATTTTTAAGAAAGCGACAAATCGCTCGTGCTGAAGACAGTGTAGGATCAATCTAGATCAAAGCCAGGGTCCTTCTCAGTACTCACACTAACAAGCATGATTTTATTCATTAAGGGCTTAGCATGTCTCTCTTTCTCTCAAATAATCAAAGTTTTGTAAATCCCGAGGAATTCCTCCCTCTTTGTTTTCACCGCAGTGTTCAAAAAGTTTTGAAAAACTCAGGTCATTATGATGACTTCAAGGCATAAGAGAGCAGGTGGAATGCACTGCCATTTCATTCAAATCCCGGCACAACTAGCACACGGCAGAAGCAAATGTGAGAGCGTGAAAATCACTGCTGTTTCATTCAAAATCTGTTGGCATAACTGGCTCCCTGGCAGAAACAGACTCAAAACAAAGCAAAAAGACAAACACGAAACAAAATGGTGACGCCCGAGGTAACACCCCCGGAATCACCCGACTTCTATACAATAGGACTGACTCGATACAACAAGACAGACCCAAAACAAAAGAGACTGACTCAAAGCAAAAAGACTGACTCAAAACACAACAACAAGACTGACTCAATACCCAAGTCAGAATGCAAAATTAACAGCACTTGTACATTGCTCAAAACAGTGCATGCCATTCACCACAGTTGGAGTAATCTGAGCGCCATTCGCAGGTGGTTCATCCCTCGATCACATAACATTATCCCCCAAGTTCACTGACCCAATGCCGATAGACTTTGCTGAGCTCGGCGGGACGATGACCCCGTTGTCAAATAGATCCTGTACTTCATGGCGAAGACGGAAGCAGTTGTTGGTAGCATGGCCAGTTTGCTGATGGTATGCGCAGTACTGGGTAGCATCATGTGTAGCCGGAAGAGGGTTTGGGAGAGACCGAGGCTCAAGGGGTTTGAGATGGCCTTGTCCAACAAGGATTTGGAAAGCTTTGGATAAAGGCATGTGGAGGGCATGGAAGACCCTCTGACCTCGGGGTTGGTACTTCTGGGTTTGTGGATTTTTGCTGGGCGCACCAGCAAAGGGATTGGCAGGTGCTGGCCTAGTTTGCTGATCTCTTCCAAGCACGGGATTAGAGTTGAAAGGAATATTCTTGGTACAACGGCCCTTCTCCCGGCTTGCCCCTTGAGTCAAACTGCCCCCAACTTGAGTAGCGAAAGTGTCATTCACAGCTTTTGCGACAATCGCGAGCACTTGTTCTTTGTTCAGTCCCTCGGATTTCAAAGTCTTAACAGCCAACAGAAGATGTTCATGGGGATCCATGTCTACCCTTACCTTGTTCTTTCCACTCGCTTCCACTTTGTCACGGGATTGGCCTTCCTCAGATGTAGCCCGCCCCAAGCTTGGGGAGCCTTTTGACATGAACTCCCTGGTAGGCGATGTGGTTGATGATGGAGCCAAAACTCCAAAGGCTAAATCCGCCACTGTTCTCTGAAGATCTTCAATCATCCTCATCAGCTCGGAAGTAGTGGGTTCATGGGTTTGAGATGATTGGGGTTCAGGTGCACCCATCATGCATAGGTCCATGCTTTCTGGAATAAACACCTCAGGCTTGGGTAAATGGGCCGGGGTGATGTATATGCTGGGGTCATAAGCGGATGGCAGTGTATGGATGAGATTGAGGTAGGTGGGAAATGTTTGGTCATTGGGGCCTGAAGGTGGAGCTATCGTCCGATTGTCGATGAGATTTTGGACCTCATGACGAAGGCGGTAGCAACGGTCGGTGCCATGACCGCGCTGTTGATGGTACATACAGTATTTGGAGGGGTTATGTCTGGCTGGGAGTGGGTTAGGAAGAGGTTGAGGATCAAGAGGTTTGAGATGCCCTCTTTCCATTAGGACTTTTAGTGCGCTAGTCAGGCTCATATGGAGAGGGGTGAAAGTTCTGCCCTGAGCTCGGGCTGGGTCGGCTATTTGCGGGCTTGGATTGGCAAAAGGGTTGGCTGCAGTGACTGTATTGATTTCAGTGGGTTCGGGAATAGTGCTACTTCCGGCATTGGTACTCCTTGAAGTCACCCTCCTTGTCGGTTCACTTGTTCTGGGAATGATCCCACTGTTGAACGCATTCTCGACCTGGACCCCCAGTTCATGCAAACTCTTGAAAGTGAATAGTGGAGCGACTATCAATTTCTGCAACATATCATGCTCGAGGTTCCGCACCATCATCTGCACTTGATCCCTCTCAGAAGGGCGGCGATCTGTCATTTGTGCTGCCTTTGCTCTCCACCTCGCAACAAATTTCACAAAAGGCTCTTTTGGATTTTGGCGGGTTGCTTCAAGCTCTTGGATGGTCATCTCAACTTGGGTATTGTAGGAATACTGATCGACAAAGGCCTCAGCCAATTCTTCCCAGTTTTGCTTCACTTGGTCCTCCAACTTAGCGTACCAAGTGGCTGCTACACCGGACAGAGTCCTTCCATACAGAGAGAGCTTCTGCGGCTTAGTCAGACCCATCGGCTTTAGGACATCCAAGAAAAGTCGGATATGTACCATTGGATCCCCAGACCCGTCGAAACGGTCAATATATGGCATTTTGAATCTGTCTGGGAGCCGTACAGCAGACTCGGTGTGCCCATCCTCAATGTCGGGAATGGAATTAAGGCCCTTTGCCTTTCTGAATTGCTTCTCAAGGTTCGCAATTTTCACTGCGGTCAGATCAAGGTCATTAGCATCAAGGGGATAACGCCTCTCATTAGGCTGCACCAGGGGTCCGAAAACTTGGGCTTGAGCCAGCCCTTCTCGAGGACCTGAACACTGCAAATCTTCAACTGGCGGAAGTGGGTCAAAGTTCGGCTGGGGTCCCAAAGCTGGATGTAAGGTAGATGCCCCAGATGGGCTCTGCGTGTCAATACTGGTCTCAGCTTGCATGGCAGTTCCCTGATTCAACGCTGCTATCACGGCCACAAATTCTTCCGAACCCTGTGCCATCACGGGCTGCTGATTCTGAACAAAGGTGATGTGACTGGTGACTGACGGATCAGATGAGTCAGTGAGCCCTGTATGGCCCTTCTTTGCCTTGCCTCAGCGAAAAAACACCGGTTTCCCTTGAATTGAATCTCTGACCTAACAAAGTCTACCTGCACTAGTCCAATGTACCCGGGGGATATTGGAGCCTTCTGAAGCTATGGTTCCAGGACTACCTAGCAAAAGAGAAAACGGACAGCATCTCAGCCTGATTTTACCTGAACAGATACGAGCATAGTTGAATGAGTGTGCCCTCTACTGAATTCTGTCCAAAATTCTGCCTCAAATCTGATACCCTCGGGTAAATTGAATCCCGAAATACTGAACTGGTGCCCGCAGGCCTGATGCCCAAACTCATAGACTGATATATGCATTCCCTGTAGAGACGCACTCTAACAAGCACATAACAGATAAGTGAGAGCCAAAACACCCCTATGTTGGGGTAGGTTTTCCCTGTCCTATTTTGTCAGGAGCTAGGGTTTCACTACGCACGCAACGGTTTCAAACAACCTATAAACGGGTAAGCAACCTGTCTTAATTTGGAATGGTCACTATGGATCCGAATATGCACTAGGTCGAATAGTCGAAAAGGGTGCCCCGGTAAAACCGGGGTTTGTGTTCCCATGCTGTCAAAGCCCAAAGCCAATCAGCCTTATGGTCATGCCTTGACAAGACAAGCCTCCGGCAAATCGTTCGGGAATGGCATATGGCAAACACGATGTCCTAGGCGCACCAATGCAAATGCAATGCAAAGAAACACACAAGTGTAGTCAAAACCAGATATCATGAGTTCGAGTCAAGTTCTCTAAATCCCCAGCAGAGTCGCCAGAAACTGTAACAAGCCCGCGAGGGACCTCGCTACAGTTCGGACTCGATTTTGTTGCGGTTCTAAATCTGAACCAAAGAGTCCAACTCTGGCAAATCGTTTTGAAGAAAAACAGATTTTTTTGAAAGAAGTGCCAAACATGGACTGCTTTGCCAGATAACAGAGTCGCCACCTAAATATTTTTTAAATGGGAAATTTAGGAAACCCTAACTCGGTGCCAAAGGCCACGTGTCCGTCATCACCAAAAGTTGGCTCGGGAACTTGGGTACGATTGGGGAAGGTCACATCGTGAGCACCCCCGCTCGCCCGGTCAAAGACCGGCCTCTACTAACCATGATATCTGTTTTTGAAAACTTTGTATGTTCTTATTCCGGTTATTAGCCTAGGTTACTATGTGATGCTCGCAGCAAACAAGTATAGACTGGGCCGTCTGAATTGGAACAAAACATTTCATGTTTGTTTGTTTGAAAATGGTGTGATGGTGCTACCCGCAGGTAGGCTAAAATACGGATTTGCCACCCTTAAGTGGGCTTAGAAAATAGTGATGTTGCCACTATCTAGTGGGCTTAAAACAAACAGTCAATGCATTGTTCCAATCCAAATAACTCAACCTCCACCCACAGGCATTCAGACAGTTGTATCACATAAGCAATTAGCCTCATGGTAAGCATGCTATTCATGGCAACACTCACACGCATGCAAGGATGCTAAAGCATAAAACTTACCGAGTACTCCAAGCCAAAACAAAAGCTGATTAGAAATCATGCATGATCCTAAATATGCTGAAATGCCTAATGCAACACATGCAAGATGCAACTATAGCAGGCTCGGCTATTCTAAATATGGCATATGAGATGCAACAGCTATCAAGTACTCAACTTGGAATTGAAATACAGATGCAGTTTGTATGATGCGCCGAGCCCGGTGCGTGCAAAACAGATGAATGATGCAAACATGCTGTCATGCTGTATGCTAATTGAAACATGCCCTATATCTAACCATTGTAAGCGGATAAATAAAAGGGAGAAAGAAATGGGGGTTGGAAGACATACATCACACTCACACACCCTTATTACAGCATTGCCCTCGCGCAAAGGGTCCGAATAAAAGAATAGTACAGTCCGAAATAAAAGAATAATACAGTCCAAAATAATAATACAAATTTCTAATTAATTAACAGATTGAACTAGGAAAGCTGTAAAGCTGGTATGCAAGCCAGGGACTGCCTTGCTTCTGATGAACGATGTATGTTTGGGCTGCTTTGCGCGGAAATCCACTGGGATGCCCCGATTAGCCTCTGTTCGCAATGTTTTTCGAAATACGTGCCAGACTCCGGAAAGTTGCTGATTCTTCATTTTGCTGCAAACGAGAGCAGGAAAGGGGCATAGCAATGTATTTCACAAATATATGCATGCCTCGATCCTCGTGCCACCAATCACGCACATCGATGCATGATGGCCGAGGAGCCGAATTGCACAACTCAATATAGGATGAATGCATATGAATGCGACAACAAAACCTAACTCCATCATGGGTAATCCGGAGTGTCGGTGACTTGGGAATTGAGACCCGTTCCGTTACTCGGAGTACAAAACGCGCCTCGTTTCCCGTGCAATATGCATGATATGCATGAAATGCAACTAATATACAACCTAGCATGCGCAATGTTATGAAAATGAGATGTCTCGAAATGCGTGCCCACAGGCACGCAAACCGAGGAATGCGGAATGACATGCGAAATGCAATGATGGGCTTATACCAACATGAGGGAGCCTCAGCCACACTCACATAGGATGCCGGAATGATAAAAATGAGGTGCCTCGAAATGCGTGCCCGTGGGCACGCATACCGAGAAACACGAAATGACATACGAAATGCAATGATGGGCTTATACCAACATGAGGGAGCCTCAGCCACACTCACATAGGATGCCGGCGGATAAAAATGAGATGCCTCGAAATGCGTGCCCGCAGACACGCAAACCGAGGAATGCATAAAATGGCATACGGAATGCAATGATGGGCTTACGCCAACATGAGAGGGCCTCAGCCACACTCACATAAGCTGCCGAGAGACGAAAGTGAAGTGCCTCGAAATGCGTGCACACGGGCACGCAAACCGAGGCATGGCCCTAAGGCGCAAAAATGACATGCGGAATGCGAATTGGGCTTACGCTAACATGAGAGGGCCTCAGCCGCACTCACATAAGCTGCCGAGAGGCGAAAGTGAGCTGCCTCGAAATGCGTGCACACGGGCACGCAAACCGAGGCATGGCCCGAAGGCGCAAAAATGACATGCAAATGAGATGTGGCATATGGCACATTGACAATGCAAATTTCAGCAGCTAAAATGATGCACAAATAGCCCCCGAATTATGACAAAATTACACCCAATACCCGAAATGCAATGCAAAGCACCCGAAATGGCTTACAGCCCTACTAAACATGCACAATATGGACATGACATGTAAAAAAGTAGCAAGGCAGCCCCTAAACTAGCATTTTTTTAGTACAAAGTATGGCCAAACAATGATCACAAGTATGGCAAAAATAGCATGAAAAAATGGGAGAAAAGAGGAGAATTACAAAGCAAGTGGTATATACAATGCTCAAACTGAAAAACACAGTTCTACAACATTAAAGAGGGGTCAAAAATATGCACATTTAGAAGAGATGATATCCCCCAATTCAGTATGTAGATAGGCTAAACATAGCATGCAAAATAATGAGCCAACAAAGGCTATAACATGAGGTACCAAAAGAATGCACCAATCAACCTTGGACCCTTAACAAAACATGAATAATGGGCCAAAATAAGACACTTTATAAGCCTGATGAAGGCTGAAAACAGAAGTTAAGCAAGCCTAACAAAGCATGCAAAATAATGAACCAAATAGGGAGTACAACATGAAGTATCAAAAGCATGCACCAAATGGCCTAATACCCTTAACAAAACATGATGAGAAGGCCAAAACAAGGCTCTTTCTAGGCCTGATTAAGACTCAAAACAGAAGCCAAGCAAGCCTAACAAAGCATGCAATTTTACGGAATCAAAGATGGTATTACATGAAGTACCAAAATCATGCACCAAATGGCCTAAGACCCTTAACAAGACATGAAGAATGGGCCAAAATAAGACACTTTCTAGGCCTGATGAAGACTCAAAACAGAATCCAAGCAAGCCTAACAAAGCATGCAAAATAGGGGTAGAACATGAATTCAAAGCAAGTGGTATGCAGAGCATGAAAACCAGGTTGAGCCCTTCTTCAATGTTGAAGAGGGGCTCAAAATAAGCACAATATTAGTTCATGAGATGCTCCAAATCAGATCACAAATAGGCCAAATAAATCATGCAATTTTACGGAAAATATGGAGGATTACAAAGAAAGTGCATGATAGAGAGGCCAAACATGATGGAGCCCTTCTTCAATGTTGAAGAGGGGCTCAAAATAGGCCCACTCACAGTTTATATCAGGCTCGAAATCAGATCACTCATAAGCCAAATAAATCATGCAATATAATGGCATAAAGAGTGATATTGAAAGAGGTGTGTCATGGGGCTCTCAAACAAGGTTGAGCCCTTCTTCAATGTTGAAGAGGGGCTCAAAATGAGCCTAAAACCAGTAGGGGTCGGAGCCCAAAACCTCAAGCAAATAGGGTAGAGAAATGATACAAAAAAGTGCTAGAAAAGAGGGAAAAGGGACTCAGCCTTGAAGACCACTTCTTTTGTTGCTTCTTGGACCAAATTTGTTGCTTCTTAGCCTCTGAAAAACCTTCCTAGCTGCTGGAAATGGAATGGTGATGGTGATGCTAGGTGTTGATGAACAAATGGTGCCAAGACTTGGATGTTTGAAGCTTTTTGGAAGAGAGGAATGGAGGAGATGTATATGCAAGGCTCAAAGGATTTTTCTAACCCTTAAACCAGCTGGTGGCCCCTGGTTTTTATGGCCAAGAAAGGGGTCAAAAAGGAGGGCAAAAGGGAGTGGAAAATACACCCAAGTATTCCCTCTAAATATCTTTTTCAAATCTAGATATTTTGCTCTAAAGATCTTTCCCCAAATCTAGATATTTTGAGGGCAACTAATGCATAGCTGGAATACACTCAAAGAGAGGAATAGGGCCGGCCAACTCATAGGGGCAAAATCGTCATTTCACAAAAGGGGTGGCTGGCCAGCTAGATAAAAAAACAAAAAAACTGCCGAGAAGACCACTGGTTGGTGGGTGCTAGGGAAGTCCAAAAATGTCCATTCAAGTGTCCAAATTGAAGCCCCGGAAGTTAGCTTTCCAATTCCGCAAACCTTGCATCAAAATTCCTCCTGTAGAAAAAGTTATGCCAGTTTCCGTAAAGCCGCGCAGATTCAGTCCAACCGGACTTCAACCAACCATATCTCCTCCCCCCGGATTTGGACTTAGGAGATTCTTGAATGAAAAATGAAGCCCCGGAAGTAAGCTTGCCAATGGTGGTGGCCTAATATTTTAATTCCTCTTGTGCAAAGAGTTACGCTTGTTTCGGTGAAGCCGCGCAGACTTTTCTCCTTCCCGGATTCATGCTGAACCACTTTTGACCAAGCAGATAACTGGTTGCTGAGACAATTGCTAGCCTCCCACCCTCCAGTGATCTTCCTGGTGCTAAAACAGAGGTACCTGCCAAAATTGAACAAAAACTAATGCAAAACGAAAGCTCGGGGACCAAAACCGCGTGGTTCGGGGTCAGGCACCGAAAGTGGCGTTCGGCCACGAAGTGGGTATCTGAGGCCCCAGTGTTCCTTGGAATGATAAAACAGAGGTAGCAGCCGAAAATGAACAAAAACCGATGCAAAATGAACGCTCGGGGGCCAAACCGCGAGGTTCGGGGTCCCGAAAATGGGCTGCAGGCACCGAAAATGGCGTTCAGCCACGAAGTGGGCATCTGAGGCCCCAGTGTTCCTCAGTATGACAAAATAGAGGTACCTTCCAAGAATGAATAAAAACCGATGCAAAATGAAAGCTCGGGGCCTAAACCGCGCAGTTCGGGGTCCCGAAAAAAAGGGCTATGAGCACCGAAAGTGGCGTTCGGCCACGAAGTGGGCATCTGAGGCCCCAGTGTTCCTCATAATGATAAAACAGAGGCACTTGCCAAAAACCGGAGAAATCGGAGATGGTTGGGCGGTCCCGAACCGAGGCACACGGCCTGACGGTCCCGAAAACCGGGAACCGGGCTCCGAAATGGGCAAAATGGCCTACGGCCACGAAAAGTAGCCCACGGCCACTGAGAGATAGTCTACGGGACCACTCCCTTCCCTCAGGAAAGAAAACAGAGAAAACCGAGTCTGGTTCGCAAACCGAGACAAGGCACAGAAGAGGGTTCGGGGGTCCGGAGGCAGGGCGCACGGCCGTGACTCTGAGACTTCTGAACGAGCACAGTATGCAACATCACCGAGCACTCAATCGGTGACGTCTGAGTCTTAAGGTCGGTCAAAAATGGGGTGTCTACAGCAGGCACCTTCTGCGCATCCTGCCGGCCAGCGCGCTCCTCCAACACATCCCTCAAGTCTTTCGAACGATCAGAGCGAGAAAATCTCGACGCCATCATTGGGTGTGAGCGGTGGTAACTGCTGTCCTGAGTACGAGATATCATCGCTGACGCGACATAGTCTCCAGCTCTGAAGCTTCTCGTGACGAAGAGTGAAGAGGTGCAATGTCTATTAAGACTACTGGAACGGCGAGAATGGGCGTGCTCACTATGGTTTCCCACTCCAGCGACGCCCTTTCCTTTCATCTGGCATCTCATGGCCTCCATCTCCGTCGCCATTTTCTTGATGATGGTATCTCGATCTCTCAGCTTGTCTTCCAAGTGTTAAGTGTGTGAATCTTGCCGTCGGTGACGCTATTTTGGAATGACAGAGCGCCCAAAACTCCTTGCGTGCTTGTCTCGCGCATCCCTGGGAAGTCCTTGTGCGAAGGTCTCCAAATCAGCCATTGTCGGGATGGCGGACAGGCCATCTCTACGCCGAACGGACTCTGGCGTGATGCCGTCAATAGCAAACAACGGAATGTCATCGTGGTTCGCCACAAAAGATGACCGGAGAAGTTTGGAGGACAAGGTTTTGTCTGTCAACTTCCCACAGACGACGCCAATTGTACGGGGAGCAAATATTCCACTGTGCCCGTACTCCTTTCGTCCAAGCTCCTTATCTATGCAATTGACCTGCGAGCACAACGGCGGTGAGCTACCCGGCGGTGTGTGGCCGGAAAACCCCTCCGACGATCAAGTTAGCACATACACTCAGGGAGAGAGAGAGCAAGAAAGAGATATCACAATGAGTGTTTCTCACCAAATGATGTTCCATCCCCAGCATGGGGGGCGCAGTCATGCTTATATACTTTCTGCGCTCACCTCTGCATCCATTCGCTTATTGACACATGAGCTGCTCTCCTATCTGTCAGCGCAAATTCAGCTAAACACCACATAATCAAACCGCCAGTTGGCATCGGCGAGAATGGGCAGCCCGACGGAATTATCTCGGCCTCCTTCGACCAAGCTACTTAATGGGCCCAACAGCGCCACTCGCCGAGCTCCATCACAACCGAGCTCCATAGCATTCCAGTATAGGCGAGCTCCAGACAAGTTAGGCAGGTCCAAGGGAGACCTTTCCGCAGAGCTACATGCGCAACCAACAAGCCCGAGTTGACAGACGATTATCTCGGCCGAATGGGCCCTGGACCTCAACCGAGCAAACCAACTCTGGATTAGCCCAAGTTAGCTCGGCCCAAACGTGCTCGGACCTCTTCTTAGTCCGGTCATTAGCATGGCCCAAAGCCAGATTATGAAATCACCTTCACAAGTTTAATTATACTTTTAATTTAATCATTCTATTCAAATTAGCAATTAAAATAAGAAATTTTGGGACTCTTGCAATCTCTTGTGAAAAAATTAACAATTTTTTTTTTCTTTTTGAAATGACTAAATTAAATATGAACTTGAAGTGTAAGGATCAAAGTAAAAAAAATTATGTTAGAGTCTAGATATAAAAAGTGTAATTTACTTAAAAATTTGTGGATATAATATACTAATTCACCATCATTAGGCAATTGTGAGGCAAATAGTAACCAATCAATGTGTTAAAATTTTTTATATTTATCAAGAAGGTAGATAATACATTCATCATGTTTGGTTTTAGAAAATTGATTCCACTTTTCAAAAATTTGAGTTTTATTTAGTGAATTTTTTAAAAATATTTTATGTAATTTATTATTTATTTTTTAGATATATCTAATTTAAATATGCTTAAAAAGTATAATATTTTTGAAAAAAAACTTTAAAAAATTCACCAAATTCAAAAAATACAAAAAAATAAAAATAAAAATTCAATACATTTTTGTATTTTGTTGTATTCAATGAAATTCGTAAAGATTTTTTTACAATTTTTTACTTTTTAAGTATATTAAGATTAAGTGAATCTAAAAATTAAAAAAAATGATTAAAATATTTAAAAAAATCATTACAAATAAAAAAATACAAATTGAAAATTCAGAAAACTATTTTTGAAAACTGAAAACTAAAAACTAAACATGGAAAATATTCAATTTTTTACTTTTTAAGTATATTAAGATTAAGTGAATTTAAAAATTAAAAAATGATTAAAATATTTAAAAAATCATTACAAATAAAAAAATACAAATTGAAAATTTAGAAAACTATTTTTAAAAACTGAAAACTAAACATGGAAAATTTTTACTAATTTGAAAAAATTACAAAAAAAATCTTAGGGTTTGACTCTTTTAACAAAATAAATTTTTAATTTTGTTAATTTAAACTATAATCTTTTAATTTATTTTTAATCTAAATTATTTATCTATTTTTGTTAAGTAAAATCGATTAAAAAAAATACATTTTAATAAGTAAATTAAACGGATAATATTGTAGATATTCTATATATAATTATATTAAAGTTTAATTGTTAGGTTGATTTCCTTTAACGGAAATTGACAAATAATTTAAAGTAAAAACAAATTAAAAGATTAAAGAAAAATTAGTGAAACGTCTCTCTCAAAATTTGAATAAAATGAGAGGTTCAATATGCTTTTTTTATTAGTTAAAGGCTCTCGATGAAATTTCTCTGTGATTAAATCAGAAAAATTTTAAAATTTTTTTGTAATCATATTAGAGAAATTTTGAAATTTCTCTGTGAAATCAAAAAAATTTCTCTGTATTGAATTTTTTCTATGAAAATGTTGAAGGATCCCAACAAATATGAAAATATTATATATCCTTTATCTTATAAAATCTTAATACCAAGACCTTAAAAAAAAAATTCCACAAAGATTAACATTTGAACTTAAAAAATTAAAAAATTATTTTATTATAAGGATGAAACTCACAATTTTTTCAAGACTAAACTTTTTTCTACTTCTTAATCAGACTAGAGAGGTAATGTTCGGCATAATAGGTCTACTTTTGAGTAACGTTTCGATAATCTGAGTTGTTCATGTTTTAGGATTCATTGAGGATATCATCCTTGTAAAAAATCAAGTTAATCAGATAACAAAAATTACGTGTTTGAATCAATTTTGTATAAAAAAATAAACAATTCATATAAAAATAATCAAAACACATACTTTTCGTTATCTAATTAATTTGATTACAAAGATAATATTCTAAACAAATTTAAAGAATTTGAAGAATTTAAATTATCAAAATAAAACCCAAAAAAGTAAACCAAAGGAACAGCACCTCGGACTGAAGAGAAAAGCAGTGTCCATTTTTTTTTATCTCTTCTTCTATCATAATTTTCTTGAGAGCCATTGCAACCAGAAAAATAATAATAATAATAATAATTCTTTTTACGATGGTAAATAGATTTTTCAGACCCATGACTATTGGATTTTATCATCATCATCACTCCCCAATTTCTTCTTTTCACTTGTTCTCTACAACAATCCCTCTAAAAAAACCCTAATCACATCTTCAATTTCAATGGAATTAACAACATCAACAACAAATACAAAGGTACCCAAACCCTAGCCACTGAATTCACGACCCTCCCATGGACTCGAGACGCACATCGCGAGTGATCGATCCCAAGGTCCGCCATGTCGGCTTCTTCGCCCCCGCCGCACCACCGCCTCTCTCGCCGGATCGGACTCAATCCGGGCCGCCGGAGCCGTTGTTGTCAACTCCGGTCTCCGGCAACTCCCTCTCCCCCGTTATGATCCCCCCTCCACGCCACGCCTCCGACAATCTCTCTTCCCTCGTCCCCCATCACCAGTCACGCGCCGTCGATGTGCCGGTTCCGGCGTCGGCGACGAGGCGGAGCTCCGTGGAGATCGTCCCCGTCGTCGGGAGCTATAATCAGTCGGAGTCTGTTCTCGGGACTTCACCTTCGTCGGCGATTTCGCCATTGAGTAGGGTTGTGGATGGAGAATTCTCGGAGGACTCGGCGAATTGGATTCGGAGAAGCAATTCGGGGAAATTCGCTTCGTCTGTTCCGAGTGGAGGGATTGATTTGACAATGAAGCAGCCTCAGGAGGTGTCTGCTAATGGTAGACTCTTGTTTCAAATATTGTTATCTGTTTCTTTTGTTTTTAATTCACGATTGAATGATAATTTGGTTTATTGTTGTCATTTTATTTGATATTTTCATCTGCGTATTGATCATTGTTTTAAGCTTATGACAGAACAAATGAAAACGAGAGGAAGTAAAACAAAGCAATCACACAATTGTATGAAGGTATACGTGGTTCAGTTATAAATCTATTTCTATGAGTGAAAAATGGCATAGGATTTAAGTATCACAGGAGGAAATACAAAGATCGTTTGTCTCTCTGAAAGGGATTTGTAATAGAAGTTTACTCTAATCTCATTAACCTTAATTCCTGAATAACTCATAATATATACTAAGATTTGAATACAATAAGAACGGGGTCAGACGTAGCTGCTAATGCAATTCATAAATGGGTCATAAGTACAAACCAAGTAGAATTTGAGACACCCACCACAAATTTCAAAATTTTGGCAATGGGTTTTAACATCGGACCAATTTCAACAGGTGGAGTATTTGATTAAGTTGAAGAAAGTTTGATTGATGATTTGGAAATTAAGCGGTTTAGTATTTTTAGTGTTTGTGGCAAAAAAACTATTGAAATTTGGAAGTTTGATTTTGACTTCTGAATAGTTGAAAGGAAATTAGAACTAAGAAATGTTCTAATTTGGAACTTTTGATTTTGAATTTGGGTAGGATACATGAATTGCCCTCAAATTTTATGCTGTTGGTACTGAATAGGAAGGAAGAATCAGAAGCTATGTAGTATGGAGTATGGTTCACAACCTTTGTTAGGTTTGATTTGAACAGATTGATTAACCTTATATTCAATTTCATTTTTTTATTCAAAGTCATTTGAATGATGCTTTTGTTGAAATGTGTGCTGCTAGACAGAGGTGTGATATGGAGGAAGAACATGCAAAACACTTGAATTGGATTTGCCACAATGCTTGTATGTTAATTTATATACTTAAAATTAAAATTATAACTACAAAAAATTATTGTGAAAAAAAATATTATAAAATAGCAACTCTTTAATAGGTAAAAGTAATTTAATATAAAAGGTGTCAAGGGGCACCACCCACATACAAAAAGAAAGGAAAACCTTTTCTACATGAGTCAACCAAGAAGAGAGAGAGAGAGAGAGAGAGAGAGAGATTCACCCTATTCATCACTCAACTCAACTATATAGAAAGACTTCAAATTTTACTTTTTAAAACATGTACTAAAGCAACATGAAGTCATGACATGGAGGAAGAATATGCAAATATTTTTATGTGCTGACGGGTGTGATATTCTGTGAAAAATATTAACCTCGTTAATGATTTGGGGGTAAAATGAACAAATCTCAATAGTTTAAGGGGTAATGGTTCAACTTAATAGTTCAGGGGATAAAGTGACAAGTATAATAGTTCGAGGGGGCAAAATGAAATTTCCCAAAAGATCATCATAGTAGGCCAAATTGGATTTTTCTGGAAAAATGGTCTATTAGTTTACATCATGGAGTTTATAGCCATGCCTTATTCTTTTCAATATAAACGTAGTTCTTTAGATCACATTAACAGCCATGATATGGTTATTGCTCAATTGCGATGTATTTGTAGATACCAGTTGCCTGATTATCTCTGTGGAATGTTGTCATATTAAGTGTGCATAGCTTCTATGATAAACTTGGTCTTGAGTTTGCATGCTGTTATTCTATTTTCTATTTTTCAATGTATGTGTTTTGTTCATAGGACAGTGTAGTTGATTTGATGATTTTGCTTGCTTGTCCTAGTTACCTGATTAAATAAAAATCTTGCAGAGATGAGTATAGGAAAAGGTGCAGAAATATCAAATGAATTGTTATCAAGCTCAAAGGCATTAAAAGAGAAGACAACAAAAGCTGAAAGGCGTGCCCTGCAGGAGTCTCAACGAGCTGCCAAAGCTGCTTCCAAAGGTTCGAGTGGAGATTTTCATATCTTAGGAACAATTGGAAATGAATGGGTGCTACTGTATGATTGGTATCCTGGATTTTGAAAAATGTTATTATAATATTTTTTTATTTATTTAGTAGGTAGTGTTAAGTGGTGCATTCTACCTGACAACTTTTTCTAAATAGATTCTGTTGATTAGGATTTGGTGGATAACCTTGTAGCATTTGCATTTGATTCATGTAATATCTAGAAACTTCTTTTGTTATTATTTAAAAGAATTTTGTGTTTGATTTCTTGCATTATGCTAATGTTTTCTTAGAACTTGAGGTGAGGTTCTTTTTAGAAATATTTTAGCTTTGAATAGTGATTTTGTCCAAATAGCAAGGTGTCTTTGTTGCTGAATTATTTGGTCAATAGTCGTTTTTAACTTTATAGTTAGTAAAATATAATCAAATGTATTACTGTGGTAAAATATTAGTTAGCTTCTGATAGCAAAAGTAAATACCGATGAACATTTTGATGGAATGTTGAGGTTTTGAGACATCTTCTGATTTCACTTCATGAATTTAAACCCATTTTAATTATTTCACACAGGAAACTTTTTAAATCTTCGTTTACTCTTTAAGGCCTCGTTTGGGAACATGTTATTTTAGTAACTTTTTGGCTTTTTAGCTAAAATATGAGGTAAAAAAAAACTAGTATATTTGGAATGATTTTTTTATTTTTTACGAAAAGATGTACAAAAAGTAGAGAGAAAAAGGAATCTGACTTTTTGGTATAAGTTATAGACTTTTTGATTTTTTTAGTAACTTTTTGGGTTTTAGGCTAAAACAGCCACATGCCAAATGAGGCCTTAATTCTGAACCTCTTTTCCATTTTCCTTGGGGGTTTGAGAGATTTTTGTCTGTTGTGAACAATTTGAATGATTGTTGGTTCAGTAGGTTATGTAATAGGTGTGAGGATAGATGTATTAGATTGTCTGTCATCCGTGTTAAATTTCTTATTTTCGTTGTTATGTACTTGACTCAAATAATGTTTATTTTACTAAATCTTTGCGATTCTGATGATGTTTACTATTTATCATTTATTTTATAGTGGTCATGTAATTCTTCTTCTTCTTCTTCTTCTTCTTCTTCTTCTTCTTCTGGTTTGCGTGCAATCTATGTTCTCATTCCG
Organism: Camellia granthamiana; assembly: GCA_036172215.1. Classification (NCBI taxonomy): domain Eukaryota; kingdom Viridiplantae; phylum Streptophyta; class Magnoliopsida; order Ericales; family Theaceae; genus Camellia; species Camellia granthamiana. Next base: position 82,708,158 of record CM069906.1, on the reverse strand, counting down.
CATGTGTGTCAATCATGCTGTGGTGATAGCAGGGGGTCAAAAATCTGCTGCTGTTTCTGGAGGAGTGGCTCCAGTGCCTGGCCAAACTGGCAAAAGCGTGAAGCAGCCTTCACAAAAGAAAGACGGTCCTGTCGCATCTTCTGTTGCAGCTTCCGAGAAAAAAGGAGGTGATCGTCCACCAGACAAAGATAGGAAGAAAGATGTGCCTCCTCCACGTATGCAATTTGATGATAAAACCCGTGTGGGGAAGGCCAAAAGGCGTGCAGTGGTCAACCAAACTGAAGCTAGAAACAGAGTTGAATTGTTTCGACATTTGCCTCAATATGAACATGGAACACAGCTTCCTGATCTGGAGGCAAAGTTTTTCCAACTTGAACCAATGCATCCTGCTGTTTACAAGGTATCATTTGTGCAGAAAATTAGTTTATTATCTGTTTTTAGTTCTTGTTCCAACTGTGTAATTACAAGCATGAAATTACTAAATTTAAACACGATTATTAAAAATTTGGTAATAATAAGTTGGCCTCGTATTTTGTAATATTATGCCATGTTGTCAGTTGGAGATGTAGGCATCTTGAATATTGTCCAAGACACCAAAACCTGTATCGTCATGTTTTCTGGTATTTCATATTCTCAGATTGGACAACGTTAACTGTTATGGATGTCCTCATGCTAGTGTCTTTGTTACATAGATTTTTACCTAAAATAATATTACCCGATTTCTGTTCCATTTTCCAAAGTTGTTATGCATTCATGTTAACTATATATAGATATGAGTGATAGGCCTATAAATTTTGCACAAGGCCTGTGGGCCCGCTGCAGGCTCAAATCCCACATAAAGATGTAATCTTTTCAGCTCGGTTGGGGTATGGGGAAAAAAATTCACTGAATGAAACCTCTGGTTTTGTATGTAGTTGCATCAAAACTGGCTGAGCAAAGCATACAACTAGGCCAAACCAATGTGTATTTTGATGGTCATCAGTTCAGACCGGTTTAGTTGATTGCTCAAAGAACAGATAATATGTAGGAACGTCTCTGAAAATTTGTCAGATACTGAAAGGAAGATGGAAACCTGTCCCTTTATTATGCCAACATGTACTATAAATGTTTAAAAAATTATGCAATGTTCGGTTTTGGTGTCAATTTTCTACACTGCCACTGAACCGAAAACTGACTGTTTTGGAATATGAAAACCGAAGAAACCAATATTCTTGCAAAAACCAACCAAAATTGAGAATTTTTTTTTGTTGTTGGGTCATTCGGTCCAATCAGGTTTTCTTACACCCCTACTGCCTATGGCCAGTCCATTCCACACCTCCTTGGAAAGGTTTGGGCCGGTGTATTTGAAGCCTGGACTGAGAACTGTCCCAGTGTTTTTAAAAAAAGGCCCAAGGACTCTGCAAAAGCCTTGCCTGAGCTCGGGCCTAGCCTGGCCCCCTAGGGCCATGGGCTGGGCAAACCAATTTTACATGCCTATCAAGTGATAACATATTTACTTCTAAACAACTGGGACAAAGGCGGTGGTGGATGAATCATCTTATTATGGGAACCAATTATGTGGAAAAAAATGTCCTATGTCAAATAAAATCTAACGATCATAAACAAACTTTTGTCAGGTTGGATTACAATATTTGGCAGGAGATGTATTTGGGGGTAATGCTCGTTGTATTGCTATGCTTCAAGCATTTCGGGAAGCCATCAAAGACTATTGTACACCACCAGAAAAGGTTCTTGCTAGAGATTTAACTGCAAAAATCAATAGTTATATTTCATTTTTGATTGAATGTAGGCCCCTTTCAATCAGTATGGGGAATGCAATCAGGTTTTTAAAAGCTCGTGTTGCCAAATTACCTTTAAATCTTTCTGAGTCAGAAGCAAAAGCAACTCTGTATTCCGACATTGATCGTTTTATCAATGAGAAGATAGTTCTTGCAGACAAGGTGATAGTCAGACATGCTTCTACAAAAATCAGGGATGGGGATGTCCTTCTTACATATGGATCATCCTTGGTTGTCGAAATGGTTCTTTTATATGCCCATGAGCTTGGAAAACAATTTCGTGTTGTGGTGGTGGATTCACGGCCAAAGTTTGAAGGCAAAGAATTACTTCGTAGGCTGCTTGCAAAGGGCCTCCGTTGTACATATACTCATATAAACGCTGTCTCGTATATCATGCATGAAGTCACAAAAGTTTTTCTGGGGGCTGCCTCTGTATTGGCAAATGGAACAGTTTATTCAAGGGTTGGGACTGCATGTGTTGCTATGGTAGCTCATGCATTCCATGTTCCAGTTCTGATTTGCTGTGAAGCATATAAGTTTCATGAAAGGGTACAACTTGATTCCATTTGCTCAAATGAACTTGGTATGTCTTATGTTCTGTTATTTGATGCTCTCAACTGGTTGTTTAGCTTCGTCTACAGGATTATTGTTCCGTGTGTTAGTCTGAGAAGCATCTTTACATTGTTTGCAGGAGATCCGGATGACATTTCTAAAGTTCCAGGAAGAATGGATATGAATTATTTGGATAATTGGACCAGTAAAGAAAATCTGCAACTTCTGAATTTACTGTAAGTTTATGAGAAATTTTTATCAAAAGAAGATAAAACTGCCTCTTTAACTCTGAGTCTTCAAACTTTTCTTTTGATGTACCTGTAACAGTTATGATGCAACTCCTTCAGATTATATCTCTATGATCATCACAGATTATGGCATGGTAAGTCATATTGTGATTTAATTTTCAAAGTCAAGACATTAGGCTTTTTTCAAGCATGCCTTAGAAAGTAAATGGTTCTTCAAAATCATCTGCTATTTATGGTGTTGCCATATTTTGTTAGTAATTGGAGACCATAATTCAAAAGGTCCCCGCCTAGTCTCAGTTGACCTTTTGAATTATGGTCTCCAATTCTATCCCATTTGTGCATTCCTGATGACATCATACACCATGCATATAGATTTGTAATTGTATGACAAATATTCGAAGCCCACATTACAAACTTGGGTTCCAAGGGGATTTGGAGATCAGTAAAATGGAGCAATATTAAACATCGGTGTTAGAATCTGGGAGTGTTGGGGTGGAGGTAGGGTTAGGGATTGGGAGTATTGAGATTAATTTTGGAATTAAGTGGGGTGTTCAAAGAATTTGAAATTAGTTGATGGGGTTCCAAAGATAAATGTGGCTGTGAATAGCAGAGCCCCCTGTATGCATGAAATAGTCGGTAATTCTATTTACACACCCCCAAAAATCTCAGTACATACCATTTCCGAACAAAAATCAAATGTTCGGATATAAACTTATGAACAAAAAGCAATTGTTCGAACATAAACAGTTGAATGGAATATATATTTGAACAATTTATCTTTGTTCATCAATTTATGTTTGAGCATTTGCCTTTTGCTCGAAAGTTTATATCCGAACAAAACATATGGTGTGTACTGAGATTTCTTGAGGTGTGCGAATAGAATTTCCCTAAAATAGCTTGTTCTTTTACTAAAATGCCCCTACCAAAAGGCTCAATATAAAATAATCTCAAAAAATGAAGAATGAATAGAAATAGGAACAACATCATATGTTAGACAGCTATCCACAAACTGTAAACTAAATTAAGCTGGTCTGTTCAGCCAACTATTCATTGTTTCTTTTTCCCTTTTTGTTGCTAATTGCAGGTCCCACCCACTAGTGTGCCTGTAATTGTGCGCGAGTATGGTAAAGAGCACCTACTGATATAGCAGTACCAATATGGGCTGGTCTGCGTTGTTGGATGCAGAATGAAAAGTTCCTGTTACAGGCTAGTTATTGGTAGCTGCATGCATTGGATTATAAGACTTCAGATTCTTCCGACACCCAAGTGAAATTTGTTATCTAATCAATTCTTTAATGACTGAATAATGTTACAATGCCGTGTCAAATTTTCTTGTCTATTTTCTCTGGTAAACCTTTGTGAAGAAGTGCAATTTCTTTGCCTGTGGAGGCAGTTTTGGGGGGCACCTTTTTTTTTTGTATATGTTCTGAGCTTTTAGTGTTCCAGTTCTCTTGCTGATCATTTTGCTTTGGTTTAATTCTTACTGGTCACTTACTTGGAGACAATGCTTGGTTTAATTCTTCATTATTGATACATGCCATATAGCTCCATAGAATTGGATTTCATAGCTTGGATGCAACTCCATGGTCAAGATGATGATGATTTTCCCAAAAAGGGGAAAAAGATTAGTATCCCGAGAAAGTATCATGAAAATTATTCTGAAAGTGAAGTGTGTACGTAGATTTAGACTTCAGATTTTGTGTTGTGGGTCGCCTGTTTTCATAATGAATGTGGTCCATGTAGAGCAGTGGTAATGATCCAAACTCAATGGTGTCTACCAGTGTGAAGCCATGAACTTTATTCCTTGGAATGGCAATGGGCTGGGACTGAGGTATCATAGATATGTGAATGTTTTGGTGTTTTATTTAATTAATATAATGGAGATAAAAGGAAAGAAAATTGGTTGAAAGAAACAAACTTGATCCCCTTCCTGTTTTCTTATGGGGTGAGAAAAATTCACTCAAAACAAGATCATATACAGCTGCCATTGTTCAAAACCAAATATTGAAAGTAATTTGGAACATTTCTCATACTAAGAGATCTCTGATGATTCGAGCACCGCATCCTATAACAAAATAAGTTCATCACCCCTTCTCTGGTTGGCATTCTCTTCCTTCTGATATGTACATCAATACATGATCTTCACCTTCTACATACAACAAAAAAGAGCAAAATAATGTAAATGAAAATTTCCGTGCATTGCTGCATCATATGCGGGTGGAAGATAACCCGAGCATGACAGAAATTTGACCTAAATCACCTGATATATCCCTTTTGCTTATACTTATCAGTCAAAAGTTTTCTGCCTCATCATTTTTGTTTCTTGTCAGCACTATTATCTGCTGCTGCATTAGCCGCCAATTCCATCAGCATCTCATAATCTATCTCGGTTGACTTATATTTCACCTTGATCCCACCTTGAGTCCATGATTTTATACAGAGGGCTTGTGTGCTGTCATGTGACATACCGAACCGTTGCTTATCAACCTCATCGCCTTTGCTGCAAAACAGCTCTTCTGGTGCCACTGAAGTTGCCTGTACAGCCAAAAAATCACGAGCCATAACAGATAGCCGTGGATAGCGCGTACTATTTACCTTCCACCACTCCAAAACGTCAGTCGGTATTGGAGCCGGAGGGTCTGACAGGTATTGTGTCAGCTCATCAGTTGTGATTTCCCGGCTCATCATTGCCCTTCGTTTCTTCCTAGCAATTTCCTCGGCAAACGAAACGCTTCCTCCATCTTCCATTTCTTGAGCGCCATACCCACCAGTTATAGATGGAAAATGATTAGTGGAGTAGTTTCTCATGAAATGGGTTCTAGCTTCTTGTAGATAGTTCTCCGAGTTGAGACTTTCAGGAATCAACTCAACTTTTATCCTCGGATCAAGGATTGCAGTCATGTATGTGAAGATGTTACAAACCTGCTCATTGTATTTCCGGGCTTTTGTTGCCATGTCTTCAGCAGCATTCTTGAGCCAGTCTGGGTTGTGACGGCAGTCTCTGCAGGCGGCAATCATCTCAGAAATGTGATCCATGAAGAAGACAACGAGACCGATTGTGGGAACTTTGTTTGTGCATATGTCATTTGTGGTTTTGTGAAAGGGTTCTAGAAACGTGTGGATGATATTGACGGCATTCTTCTCTGCAGAATTTAGTAGCATCCTAGTACCTAGTGTCTCCTCGTATTTCCTGATTACAGTTTCCATGGATTTACCAGCCTGCATGGTTAAATAAAATCCCAAATCAACATTAGCCTGTCAGAGAGAGAGAGTGATGGAACAAGCTATTAGGTTATATACTCAAGAACTCACAATGGACAAGAGAAAATACCTTCCGCACGATATCTAGCATCTGGTAATTGCCGCTCCATCGAGCGGACACATCCAGCGGGAATTTCCAACTTCCTTCATGAAAAGCTGTTGCATATTGTACAAATTCCCCAGCGATTTCCTTGGATGAATTCATCTCTAATACAAACTCCCTGATCTTAGAGATCACTGGTTTCGTAGTTCTTAACCCATCAATTATGATTGAGTTCAAAGTACGAGCAGCACAGGGGACATAGCAGAAGGGCCCCAGTTTCTGGTTATCAATATCCTCTTTCAGCGTGTGGCATGCATTCACTGCATCTGGACTGTTATCATGAGTGCAGGAGAGGACTCTGTTGTCAATATTGTACATCTTGAGGGCTTTCACTAGATTGTGATAGATCTCAACGCCACCACAAGGGGAAGGTATATGACAAATATCGAGAAGAATCTTTTGGAAGGACCAGTTTTCGTCGATCCATTGGCACATGACACTCATATAAAAGATTTGTTCATAGGAAGTCCAGAAATCGAGCGTGATTGAGACCTTAGAAGAAACTTGCTCCAATGTTGCCCTTACATCTTCTCGCATGCTCCTGAAAACTTCACAAAGCACTGCTTGGAACTTCTCACCTGGCCAGAGTTGAATCGATGGATTGAGGAATTTGAAGGAGTTTGCTAACCACTTTTCCTCCAAGGCAGAAGGAGGAAGTGATGACAAAATGAGCCACTTGATGAGCAACCAGTTCAAATGGTCGAGATCCACATGAGGTGTTTTAGCTTGAGGAGGAGGTTTCTTGGCTACAGTTATGGGTTGTGGGGGCGGACTGGTGACAGCGTCCCCTGTCTTATCGTATCCTGCGTGGCGATTACTGAGGTGCCTTCCCAAATTGCCTTCATCAGAACAGAGAGCATAGTTAAAGCATGACCATTATACAAATGAACAATCACGTTTTTGCAAGCTCAAGCCCTATATAAGCATGCTAGTGTCAGGAGTGGACTTATAAATAAAATATTTTAGCAAATAATGTTTCAAATCAATCAATTATTCAAATGTATGAAACGCAATGTGATCTTGAGCAAATCTGATCGGTGCTTCTCCAGAATACCTGTTCATTTCTGGTGCATTATTGTATCTGTTCATTGGGAGATAAGATGCAGTCATGAAATAGAAGAAAGTGCACAGGGATTACCAGTGGCAGTTGCAATAGAATAGCTCTGCCCACAAAACTTGCACCTTCGACTTTTCCCATCAGGAGCTGTTTCAAAAAATTTGAGATAAACTGATGTCATTGTCTTCTTTCTTGGTTTTGCAGTGGAAACAACATTGCCCTTTTCTGAAGAACCCAATCCAATATCTACTGGGTCAATGCTTGGAATGAGAGCCATATCCATCACAGATTTAGATTCCATATCTGCTCCAGGAAACAAGGATTAAAATAGTATGACAGACATAATACATTCATGCTAAGATGAAAAGCTGGATTTCCCAAAACTCAAAAGCCCAATATGCAGCTCAAAAACAGAACTACGGGCAAACTATATATGTTGTCCAAATATTCATTTTGCAATCCATAACTAATTACTTAAGTCTAAGGGGTTGTTTGGGGTGTCCAAAATAAGTGCACTTTTTGTCTTTTTGGACTAAAAAATTGAGGTTGAAAATATAGATGTTTGGGTTAACTTTTTGACTTTTTATAGAAAAATGTGTAATAAAAAATTGTAAAAATTGATTTGTAGGGAAAAATTCGAATTGGGAGTTGTGCAACCGTAATTGTTGACTTTTGGTGAATAGTGTTAACTTTTTAACTTTTTGAGTAATTTTTTGGCTTTTTGACTTTTTTACAAGTTCCCAAACTTGGCCTAAATCTAAACTTCTTCTAACAGTACTAAAAAGAATTATTGGGTACCTTGAAGGATAAAAACAATTCAATTTAGTTAATCTAGTCTGCATATACAAATGTTGGGAAAACTAATAAACATATATTTGTGGTGTGTGTAAGTCTTCAGAAAGCCAATAATAGTTCTAGTTTTTCAAAAAGGTCTTTTTGTTGACATAATAAAATTAAAACAAACTTGATCTAAGAGGGAGTTGATAGAAAAATAATAACTCACGGGAAAGGGACAAAGAAGAGAAAATAACCAAACTTTATCAACCACACAAACCCATTTTGAAGCTTTGTGTTCCCAATCACAACGTATAACCACCCCCCCCCCCCCCCTCTTTTCTCGGCACCACCCACCTACGCCCCACAACATTCTCACCTATTTCTCCCAGCAACTTTTGTAGAGACCTCCAGTTAAAAAGTCACCCAAAAAGCATCATTCAAATATCCAATCCTCATTTTATTTAATAGCTAGGATTCATTTATCCATGTATCATTTTGTGTAAGCATAAGAACACTTTTATGTTCGGCAGAAGCCTCATGTTATACCATATTCCACTAATATTTGTGTTATGATACAAGTCTAAGTTTTGAAAAAAATAATAATAATAATAAAATAGATGAGATTTGGTTCTATTAGGTCTAAATTTATAAACCATTTTGGGGTGCAACCAGGGAACTACTATCAACTAGTTTGAAGAGTTCTTCCGTTTAGTAATGGAAGTCATCTGTTGTCACTTTCAAATGCTCAATGCCTTATGTCATTCCAATTAGTGTTCAGCACAGTTGGCAAATCTCACGATGTTGAAAAAGAAAGGCTCATGAAGCTCGTGTTTGGTTGACACCCAACACCACAACCTATGTAGTACAGATTCTTCAAAAAGAGAGACATATACGTATCGGATACTTATCGGATACCGATACTCCTTGGATACTCGTGGATACGTATCAGATACTCCTTAATTAATTTTTTATTAATTTTGGAGTATCGGATACTTAATTTTGAAATATCGGATACTCGAAGTCACATGTTACTTATAATACTTTATTTAGTTCTTTGATAAGAGGAATATAGTGAGAGTAAAAGTAATAGAATTTGTCAAATTGATTGTCTCTCTCACTTCTCTCTCGTTCTCTCACTCTCTCACGTTTCTTCTCTCTACTCTCATTCTTTTTTTGGTGTTTGCATGCAAGGATGATGCTTAATTTGCATTTACATTTGCTTTTGCTTTTAGTTTTGGATGTTTTATGAATGTTTGAAGACTCTTAGCTTAATAGGAATCCCTCTCTTTATTTATTAATTTGCTTTAGATTTTATTTTCATACATATTACATTATTAAAATTATAAAAAATAATTTTTTTTAGGAACGTATCTCTGCCGTACCTGTATCCTACTTTTTTCGATTTTGGCGTATCACCGTATCCGTATCCGTGCTTCCTAGACCACAACTAGAACCAACATCTGAATCTGACCGCCACATCCCCTTATTTCATCTAGTTCTTGTTCTCACTTTTTTTTTTCTCCACTTTTACATTCACTCTACCTAGTCATCAAGGTGTCACTGACTTGACATAAAATCTAATCATGTACCAATCGATAGCAAGAAATATTTCCATCATCCCTATAAGAAAGACACAATTTTTACAAATCCTTTAGTTATTGCATAAAGGAAAATGTGATATCAGCAAATCAAGTCGAGGTAACTAATATCCCCAAGTCATAAATTAACATGCAAATAAAATTAGCACAAAAATTACAACCAAGAGAGAGGTGGGAGTTAAACAGGTAGAGATGACTAACCAAAACACAAAATTTGGAGTGGGAAGGAGGAGACGGCACAATGTCATGACAGAAAATTTAAGCCAAAACATACTTCCTAAAACCCCTCCAAACTTATGAACATTAAATCAGTTCCAAAATTACAATCCCAGTTCCATTTGATCATGCTCTACCAACTTCCAAATATTGAATAAAACTAGCAAACATCCATAAAAAAATTAGAGTGAGATTTACACAAGGCAGTACCTTTCAAGGTTTTAAATGCATTGTTAACACTCCACTCCATAAGATTCCCAGCTTTTCCACTGACTGTTCCTGTCTGGTTAAAAAGTAGTGAGGCAAGGGCAAAAATATATATATTAAAAAAATAAAATAAAAAAAGAGCAGCATACATCTGAACAACCTATATTTCCAGAAAAAAACATGCATCCAACTTAATGCGATAACATCAGTAGAATTGGGATCATCTTTAGTAAATATTTATAATATAAGTCATCGAACACACTTGTGAAATACAACAAATGAACCACCACCTTCTGAAACAACATCATGGCTGAATTTAATAGATAAATATGCTTCTCCAAAGATGGCTTAAAAATTGAAAATCAATTACAGTTAGACCAACACCAAGAAGTTGTTCATACTTAAGAAAATCAATAAATATAAATGAGAAAGAAACCAATAACCGCAATAAACATTAGTATTCTCATTGCTATATATGGACCACTAGAATTTGTATTGTGAAAGCAATTTCAGGTATAAAGACCACAACCTTGTGGTTGTATTAAATTTTTTTCCAAACATTCTGTGTTTAAAACTTGATTCACATGCCTGATCTGTACAGAGTAAAAGCACAGCTCGTCTAACAAGGAGAACCAACAACAGTCCTTACACGTAATTACCAGCATAACACATTACAGCAATGTTAATAGAAAACATTGACAACCTAGCGATTTACATTTTGGAACGCATGTTCCGAAACATGGAACACTAAGTTGGAAAAACCCTACGTTTTATTGGAGGTTTAATTGTCAAAAAAAAAAAACTCACGACTGAAAATACTTTAAATTCTTATAACAAGAAGAACCAACAACAGTCCTTACACATAATTACCAACATAACACACTTTAAAGCAACATTACCAAAAAACATTGATAACCTAGCGATTTCCATTTTGGAACACAAGTTACAAAACATGCCACACTAATTTGGAAAAAATCCTACGTTTTATTGAATGTTTAATTGTCAAAAAAAAGAAAAAAGAAAAAGAAAAAAAAAGAAGCTCACGACTAAAAGTACTTTTAATTCTTATAAGAAGGAGAACCAACAACAGTCCTTACACGTAATTACCAAAAACATAACACACTTTAAAGTAATGTTACCAGAAAACAATGATAATTTAGCAATTTACATTTTGGAACGCATGTTCCGAAACATCGCACACTAAAAGTACACTAAAAAACTACATTTTAGTAGATGTTTAATTGTCAAAAAAAAAAAAAACTCACGACTAAAAGTACTTTAAATTCTTATAACAAGGAAAACCAGCAACAGTCCTTACACGTAATTACTAGCATAACACACTTTAAAGCAATGTTACCAAAAAACATTGATAACCTAGACATTTAGGTTTTGGAACTCATGTTCCGAAACATGGTAAACTAATTTGGAAAAAATCCTACATTTTATTAGATGTCTAATTGTTAAATATATATATATATATAATATATCATGACTAAAAGTACCTTAAATTCTTATAGTGTAAACTATATAAGCCTACCCTTATCGTATCACAATTTAGAGCATGTGACGTACAGCATTTCAATTCCCGTTCCACGTACCAGAACGATACATGTTCCTGGTAACAAAGCTTTAAAGCATTGAAGAGTGTTTTGTCCAGCATTCCAACCTACTTTATGTCGGTGCATGTGATTCCTGTAGCGGTTGTTAAGCGGTTGGAGAAACTACAATAGGATTTTTTGTGGAGTGATGAGAGGGAGGGTTTTCATTACCATTTGGTGGCATGGGATAGAGTTTTTACTTCTAAGGAGTCTTGGGGGTTTGGGTGTGAGGAAGTTGGTCATGTTTAATCAGGCTCTATTAGGGAAATGGCTGTGGCATTTTATGTTAGAGAGGGATAGATTATGGAGGGAGGTGGTGGTGGCTAAATATGGGTTGGGTAGTGGGAGCTAGTCTTCAGGTAGGGTTTGTCATTCCCATGGTCGTGGCTTATGGAAGGGGATTTGGTTGAGCTGTGAGGAGTTTTGGGGTCGAATTCGGTTCAAAACAGGGATGGGAATAGGGTTCGTTTTTGGCAAGACAAATGGTGTGGGGATTTGCCTCTGGCTAGGAAGCACGGATACGGATACGGATACGGGATACGGATACGATATGATACGGATACGGCGATACGACAAAATTTGAAAAATTAGGATACGGGAACGACGGAGATACGTTCGTAAAAAATATTATTTTAACAATTTTTAGTAATGCAGTATGCATAAAAATAAAACCTAAAGCAAAAGACAACTTGATAAAGAAGAAAAATTCCTATAAAACTAAGAGTCTTCAAGGTCAATAGCTTCAACTTGTTCCCCTTCATCAGTGAATATCACAAGACCTTAGCTAAAGCCAAAAAACAATTTTTAAATAAAAATTTCAGCAAATATACTTTTTTAAGTCATCAATGATAGCCTAGGAAGCACAGATACGGATATAGTGATATGGGGATGTGGATATGGCGATATGTCAAAATTTGAAAAAGTATGATACAGGTACAGCGGGGATACATTCGTAAAAAAAAAAAAATTATAATTTTAATAATGTAATATGCATGAAAATAAAACTTAAAGTAAATTAATAAATAAAAAGAGGGATTCCTATTAACCTAAAAGTGCTCAAACATTCATAAAATATCCAAAACTAAAAGCAAAAACAAATGCAAATTAAACATCATCCTTACATGCCAACACCAAAAAAATAATGAGAGCAGAGAGAAGAAACGTGAGAGAGTGAGAAAGCGAGAGAGAAGTGAGAGAGACAACAAGGATACATCAATTTGACAAATTCTATTACTTTTAACTCTCACTATATTCCTCTTATCAAAGAACTAAACAAAATATTATAAGTAATATGTAACTTCGAGTATCCGATACTTCAAAATTAAGTATCCGATACTTCAAAATTAATAAAAAATTAATTAAGAAGTATCCGATACTTTTAAGAAGTATCCGATACGTATCCGCGAGTATCCGAGGAGTATCGGTATCCGATAAGTATCCGATACAGATACGTCACCCTTTTTGAAGTATCCGTGCTTCATAGGCCTCTGGCAAGATTATTTCCTTTGATTCATGCTATTGCTTCCAATCTTGAGGAGATGGTGGTCTCTATTCGAGCTCGGCAAGGGTTTGATTGGAGTGTTCATTTGCGGCGTGCAGTTTAGGATTGAGAATTGGAGTAGTTGGTGGAGTTTTTGGATTTTTAGTGTGATTTGCATTCAGAGGGGGATGGGCCAGATACTTTGGCATGGGATTATCCAAAATCTAAAAAGGGTTTTTTGGTGTCTTCATTTTATCAGGCTTTGACGGGTGGTCATGCAATGGTCTTTCCTTAGAGGTGTATTTGGGTGTCAGGGTCACCATCTAAGGTGGCATTCTTTGTTTGGACTGCAATCTGGGGCCGTATCTTGACTATTGACAACCTAATTTGTCGTGGTCATGTTCCAGTAACTTGGTGTTGCTTGTGTTGCGGTGATGCGGAAACGGTGGATCATTTGCTTAGTCATTGTCTCGTTACGTCATGACTTTGGATGTTGATTATAGTGATTTTTTGTTTGGCTTGGGTGCAGCCGAGTTCTATTTTCAATGTTTTGCAAAGATTTTTTTTTTTGGAAGTTGGGGGGGGGGGTTGGCCCGAGGCGGCGAAAGACATGGTTACTTGCTTCTCATTGTTTGCTTTGGCCGGTGTGGTTGAAGCGTAATAGGCGTCTTTTTCAGCGTGTAGCACATTCAATTTCATGGTTAGAGAATCGTCTTTTTCTGGTGCTTCATAGTTGGGCTACGATTTCAATAGAACCTAATGTTTTGACTTTATAGATTTTGTGGAGGATTTGATTAGTTAGTTTTTATTTTTGGCCCTTTATGGGTTTTAGTTCTTTTTTGTATTCTTTGCATCGCCTTGATGCTTTTCTAATAAAATTTTCTTATTCATCAAAAACAAAAGCCACTCAACTATGAATCAATACACAAGTTTAGTTCCCGTTTCTCCTACCAGAATGATCCACGTTCCAGGTAACAAACCTTTACGTTGTGTTTGGTTAGGGGATTTGAAAAAGAATTTGGAAAGGAGAAATGGAAAAAGAAGGTAAAATATAAATAAAATATATATACATTTCACTTAATTTCAGACACTTTTTTTTCCTTCCTTTTCCAAATCTCTCCCCAAATTCCCCAACCAAACAGAGCATTAAAGCACACAACAAAAGCCACCCAACTACGAATCAATACACTGATTCAGTAACCAAAAACATTTCCATTTTCGGAGGTGTAGTATAAATCTGCAAGAAACTTTTAACAATCAACAACTCAATTCATGTTTACCTATAGCTATCACCTTTTTTTTTTTTTTTTTTGGCTCAGAAAGTCAAGTGATGCTTAAAATTCAATATAAACAGTACCAATATGACCAAAGGAGAAGTAACAATGGAATGACAATAACATCAGATCAATTTAGAAATGGAGGTCGATAGCGATCATTTGAACTAGAAATGCTTGGTCGATGAAAGTTTTACCGCAAAATTCATGAGAAATGTGAGCAGAAGAGTGGCACCAAAAGCAGATAATGTTGTTCATTCAACTCTTCACAAAGAAAACACAACCTGTAAGAGAAATCAGAGAGGTCGAACTCAAACATCAGAAGTGAAAATTTAGGGTTTGACATTGGTCCGGACAACTCAACTGAAAGAAGCAAAAACAAAAAAATGGTCACTCACCATAACAAAATTCGAGCTCCTCCGTCTCTTCCAAATCTGTAACCCCCCTGTAAACAAAACTCATACCTACATATACATATATATATAGAGAGAGAGAGAGAGAGAGAGAGAGAGAGTAGCTAGAGAGAGAAAGTTGCAGAGAGAGAGAGATGGGAGGAAGGAGGGAAGCTGGATCTGAGCCGAGCGATGAGAGAGAAACTGGGTTGAGATCAGCTTTTGAGTTGCAGAGAGAGAGAGAGAGAGCCGCGACGCCTATAGATCGGTCTTCATTCTCTCTCTAGAGATCCAAAAACTGGCGAGTGACGCCAGGTCGACGGCTTAAACGACTATATAAATGAAACTCGTCAAGAGAGAGAGTGGGGAGAGACGCGTGGTTGGCTCGGCTAGAGAGAGTGAGTGGGTTGGGTTGAGAGGTGGGCTCGGGACGGGGTTGGAAAGAACAGCGAGCCCGAGCCGCTGTAGGAACAAAATCGAGCTCGGAACCATCCAGCTTTAGTTTTTAATTTCGCTCACTTTTTCAACATCACAAATTCAAATAAAACGTTCATTCAAATCTAATCTTTTTTAGCCTTCTCAAAACAAAACCAAAAAAAAAATCTACTACTATTCTTTTTTATATGACAAATTTAGATCAAGTTTGGCGAGTTGAAAAAAAGTTAAAAAGTTAAAAAGTCAAAAAGTTATTCAAAAAGTTAAAAAATTATCACTATTTACCAAAAGTCAAAAATTACGGCTGCACAACTTTCAATTCGAATTTTTTCTTACACACTAATTTATACAATTTTTTAATACACATTTTTCCATAAAAAGTCAAAAAGTTAACCCAAACAACCATATTTTTTTCCTCAACTTTTTAGTCTAAAAAAAAAAAGTACATTTATTTAAGACACTCCAAACAACCCTTTACTCTTCAGCATTATCGTGATTTTTAATTTCATATTTATTTATTAAAATAATATAATTTAATATTTTTTTAATAGATTTTTTAGAACAATTTGTCAAATATTAAATGATAAATGGTGTGGAACATGTTTCGGTACTATTAAATAATCCTTTTATATAGTATAAAATGTTATAGACAAATGAAAATTCATTTGTTAAAGACATTTGTTTTTAAATAAAATTTCATGATCTTTTGTTTTAAAATAAATAGTTTCAATCACTTTATTTGGTTTTGAGTTTTCAATTTATATTTTTTTTGTTTTAAGTGAATTTTTTAAAAAAATTTAATTATTTTTTATTTTAAATATATTTAATTTAAATACACTTAAAAAGTAAAATATTCATCAAAAAAAATCTTTAAAAAAATTTATGACAATGTTTTTTTTTTTTTTTTTGAGTGTAGTAAATATTAAAAAAAATTACAAATTTTGTACTTTTTAAGTGTAACTAAATTAAGTAAATTTAAAAAATAAAAATAAAAATTGATTAGAATATTAAAAATGTTTACTAAAAACAAAAGAATACAAATTGAAAACTCAAAAAAATATTTTTTAAAATTCAAAATCAAACAGAATTATTCACCCCAAAAAAAAAATAAAATAAAATAAAACAGAATAAATACTACTTAAAAATATTGAAACAAAAAAACATTATTTTGACCACCTTGCTCATTTTAAACTATACAAATTGAAAACTCCAAAAAAAAAAAAAAATTTTAAAATTTAAAATCAAACGGAATAAATAGTACTTAAAAATATTGCGACAAAATACATCATGTCTGTCTTTTTAAAATTAGATCGTTTCTTCTGAAACATAGAATTACAAAAATCTAATAGGTCTATATCAATGTATTACAATTTTTTAAAATTATATATATATATATAATGTAAAACAATTACAAATATGAAATATAATTTGACAATTGATACGTTTAATCACACCATTTATGAGCTGAAGCAGGCTCACAAACACCCTTTAAAGGAAAATTACCAATTAATATTTTTTTCTTCAAATTATCATTGAGTTTTTAATTCAGACAATTAAGTCCTATTTTTGATATTTTGGTATCATTTAGTTCAATAATCCATAATAATATATTCTATTCCAATTTTACCCTTGAGCATTAAAACTACACATTTATAATTGATTCACTTACAGCAAAGCGCAATGATATACAAACAAATATTCAGACAAAATTCTTATACAAAATGATGTAATTGCTGGTGATCCTTTTGTTTCAAACCAAAACACTACCATCGTAGCTCACAATTTCAAAAATGTCAATGCCACATAAAATGAGATAGAGAGCGAAACAAATGATATGAAGCCAGGGGAAATCACCCTATAACCATGGCCTAGCGGTGCAGCGCTTAACCAAATGAATAGTTTCACAGTTCACAGTGCACCGGAGAGCCTACATTCATCACTTGCACCATAATTTTGACCTAATCATTCTATTAACTAGTCAACAGTAATTGTAATAAAAATGAAATTCATACATACAAGCTTATCCAGATCAGTTGCTACTGCTATTTGTTTCTCTTCACAATGGCCACAACACAAAGCATTCCAGCAAAACCATTGCAAGCAGTCCTCTGGAGGGCGATACCTGCTCTTTTTCATACTACCCATAATTACCAACTTAAAAACTAATAAGTATACTTGGGTTTCTATATACTCCGCATGATGATAAATGTCGGAGGCAAGAAAAGCTCGACCTAGGTCACGCGACTCCAAACAGTCTGTCCACGGCCCCTCCCAACATAGTGATATCCTCTTCCACGATGAGAGCCTCTGGACTGCCCAACCCAGCCTGGACGACCACGTTGATGTCTTGGAACTTCACCAAAAGTCTGAAACACATGTCAAAAGAAAACTCTAGCAAACAAAGCTCGAGAAAGTACAGGACATGGACATGTTAAATTACTGGGGCACAGGCACATTACCTCAATATCTATTTTCTTTTGTTCAGAAAACTTGGCTCTTCCTCTTCCGCTTCCTCTTCCTGACCCACCATCAAGTGTAAGGCAAGAAAGTGAATCGAAGAAGTCATCCTTAACATACACATTCTGCAGAAACAGATATATCCAGTCAACTTAAAACAGAAATAATATACATACATATATATATATATATGTAATTTATGATCGAGAAATGCTAGCAGTCTGACCTTCACATCACAATTTGGCAATCCATCTTCATCCTCCTCTTCTGCATCATTTGCACTGTTGTCGTTTTCATCGCCCTCTTCATCTTCCATTCTATTTTTGTTACTTTTCCTGAGATGACCCCATATTTCCTCCTTGTTGAACTTTGCATTCATTGCATCAAAATCAAAATCCTCTGTAAATTTGGTAATTGTTGGAGAAACCTGCAAAAGAAAAACGTAAAAGTTCAAAATATAACTAAGACAGACTACAAAGAGGAAAAACAAAAAAAATCCCACATTCTAGCGATGGTGGTGGGTCAAATATGGCAATGGTGGTTGACATGGAGTGGTGAGGAAGACAGTGTTATAACAAGAGGGTATAAAAGTCTCTTGAATTTTCCGTTAAGAAGCTTGACATTGCATTTTAGTCCCAAATCACATGAGGGCTAATTAGCTATTTTAATGTTAGGGAGGTAAAGTACGAAAGGACCAAACCACGGGTAAAGTGGATTTTGCCCTCAATACAATTACCATGTTCGAAAGATTCCAATGCTACTTTAGCCCATGCAAGTTTTTGCCTAGGGGCTCGAAGTTCGAAACATCCTCCATATTCTGGAAATGAAAAATAAAAGCAATGAGTTACCTGAGTTCCTCTTCCCCGTCCATGACCCCCATCACTGCGATGGGTGTGTACAGCAGGTTTATTTGGCTACAAGAAAAAAGAGAAAAAGCAAAAGATAATTAACTCCCCATGACTATGAATGACAAGATGAATCACTTTGGAAAAAGTACCCCAATTTCTCTACCCCAAGAATGACCTCTATTACTTTGATGAGGGTGTAAGGTAGTTCTGTTAAGCTAAAAGGATATACACAGAGTGCACAAATCAAATCCCCATGACTTCAATCTATAAGTAAAATAACTCAAATAATTTTAAACAATACTAGCACCAAGCATGAAACATCATGAAATTATTAAAAAAATAAAAATCACCCCCTTTGCTCTTCCCCTTGCATAGCCTCTATAACTGTGGTGATTGTGTAAAGCAGCTCCATTGAGCTTAATGAAGAAAACAAAACAGCACAAAAAAGCCATATAAGAATACCCGGATAATTTAAGTGAACAAATAGAAAATTAAACACCTGGCAATATAGACATGAAACATTCTGAAAATTAAAAGACAAGTGACTGATTACCCAGTTGGCTTTTCCCCTTGCATGGTCCTTCTCACCGTAACGAGTGTGTGCATCAGTTCCACTCAACTGGAGAAAAACATAACCAGCACAAAAGGCGAATATCAGAATCCCATGACTTTTTGGGTCAAAGTGAAACCACTAGGCACTAGCAATACACATGAAATACTCTTGAGAGTGGACTAAATGTAATATATATATATATAAAAGAGATTACCTTGTTTTCTCTTCCATGACGTTTATTACTATGATGAGAGTGAAAAACTGCTCCATTCAACTAGAAAGACATATTCAAAATAAATAAATAAAGCTTACATAAACATCCCCAGTACAGCAAAGAGAGAGACAAGAACCATACCTTTTTGGCAGTTGGTGATGGTAATGACTGTACTGGATCCTTGGCATTTTTTGAATCCGAAGACAGCGATTTTGCTGTGGATGCTTGAACAACTTCTATATCTTTTTGAGCAATCTGCAAATGAGATGAAGAATGTCCCATAGGCCCAGGTTGTAAAAGCTGATCTGGGGTCAACAGAGATGGTATTGATGCCTCACATGGATCTGGACTGCATGACCCAACAATAGACGGGGTAGATTGAGAAATAGTTTGATTAGGTAATGTGAGGTCAAAAACTGATTTAGGTTTGTTGGTGACTGGAGTTACAACAGGATTCACATCCAAACTAAAAGCCATCAAAGGAGATGCCAATGGTGAACTAGAACCCAAGGTTACAGTAGGAAAAACATTAGAGCCTTTATTTGGCATCAGAATAGATGATAAGTTAGAAGGCAATGTGGTAGATGGTTTAATAGGAATGCTTGACTTTGGAGAACTACTACAAACTGCAGGCCACAAGGGACGAGAAAATTCTGCAGAATTTGATGCATCACAAGGTAGAGATGCATTCATGGTGAGATTTTGCATCTGCTGTATCGTAGGAGGAGATACTACTGACAATCCTTGTGGGGGTTGAAGAAAGGAATGCTGTTGCAAATGAGAAACTCCTCCTGAGGCCCCACCTTGTCCTGGCCAACAAGTGGGCATGGCAATCCCATTATCATTTACGGTTGGAGGATGAGGAAATGAACCCCAAGACCCTAAGCTTCCCACAGGTTGGTTTAGGGTGAGATTGCCTTGGAAAGTTGAATTGGGGAGTCCCAACTGTGCATGGGAACTGATATTTGTTGCAGTGATAGCACTATCACACGGAAAGCTAGAAGATGCTGATGTTGAGCGAGGATAATGAGGCTGCACGGAATGTTATGATTAAGATGAAATGATCTCAGTTTATCTAATGTATCATAATACAAGCCTATTGTAATCTGTGATTCACATGCCTGTATAATAGCAGGATCATCTGGTACAACTGGGGTACTATGAACAGATGGTGAAGATATAACCTGCAGATCCTGTAGAGCATGCGTGGAAGTCATATTTCAGGGTCAAGTATTTTTCATACTAGAATGAAACAAAATATTTCTTTTCAGAGAGAGAGAGAGAGAGAGGGCAAAACTTCAACGACTGCCATTGAGAAAGGGCAATGTTTGCATCACATCTATTAACACAAAAATGAAAACAAATAATCAGAAAGTGTCATTTCAGTCTCTACACCCACACAAATTTCACGCAGCCAAAGTGAATCAGCATCAACCGAACCGTGACATACCCCTCCCATCTCTCTATATTCACCATCTCCCAATAAATAAACAAATAAATAAAGATTATTGAAAGGTCCCTGCTAAGGTCTGTCAATGAGCACCACAAAAGGCCAAAAAAATTATAATCCCAATACACTTTTCACATATCTCAGAACACTTTTACATATTTCAATACACTTGCACACTTTTTCAACACTAACAACAGCCCTTGGGGCTGGTTTTAGCATTTTCCTTATTGAAAAGCATAAATCCGATGCCAATTGTAAGTTTGGTACTCCAAAATCACCAACAAAATGACAAGCAGAACATTCCTAGGCCTATAACCTTCCAAGTAGAGACAAAAAGCAAACTGAATGAGATAAAAATATTGATATCACATAGAAAGAAGATAGCCAGGGGCCTAACATAGAAAATTCAAATCAAGTCAAAATATAAATATGACATAGAAAATTCATGAATTCCCTTGAAGACATTGTTGGAACTTTTATCTACAATGGGTCACTATCATATCAATTAAGTAAATCTCATACAACAACCTAGTTAGGAGATTAGTGTTGGCTTTGATTCCCTAAGTCCTTCCATATTGAATTACAAATTTAACTTCTGCTTTTAATTAATTTTCATTAAACAAAATAACCAATAACTCTCAAATTAATTTAAGAAGGAATTTTCAGATTTATAGCAATTTAGTACCACAGTCTCCGAGGTTCTACACCCTTACTCTAGCCATTATCCTACTCGGATTTGTGCTATTGTGAGGTTATATTTTTGCACGATCAGTAACACCAATGACATGAACAAAATGAAGTAAAACACACAAGGATAGCAACTACAACAAACATGGCATGTAAATTATTTATCAATCGTACCTTGATGTCACTTCCTCGGAAGAATATGTACTCATAAACTTTGTCACTTGGAAGAACAAGTGGCCCATCCTTCCTTCGTCCTTCTGTTCCAAAAGATTTTACTGGAAGACAATACATACAATACCATGTCAACAAAATTGAGATAACACATGTACAAACTATAATCAAATGAACAAGATATCGCTTTGGATCCTTTCACCTACAGTTGAACATCCCACAGAACAACCATAACTACCACTTTTTTTAGATTTGTAAGTTGTAAGACTTGATAACTTACAATTTCCCATTTCCTTAAGCTTGCATGAAAGTAAAAAATTCAATTGGTATTAACATCATCACTACAACTAGTTTGTTTAGTACAATACTAATTTCTTAAAATCCTTTAGTACAATTCATTTTTTTAATTAAGCAGGAAATTAATCCAAAAAGAACTAGAAAAACAAATGAATACCACTTTACTTATTACCATAGAAGTAGCTCAGCCCAATTCAATAAACCACAAAATGTTGCTCTTCAAGTCCCAAAACACAATTTAGCTTAACATAAACCAATTTCTAAATTATTGTTCCTAAGTCCTTGTGCCACACTGATATGCACTCCAACCCCCATGGTGGAGGTTGCAAGTTTCAAGCCCCATGTGGGGTGTTGGGTTGATCCCATTTCCCTTTCCCCTTAGATCTAGGTTAGATTAGGTCCCAACGAGTGAAGTATATATATACTGGCCCATGTGGTTCACTTCCATAATATTCTTATTATGTTTGAGCACCGAATCTATTTAGGGATACTAAATATTTTCCCTTATTCAATTATGAGATACCATTCCACAGTGTAATTCCAGTCACCTCTCTAATAGCCATTCCCATTCTTGTTTAATTCACCTATTAAACCCTTATGGCCTCCACAGATTCAAGAATGTGATATTCAATATCTAGATAATATAATCACATAAATGTTTTTTAGAGCACATAAAATAACTATTTAACATATATTACAGCCTTAAAACAAAAATCAGCTAAAACCCAGGCCACAAAATCAACAGGCAACAACAAAAACAGCGAAATACAAAACAATGACGATGAGAAAACAAAACCCCATGCTACAAAATCAATGTACAGCAACAAAATCACGTGATAGCAACAATAACTATCTAACAAATATCACAGCCTCAAAACAGAAATCATCAAAAAACCCAGATCACAAAATCAAAGTACAACGACAACAACAAAATACGAAACAATGACAACGAGCAGTGGTGACTCCAGAATTTTTTTTAGTATAGACATTAAAAAATTTAAACTTTATAAATCTACTAAATTAGACTTTTCAAATCACACAAAAAAATATAGAATGATAAGATTAGACTTTTTTCTCGTAGAATCTTGTTTCTCTATGGCTAATTTGTGCAGTAAGTTATAAAATAAGTTTTTGAGGCATAAGATTTGAGACAAGAATAAAATTCATTGATATATACTTTATATTAGATTATTGTCTAAAAAATCATATATACTAGAGTCAATAAACAAAAACAAAGAATCTCTATATATAAATTTAAATCATATATATATATATATTAAGAACATTAATGATCACATTTCTTATCATATTTTATTTAGTAACAACAAGCATAAGTGGTGACATTCATTAAATTAATACGATATTGACACAGAAAGTAATAAACAAGTTATGATAAGGTAATCTTAACGTTATTGTTTTAAGAGTTCGTGGGTTATGAATTTTATGAATTGGGTGTTCAATGGAGTGGAGTGGGTGTTAAACCCAGTGAGTTGGGTTGATTGGGTGCTCAATGAAATGCGATAGGGTATTCAAACTTAGAGAATGAACAATTTTAAACAAACATATACTACTAATTTATTAAACAACTGTTTTTTTTTTTTTTTTAGGGTATTATATTGCATACCCTACCTATAGGGTAGAGTCGTCCATGACAAAGAGAAAACAAAAACCCATTACAAAATCAATGTACACCAACAAAAACACATGATATCAACAATGAGTATCTAACAAATATCACAGCCTCAAAACAGACACCATCAAAAACCCAGGTCACAAAATCAATGCACAACAACAAGAACAACGATATCAGAAGCAATGGCGACGAGAAAACAAAAACCCATGTCACAAAATCAAACATGATATCAAGAGAGAGAGAGAGAGAGAGAGAGAGAGAGAGGGAACCATTTCGGAGGCCGATGGTGGATTCTTGGGGGTTGAGGTGAAAGAGAAAGCCTTGATAGCGGATTTGGGCTTTGGAAATCAAGCTTATGAAGCTGCCAATGTAGGCATCGGCGGACCCACTGGATTTGGTTGATTCTGCTGCCATTGATTTGCTTTGGAGAGCTTTGGTTTGCTTTGCTTTGCAGTGTGGACACTGTGAATTCGGTGATTTCTTTGTCAATTAGCGCTCTTCCTTCCTTGGAGCACCGGAAACCCCATTATTATATTTTATTTTATTTTTACTTTTATTTATTGTTAAAGTACACTTTTGAAACTATTGCTCAAAATATATATATATATTTTTATAATTACCAATAAGGAATTATTTGGAATATTCTAAATAAGTGTATTTTTAAACTAAAAAATTGAGAAAAAAGACAGGATTGTTTAGAATAATTTTTTGACTTTTTACGAAAAAATATGTATTAAAAAATTGTATAAATTAATATATAGGAGAAGATTGGGCAGAGTAGTGTATAGAAGAAACTTGCCTCCTTTTCGAGCATTGAATTGGATGGTACTGTTCGGCTCGCGGGGGCCCATCACAAGTCCTGTTTTGCTAATCGGAACCGTTGAGTACTATATGCTTGTAAAAAATCACGTTAATCAGATATCGTTAGCTATTTGATCGTGCCAACCGTTAACTATAACACCATCCATTTTTTTATACAAAACTGACTTGATCATATCGTTAGGAATATCCGATCAACGTGATTTTTTACAAGCATATATTACTTGACGAGTTCTGCACGTTAACGGTTCAGATTATCAAAACAGGACCCGTAATGGGCCCCCACAGACCGAACAGCACCATCTTGTGTAAAAAAAAAAATTCACCCGCGTGACCATCACTTACCCGCCCTGTGTACAATGGCTTGTACTTGGCTTGTGTAAAGGGGAATTTTTTATATATATATTTTTTAGTGAATAGTGATGACTTTTTTACTTTTTTAGTAATTTTTTGACTTTTTATTTTTATATTTTTTAGTGTATGCCAAACTAGGCCTAAATGTATGACACACATATACAAGAGCTGTCTCCAACATTTAGGCTCTATTTGGTTGTGAATTCAAATCATGATTCCACACTTTAATTCAAGTATGGTGTTTGGTTAGTGTTCTCAAATGATGATTTCAAAACTCTGCACAGAACATCTGCGGTTTTCTGTTTTGACAGACGCGTTTTTCTTTTTTTTTTTGAAAATTTTGCCTGACGGGACATTTGGCCGGTCGTCCTGCCGGTTGGCCGGAATAGTGAATTTTTTTTTTTTTTTTGCAATTGATTTATATAATCGAAAAAAACATTTTCTGAAATTTTTAAAATTTTTTATGTACTTTAAAATAATTTTGAGTTGTATGTTTACTTATGAGTTGTAAATTTTTGTATCACATATCAAATGTCACATCAATAATTCCCCACTCAAATCAAAACTATTTTCAAAACTCTTTACCAAACAAATTTTCTACACTCAAATCATAATTTCACAACACACAAACTCAAAATACAACACATACTCTCAAATCACATTTACAAAACTCTACCAAACGCAACCTTAATTTTTCTTTCATCAAATTTAAATTTGATAAAAGAAATTTAGGGTATGTTTGGTTTGGTTTTGTAGAGTGATTTTGGAAAAAAAATTTCTAAAAAAACTTGTTTGGTTTGTAATTTTTCCAAAATAATTTCCAAATTCACTTTCTCTCTCTTACACATCAAATCAATTACTTTTTCTTTCTCCTCTCTCCTTTTCAATCACTTTTTTTCTCACACACATCTACTCAATTACAACAAAATATCAAATCATTCCAAACTTTCAAACTCCAAATTACTTTCAAAATACACAACTAAACAAACAAAAAAAATTTCTAAACTCTCTCCTCAAGACAATTTTTAAAAACTACTCTCTTAAAACCAAACCAAACATACCCTTAATTTTGATATTCTAACGTTAACATTAAATCAATATCAAATTGAGAATTTTTTTAAACTTTTTATCAAATTTAAAATGTTTGGAACCTTTCATCAAATTAATATAGATAGTTGTTGGAACCCTACACCGGACGACCGGCCGATTATCCTCCCGGACAACCTTTTCATTACTTCAGACTTCTAGTAAATTTATACTAATCAGTCAACTAGCTGCGGTTATCCCCTTGGTTGATCGATAATTTGATGAAAAATGAAAATTTATGTTAAAGCATCTCTAACGATTCAGAAAAATTTTCACCAAATCTGAGTAAAAAAAAGGTAATTTTCTCAATCTAATATGAACAGCTCCATTCGTTCCACTGTAGCGTGCATCAAAGCAAAGGCGACGTCCGATAGGTCGACCAGGTAGGCAACTCAAAAATTTTTTTCCCCTCTCTTTCTGTTCCCAATTCGTTTATTATTTCATTTTCCCTCCATTACATATTTTCCATTTTTGGTTGCCTCAAATAATAATTTCCTTCCAAAACCTGATATAAACACATTATCCATATACCATATACCAGACAAGTGATACGTTATATCTAAAAGGCACATAACTGAAAGAAAGCAGAGCATAATGAGTATCTTAAATTCCATGATGTTCACTTCATTTTCATCATCATCTTCTTCCTCATCCTCTGATGATCAGTCTAATGATGAATATATGGTCACACTTTTGGGGGCTTATGAGATGAATAATGCTAGTATGATTCAGATTTTGTAATCAACTGATAGATCAAAGAAAAGAGGTGGTTATGTTGTAGGCCATAAGTACATACGTCGCAATAGAAGAAAGAGTTATGAGCGATTGTTTGCGGATTATTTTACGGCAAATCCAGTTTATTCACCTACAACATTTCAGAGACATTTTCGAATGCGTTGTTCTTTGTATCTGCGAATTTTGAATGCCATTAAAGCACACAATCCATATTTTGTTCAAAAATAAGATGTAGCTCATATTTTTGGATTGTCTCCCCTGTAAAAGATGACTTCAGCTATGAGAATATTGTCATATGAAGTGGCAGCAAATGCAGTTGATGATTATATACGTATTGGGAAAAGAACTGCAATTCAAAGTTTGCAACACTTTTGTAATTCAATAATTAAAATCTTCATATCAGAATATCTGAGATCTCCAACATCAATTGATATTGCTAGACTACTTGCCATTGGGGAGGTTCGGGGGTTTCTAGGTATGCTGGGAAGTTTAGATTGCATGCAATGGAAGTGAAAAAAATTGTCCAAAGGCATGGCAAGGTCAATACGTAGGCCATCAAAAAAAGCCCACCATCATTCTTGAAGCAGTAACTTCTTATGACTTGTGGATTTGGCATGCATTTTTTGGAATGCCTAGATC
This sequence comes from Camellia granthamiana, assembly GCA_036172215.1. Taxonomy (NCBI): domain Eukaryota; kingdom Viridiplantae; phylum Streptophyta; class Magnoliopsida; order Ericales; family Theaceae; genus Camellia; species Camellia granthamiana. The sequence goes on along the minus strand of CM069906.1, from coordinate 82,681,239 downwards.
ACACAATGACTTGAATGTGTTGGATCGATCGCCCTTGTTTTCTGATCTTGCTCTAGATAAAGCTCCCCCTGTCTATTTCACTATTAATAGACACAGTATAATATGGGTTATTACCTCGCTGATGGTATATACCCTCAATGGGCAGCATTGGTTCAAACAATCTCTTCTCCTCAAGGAGCAAAAAAGTAACATTTTGCAATGACGCAAAAGTCAGCAAGGAAGGACGTAGAACAGGCATTCAGAGTGCTTCAATCTCGATTTGCAATTATAGGTGGTGCTGTACGTTTTTGGAATCCGAAAATGCTTGGGAACGTAATGAAGAGTTGCATTATATTATATAATATGATTGTCGAAGATGAGAGAGAGGAGCACATTGATTTCGATTATGAACTTTCATCAACCAATGCACCAGTACAACTTTCTTGTACTCCTAACAATGACTTCCAATCATTTATGTCTCATCATTTAGGTATTAGAGATAAAAATGCATATCATGCCCTCCGTAATAATTTAATAGAACATATATGGCATCTTCACGGTGAAAACTAAATTCACCACATCGACGCGAACATGTAATTTTACTTATTTTTTGGAGTGGGAGGTTGTTAGCTACTGTTTGTTGTTAATACTCTTCATAAATTTATCAATATTATCCAAGTACTTGACAAGTTCTGTTCTGATGTTCTGTTCTGATAATCCAATCTATAAATTTGACAATTGATAAATGTTCTCTGCTGATTATCCAAGATTATCCAATTCATAATTTATTGATATTGTCTTCTTATATATATCCACATATATTAAATTACCAAAGAATTACAGTTTTTAATAACCATGTCTTAATCAGTTACAAAATAATTACCAAAGGCTTACTGATGTTGGAAGTCTTATATTTAAAAATTCATTCATGAATTTGGAAATTCATTTATTTAGTACATCATGAATATTCAACACCTCATTAATTTGACAAATTAATGAGGCTGTACAATACAAATTTAAGAACTCAATTTATTTTTAGATGTGGCATACGAGCCTCATTTGATGAGTCAATGCCTCATGACACACACCACCATCCAACTAATTCATTAAACCAATTTACCAACCACATTAATTCCCTCTACCACCTACCTCATTTATTGACCCTCTATATCAACTCAACATTGGACAGAAATGGGTATACAAAATCTGCTCCACAAATCCCAAGCCAAAGCAACAACCAAGATCAGCAAGCCAAATTATGTTCCCCAAACACTACATATTCACTCTATACAAACTCTATATTGGAAGTGTGAATCGACAGAATCATCAAGCTAAAGCAACTGAAACAACAAGTTAAACAACAGCAGAAACAACAAGCCGAACAGCAGCAAATTTCGTGAGTCTTCAACAAGCCAAAGCAAAGGGATATGCATATCCATTTTCAGAGTGACGCTGACCTAGTTAATATTGTTGGTAATATCAGTGACGTACATACTACTATTTGTGAGAACAGATTTAGCAGGACTAATCTACAAGCAAAACATTTGAAACCCTATCTTCGGATTCTCCACCAGTGGATTGTAGAAAATGTCACTCCGAAAAGGGGACATTTTGATGCTATCCCATATTTTAATACTTATTTGTTATACGGTTTTGAAGTTGGCCATAAAATATATTTGTGCTACATAATAATGAAAAAAATGATGTATGCAAATCTTGGTCAATTCATGGGGCGGTCATTACTTTTTGGGGCACTGCTGACTAAAATTTTCAAACATTTTAGGGTTCGCCTTATAAATGAAATAGAGACCAAAATCTCTTCAGCCATTTCGGAGTATACACTGACCCATGCTGGTGGAGCCGACAATTTAATGGAAAGTCTTAATACATATGTCCCACCAGATGATGCTCCAGAAGATCCTCATGCTAATGCGATGCCATCAACTGAACAACCTCAATATTGGACTAAGTTTTTGGCCATGGAAGAAGAACGACAAAATCAGCGCATTCAATGGGAACAACAAATGGCTAATCAGGTCAATTCGTTGGGTACTTAGTTCAATGCATTTGCCACTGCATAGAACTCATTAATTCAACAATTTGGTGAGTTTCGTTTGGACATTGAAAGACGTAATGAAGTGGCAAGCAATCGCATAGATAGGATTGAGCATCTCGTAAATAACATCTATCATCACTACTTCCCTCCACCACCACCGGACAATGACTATTGATATGTTTCAATGACAGCTTGGATGACACCATTTTAATTTGTTTATTTTTATAATGTACTTTTACATTATGTATTTTCGTTGTTTTATATTTTGTTAACAACTTTTTGTTATTTTGTTGGGTCAATTTGTTTTATAAATGTAGTGGTTCTATCTTTTATAATATAGTAGCTTCCTTTATTTGCTGGTGGTAATTTGAACATTAGTAATGTACAAAAATTTTTACTAAACACAGAACAATTGGCAAATAAATGTGTGAACTAAAATGTTTTACCAACCACATATTTATGAGCATGTTAAAATCAAATCAATACAAATATATGTTAAAAAAAAAATGAATACAAATAATTCCAATACAACCCACTATTAATGTTTTTAAATAATAAAACCAATACTACCCACCAATACAGAAACAGTCAAGGCAATCTATTAGTTGTTCGAAATAAGATTTGTCATTGAAGCTCTTCGTAGTATGCCGTTTGCATAGGATTCAATTTGTCATGTCCATTGACATTAATTTATGATCTTCATTTTGTTGTTCTCTTTCATTCATCATAGATAGGAGTTTTAGTTGTTCCTCCCTATCCTCGGCCCTTCTTTGATGCTCTGCAGCCTTTTGTTCACAGTCTATCGTCTTTTGTTAATCTCGCTCAACAATTCTAGCGAAGATAGTTGATAATACTTTAACAATTTTGGATTGGTTGGCAGCCATTTCATCAAATCTACCATCGTGAGTTGTTTGATTCTTCAACTTCCCTCTCGCTACCTTAGTACCAATTGGTCGTGTTGATGTATTAATCGGTTGTTGGTGTACCGCAATATTCTGGTTGGGTTGAAAAGCCTCATCTTCAATTGGTGGATTCGAACATGGATAAGCATGTTACGTGGTCTTTTTGGGTTATGTTCTAAATTCATCCCACTTACGACTTCAGCGCAAAATATCCCAACATGTATCAAATGTGAAGTGCTTTTTTATATTACATGATACATTCACTTCGCTTCAGCGACATACAAAAAAAAATACAAAAATTTCAATACCAAGTATACATTACAAAAGAAAATCGATATTTAATAACAGACCTGCCTCAGTTGTTCCACTGTGTTGTCTCAATTGAATTTGCTCAAGAAAATCACATAATTTATTAATTGCCTTTTGCATGACAGACCAACAGTAAGACAAAGAAATACGGTTTCGATTTGATTCACCGCTCAATTGTGAATTAAAATAAATAAGTACTCATTCCCAAAATATAGCCATGGTCTGATTATTACTAGTAATGAGATATTGAGAGACTACCAACCAAGATCTATATAAAATTTCATCTCTATAATTGTGAAGGCTTTACCATGAGAAACACAAGAAGTTTCCGAAATAAAATGAATATCAGTGTTATGCCCTCGTGAAGTTTCCGAAATAAAATTAATATCAGTGTTGTGCTCTGAAGTTCGTGATTCCTCAAACATTTCAAAATATTTCATAGTTTAAAGCAAATTCAATAGAATACAATATCTAACTCAGACAGTGAAATATATTGTAATGATATACACTGAACCTGAAAATCAGATAATATAAACCGAAGCTCACAAAGAAAAATTGTTATGACATAGAACTATAAAAATTCACATCATGCCTAGAACTTCAACAAATTGTAATGCTATTATCAAACTGCAGCTCACAAAGAAATTGAACCTGACAAACATAGAATACACACTGAAGCTCACAAACAAAATAGAAATTGTAATGACATTATCAAATTGAAGCTCACAAAGAAAATAAAAATTGTAATGATATAATGAATTAAAAGATTGGTATATTTTATAGAGCACAACATCAACGGTAAGTTGTCAAAATACTCTGTCATACCAACGGTAAATTATTGGAATTGCTGGTGCAAAATGGCTACTTCTCAACTTAAAATTTATATGTATATACGATGTAACTTTGCCATGTTGCATTTTGATGGAAATTTAAATTTATATCAACCTTCAATTTATTCGTAGTGCCACAAAAGTAACCCACCTATTTGAACCAGTTCGCAGGCCAACCAAAAATTGAAGCAGATTGAAGCAGGTATGCATGCCTCGGTCGACCAGTTGACCGGTGGGCCCCACCTCCAACGTTCACACATAGTGAAATGGTAAAATCTCACACGAATCCTCAGTTTGATGAAATTTTTGCTTCGTTCTCAGTTTGGTAAAACCATTGGAGAGAGAAAAAGTGATTTTTTTCATCAAATTCAAATCTGATGCAACATTGGAGATGGTCTTAGAATGCTCAATATCAGATGAAACTTTTATTTAAATTTCTACTCAAATTTAATAAGGAAAAAAAAAGGAGTAAACATTGGAGATGCTCTAAAATGATTTTTTTTTTTTTTTTACTACACCTAAAAACATCTCTCGTCCTTGTTATTATTATTATTATTAATCAAATTTAAGTAAAAAAATTAATTAAAAAATTGATTTGATATAAATGTTGTTTTTCATCAAATTTAACTAAAAGTTTGATTTAGTTAAAAAAACAATTGTTACTTCAAAATTTTATCAAATTCTTTTTTTAAATTTTAAACTTATCCACAAAAAATTATTTTATCCAATTTAATTATTTTTTGCCTTGATTTGATACAAATTTAATAAAATAATAGCTTCTAATAGTTGCCCCCGCTAAAATTATCACATTTCAAAATTTTATCAAATTCTTTTTTTAAATTTTAAACTTATCCACAAAAAATTATTTTATCCAATTTAATTATTTTTTGCCTTGATTTGATACAAATTTAATAAAATAATAGCTTCTAATAGTTGCCCCCGCTAAAATTATCACATTTCTTACTTTTGCCAACTACAAAGAGTCATAAGCCCAACAACCCAACTCAATAATCCCTACAAAATATTCACGAAACTCGGTAATCAAGTTTGTTTGAAAGTTGGGTTAACTTTTTGACTTTTTAGTTATTTTTACTTGGGGCTAAAAAACCTTATTTGGGAAGGACTTTTTAGCTTTTTTGACTTTTTAGGTGTTTTGGAAAGATGGTAAAAAACTGATTTTTGACTTTTTACCAAGCTTTTTGACTTTTTTGGAAAATGATTTGGGAAGTTAGTAAAAAGCTGCTTTTTTATATAATATTTATTTATGGTGTCACATCACATTAAAATGACCAAAATACTCTCACCAAACTTAAGAAATTTACTTTTTGACCCACGTGGTTGTTTGAACAATTACGTAATTTCATGGAGAGCAATACATAATTTCACCATCTGCATTTTTGTCCCTTTCCAAATCAGCCTGCTTGTTTTTTTATGCTGTTAGTGACTTTTTTGGAATGTTGCAAAACGCAGCTTCTTGCTCTTTTCCCAAATGGCCACTTTGTGAGAAAAAGAATATAATGATTATGAGTTAAATGTGATATTTTGTCTTATTGGACTGAAAAGTATATTTTATCTTTTTGTGACTAAAATAGGCCCAAACCCAACCCTATCCTTCTTTCCAAATGAAGCCTGAACATAACTTTCGTAAGGAGGGAAAAGAGTGAAGATCGTTTAGAGTGATTTTTCATAGATTGATAAGGTTTGAGAGTTGGAAGGTAAAATGATTATAGTAGTCTTAGTTTGAGTAAGATTAAATCCTAAGGTCTCGTTTGGCAATATTAATTTTTAGCTTAAAAGTTAAAAAGTCAATAAAAAAATCAAAAAGCTAACAATCTATACCAAAAATTCAAAAAAAAAATTTTCTCTCTAATTTTTGCACGTCTTTTCGTAAAAAATCAAAAAAATGTCCTAAACCTACTAATTTTTTTATCTCATATTTTAGTCAAAAAATTAAAAAATTACTAGAATAACTTGTTCCCAAACGAAACCATCATTCTAGAAAATCCTCACTCACGGAGAAATAAAAGAATATCAAATTCTTTTTTCACAAGATTTGAACATATAATCTCACACCATAAAATAATATTATACAGCCACTAGGGCAAAGACACTAATTGTTAAATTCAATGATTATAATAGGTTTTATTTATCAAATATAAAAATGTAATGTAATATTTTTCAACAAATAAATTTTTAGAATTTTTAAAGCAAATAAAAGTAAAAAAAAAAAAACTAAATAGAGTGCAAATTTGACTGCTTGAAATCAAATTAAAGTTAGAACACCTCTAGTAATCTCAATATATTTCACTGTTGGCAAAAATAATAAGTAAAATCAATAAAAATAGGCTTTCAACATCCTTGCTCGAGGCTCCACAATGAATGTTATCTCATAGGATTTGTATTTAATTCTATATTTCAAAATAAATTTATCATTTATTTTTTTACACACAAATGTCATTTGATGAAAAGGTTATCGATATCTCACTAACTTAATATTTTATAAGTATATTATACTCGATATATTTTAAAAACAAAACGATTCAAATTATTACAATAGTAACTACTACACACAATGCAGAACAACCACCCAAATCCACTCATCATATATTAAATGAATGTGTAATGAATGGTTACCATAACCTTAGTGTATGGAGAGTAAATATTCTTTACTTCCGTACTCCTTGCGTCCAAGCTCTGTGTCACTCTGAACGGCATCGTACTGCCTGAAAACACAACGACGGTGAGCTACCCGGCGGGTGTGTTGTCAAAAAAACCCCTCCAACGTTCAAGTTAGCACCTTTAGAGAGAGAATAAAGGATTAAAGCAAGGATAACTCATAGTATAGAAATTTGCAGACCTTTTGCATGGAGGCACTACAAGTTTATATAGTTTGTGCGCGTACTACCTTACTCATCCTTTCTTAGACACGTGTTATACTATCCTCTCTTCGTCTTACACGCGTGCGCGTCAATACCGCCAAACAGCATTAACTAAACCTCCAAACAGTATTGACGAGTACGAACGATGGGTTCTCGCTCTTCAATTGGGCCACGCGGCACATCCCTACCGAGCTACCCATTGCGCTGTTAGATGCCAACTAACATTCGGGGCCATGCTATCTCCAATTGGTCTAGATCTGAAATGTCTAACGGACTACTTCCAGCCCGGTTGAGCTACATCCCCTTGTCAAAGTTAACCCCGCCCAACTTTAAAGCGTAGCTAACATACTTTATCCTGATTGTAGGGGGGATCATTAAACAAACTTGACCACTCTTTAGCTTAATTAAGGCGTCGCTCATTTGTCAACGCAAATCCTGTCCAACCCTGAGGCGCGATGAAGGACTTAACCCGGTTGATGGCAAGGAGACCATTTGACCGAGCTCAACCCTCGACCCAGGCCGGCTAGCTAGCCTAACCCAGAGTCTGGGCATTCTTCCAGCTCGGTTGCGTGACCCAAGACAACGATCCAAATCCAATTTTGCTCAACCCATTTGTTAGGCACAAATCCCCCTCTCACTTAGATACTTAAGTAATGATGCCATACAAAATTTATAATGGCTATAAGTTTCATACCCAATGGATTGTGTCATAGGCTTGGTGTAGACACCCCATTTTTGACTGCCCTTAAGACTTGGAGGCCACTGATTGATCACTCAATGATGAAAGCTACGTTGTCCAATCACTCAATTTCTTCAGTAAAAAGAGCTTCTAAATCCCAACCTTACACCCTATCTTTAGACCAAAACTATTTTAGACCTTAAAACCCTCTCTTTCAAAATATTTAGAAAATGTTTCTACGATGTTCCGAGGCTCGCATTTCGTTAAAAATTGCACTTTTCGATAAACCGAGCAAGGACAAAATGGAAATAAATGGAAGGGATGTGAACTCTTTGAAAAATATTTTTTAAACCTCTTATTTATAGGTTTGGAGTTGAAGAACATAAGAGGAGAGGGAAGAAAACTAGTTGGGGAAGAGGTTGAGCAAAAAGCCGTTAAGAGAGAACTGAGCAGCCTTCGCTAAATCAGGCATATCCTTTTGTACACTTGGACTTTAGTTGTGAGGCCACCACCATTGGAAAGTGGACTTCTGGGGCTTCATTTTAGACTCAAGAATGACCTAAAATCGAGTCCGGATGAAGGAGATATGTCTGTTTGAAGTTGGACCTGAAGACCAGATTTTTGTGGATGGCAAGCCCTCTTTTGTAGACGGCAGGCCACCACTTCTGGCCTGCCGGCCACTAGTAATTTTGGCCTTTTTGAGTGGTTTGACCCCTTTGACCCTCTAGTGATATGCCGGCCACTAGTGGTGTGCCGGCCACACATAGTGGACAGCCGACCACCCTTAGCGGCCTACTGGCTACATTTGTGACCTGCCAACGGTCATTAGTGGCTTGTCGGCCACTAGTGCAAAAAAATAAGATATTTTGTGCCAACTGTTGCCAGCTATTCCTACAATGCTCCACCTGTCTCTATATAGATATTTCGACATGAGGCTCTTGTTTTCTATATATAGAGGACCTCTCTTCTTGTTTTGAAGGTTAGAAAAGTTTGGGAGTTAAAATTCTCTCTAAAATTATCTCTCTCTTTTGCAACTTGCATAGCCTTAACCTAAACACTCTAAACCAAACCTAGAGAGCTTCTTGCTGAGGTTATTTGAGCCTAAATTTGAGCTCTTGAAGCACTTGAGAGTGTGAAATTGGTAGTTTGTAACTTAAGGGTTCATTCCTCTTTAAGAGGTATACCTTCTCTTACTTTTATACCATCTTTATACCACTTGTTTTCTATCTTTTCTACTGATTTTTGGGCTGTATAAAGCCTGTATTTTTGGGCTGAAACTTGTGATTTTAAGGCCAATAAGGTTGAGGGGTGGTTCATCATTCTTTATACCTTGCTCTCAAGGCCTTTACCCTTGTGTTTCCCATCTTTGCAATATTTTTTTTGAGCTTTTAAACATTGTTTTTCAGAGTAATTTTAGTAGTGAAAATCATGTTTTGAAGTCCAAATTTGGAGAGGTTAGTCTCCCCTCCTTGTGTCTTGTTTGCTAGCCTAGTTAGCTCTATGTGTTAGCATATTTTTCTAGCCTTTTATAGCTTGATTCTAGCATGTTTAAACCTCTATTTTGGACTGTTTTAACTCTGTTTTGGGCTGGTTATTGTATTTGATTCTTGTTTTGCATGCTTCTAGTGTAAGTGTCCTCACAAGCTTGGTGTTTTAGGCCTTTAAAAACCACTTGTTTGAGTTGATTGCATATTTTAGTGTTTTCTCACTTAATTTCAGCAAGCCTAATCTCTGCAACCTCCCTCATTTCTTGACTCTTTGTTTGCTTTGAGGGTTGTTTCAACCTTGGGATTGTGTAAGCTTGAGATTGAGGTCCATTCTTAATGGTTTAATCTTCTTTTGAGGGTTCATTATCAACGGCATGATACCTCTCTCTTGCTTTAAACTACCCCTTGTTTGACACTTCCTTCTCTTTTAGAGGACTCAACTCACTAATGGACTTAATTGGTTAAAGAATGGAAGGGTAATTAAAATAAGTAAATAAAAGTTGAAACTAAAATTGTGCAAGATAAGAATTTGGTTGTGTTTTGGTGTGTTCAATCGGACTTTCATTGAACACAAGGAAAATTGGGGCATTTCATACTGAAAGTGATTAAATGTGCCAATTTTCTAAGGTCACCATTGCCCTTGATCATGCATGATAGGGTGAAGGTTGTGAGTCTTGTTTGTGCATTTATTAACTTGTACACCTTGGTTCTTTGGCCATCATGCAATGGAATTGCTTAATTGATGGTTTTTTAACCAAGTGTATTACTCATTTAAGCTTGTTTCGATGATAATGAGGGATACACAGTACAAACAACCTGTGAGAATACCCTCTCTTTACTTAGTTTGCTCTCTGTTACAGCAAGAAATGGTGCATCATCAGTGGCTGGTCGGCCACTGTTTCTGGCCTGTAGGCAATTAGTGTTAGACAGCAACCCCCTATTGGTGGCCAATCGGCCACCACTTCTGGCCTGCCAGCCATCAGTGAAAATTGAGCAAAATATTTGTGAAGCGGAGGAGAGTTGATCTGGAAGAGGAAAAACCAATGTAAGGGTTGTGCAACAGAGGCTTTCGGGAGCAAACAGTGGATGTTCTTCGAGTGGAAACCGAGCATGCATGGGCCTCATTCGCTTTCCGAACTAGGTAATTAGTTTAAATTAGTCATTTGTCATTTAGTTAACTAGTTTAATTAGTGACTTTGTAATTAATTAATTAATGTAGTTAGCTAATTAGTTTTCCATTGTACTTATTTAGTTAGCTTAGATTGCTTAATTAAATTAGTTTGTGTTGTATCAATTTAGTTAGCTTAGCACAGTTAATTATTTAATTGTTGTAATATTTAATTAGCTTAGAGGTAGTTAATTATTTATTCATCTAATTTGTAATAATTATTTAAGTAGTGTAGCTTAGCTAGTTTATCATGCGGACCATTCTTCGTAAAGAGTGCAATGTTGTAATAATGTGTATGTCTTCCAACCCCATGTCTTTCTCCCTTTTATTTATCTGCTTACGATGGTTAGATTAGGGATATCACGTTTCAATTAGCATATCCCATGTTTGCATTCATTCATTTATCTTGCATACACCGAGGCTCGGTTCATCATTCAAACTTGCATTGTCGTTTATTACCTCGTTGAATACGTGTTTAAACGCATGCTATGAAATTGTTACAAATAACATGTTAAGTAGCCGAGCCTATTTTAGTTGTATTATTGCATGTGTTGCATTAGCCATCTTGTATAGTTAGGTATCATGCATATTTTTCTAACTCTTTTGTTTTATCTTAGCTTGGAGTACTTGGTAAGTTTTTAGTGCTTTAGCATACTTGCATGAGTATGAGTGACTGACATGACTAGCATGCTTGCCATGAGACTAAGTGCTTACTTGTTAAACTGTTTGAGTTTCTGTGGATGAAGGCTTGTTGCTTGAATTGGAACGATTCGATGAATGTACATTTAAGCCCACTTTGTCAAGTGGCAAATTCACAAAATTTAAGATCACTTTGTTAAGCGGCAAATTCAAACCCTTTTTCAAAAAAACAAACATGAAGTTGAATTGTTCCAATTTGAGCAAACTAGTCTATACCTTGTGTGCGCATCACATAATAAATGCTAGCCTAATAAATCAGAACAAGAGCATATAATGTTGATAAAAATCATATCATGATTAGTAGAGGTCGATCTTTGATCGGGCGAGCGGAGGTGCTCAAAAGTATTCACGACCTTCCCCTCTTGTACCTAAGTTCCCGAGCCGAGACAATCTTGGTGATGATGGACACGTGGCCTTTAACACGAGTCATGGGTTTCCTAAATTTTTTAAAAACAAAATATTTAGATGGCGACTCTGTATCTGGCAAAACAATCCAATTTTGGCATTTTTTATTCAAAATTAATTTTCGAAACGATTTGCCAGATTTGGACTCTTTGGTTTTTATTAATTTCACATTGCACTTGTGAGATTAAATTCAGAACCGCAGGAGTCCAAACTGTAAGGCTTATTTCGACTTCCGAAAAGGGACGCGAAAAAGTCGAGCTACAGTTTCTAGCGACTGTGTTGGGTAAATTAGAGAACTTGACTTGAAATTCATGATATGAAATTTTATCTGCATTTATATGTTTCTTTGCATTGCATTTGCATTGGTGCGCCTAAGTCACTGTATTTGCCATCTGCTATTCCTGGACGGTTTGCCGGAGGCTTGCCTAAAAGCTTGCCAAAAGGTTGACCGATCGTGGGCTCTACCACGATGGGAACACAACCCTTGGATCTGGACTACCGCCGTACCGTTTGATCCTCCTTTCACTTCTCGGTGTTAGGTGAGAGAAGTATATTAAGTAGTCTTGCTGAGGTACCCTTTTGACCATTTGGCCTAGTTGCATATCGAAAGGCCATAGAGACTGTTCCAAACTAGGACAAGATGCTTACCCGAATACAGGATTGCGTGAAACCGCATTGTTTAAATAGTGAACCCTATCTCCTGACAAAACTAGGGCAAGGTAACCCTACTCCCTTCATAAAAGTGCTTTGGCTCTCTTTACCTGGTATGTGTTTTGCAGTGAAACTGTACAGGGATGCTTCATATCAATGGTATAGTTAATATTAGTTTGTGGGGCAGAACTCAGTATAGAGTACAGTCATTCAGTTGTGATCATATCTGTTCTATTGAAATCAGGTTGAGGTGCCGTCTGTTTTCTCTTTTGCAAGGTAGTCTTGGAACCATAGCTTCAGAAGGCTCTGATATCCCCCTCGGTACTCTGGACTCATGTCGATAGACTTCGTCAAGACAAAAATTTAGGACAAGGGCAACCAGTGTTTCCTTCGCCAGTGGCAAGGCAAAGAAGGGCCAGACAGGGCTCACCGGTTCCACTGTTTCGGCATTTACAAGCTAGATCACCTTTGTTCAGAGCACGACCATCTACCCCTATCATGGCTCAACCTCCGACAAATCTAGAGGATTTACTGATCCGTCTTCAGCGATCAATAGGTTCGCTGCAGCAAGGTATAGCTAGGCAAGCTGAGATATTACAGAAAATGATATTTAACTTTAAGGATCTCCTTGAAATTGGGGTTCAAATCAAGGAGGCCATCAGACAAGGGCTCATTGTGGAAGGTAATGAGCTTATGAGGAAGAATGTTGTTTGTAATTCCAATGCCACTACTAGTGGTAGCATAGCTGCGAAATGCTCAAAAGTAAACACTACCACCATGCCGCCTATCAAAAACCCTCTTCTTGATAATAGCCAAAGACCAACCACTTCAACTCGGCCCCAAGCCCGAACTTTCCATCCTATTTTCATGCGTCTCTCTCAAGCTTTAACAATGCTGCTAGAAAAAGGGCACCTAGAACTCCTAGAACCCCAACCCCACCCAAATCCTCTTCCACCAAAAGGACCTCAGGCTAACACTAACCCATTACCTTCACATCTCAACCTAATCCACACATTGCCATCCACCGACAACCCCAGCATATACATCACCCCCAGCCCATTTACCCAAGCCTAAAGTGTTCATTCCAGAAAGCACGAACTTGTGTATGATGGATGCACTTGAACCCCAATCATCTCAAACCCATGAACCCACTACTTCTGAGCTAATGAGCATGATTGAAGATTTGTAAAGAACTGTGACAGATTTAGCCTTTGAAATTTTGGCTCCATCATCAACCACATCATGGACCAGAAATTTCACGCCAAAAGGCTCCTCAATCTTGAGGCGAGCTATAATTGAAAAGGGCCAACTTAAAGCTATCTCAGGTCTAGGTGGTGGCATGTCAATAATAACTGGGCCTCACCTCGATGTAGCGACCCAATCCCTTGGCACAATGGAGGCAAGAACAAGGCTAGGACAAGTATCGATCTCGATGAACAGCTTTAGTGGGCTATTAAGACGTTGAAGGTTAAAGGCTGAACAAATAACAAGTGCTTGCAGTTGTAGCAAAGACTGTGGATGACACTTTTGTCACTTAGGTTGGGAGCATTTCAAATCAAGGGGCAAGCCAGGAAAAGGGATGCCATACCAGAAACACCCATTTCAACTCAAATCATACACCCGTTGGAGATCATCAAACCCAGGTAACACCTGCCAAACCCTCTGTCAATCCTGTCAGGACTAGTAACTGCACTTACAATCCCCTTTTCATGACCTTATCCAAAGCTCTCCAAATCCTCGTAGGACAAGGCCATCTCAAACCCCTTAACCTTCGGCCTCTCCTTGATCCCCTTCCAGCCAGGTATAAAGCTATCAAGTACTGTGTCTTCCATTAACAAACCGACCATGACACTAACAATTGTTTTCATCTTCGCTATGAAATACAAGATCTGATTGACAACAAGGTCATCGCCGCACCAGGTCCTACAAAGTCTATCAGTGCTGGATCGATGAACTTGAGGGATAATGTGACTATGTGATCGGAAATGAACCACCTGCTGATGACGCTCATTTTACCCCAGATGTGGTGGATGGCACGCACTATTTTAGCACTTCAAAAATGTTGTTTATTTTACTTTATGAACTGGGTGTTAAGTCAGTCTTGTTATATTGTATTGAGCCAGTCTTGTTGTGTTGAGTCAGCCTTGTTATGTCGAAGGTTGGTGATTTCAGAGGTGTTAACTTGGACATCACTTTCTTGTTTTGTGTTTGTCTTTTACACTTTTTCTTTTGAGTCTATTTTTACCATGGAGCCAGTTGCGCCAGAAGATCTGAATGAAACGGCAATAATTTTCACTTACTTCTCTGTGCTTTTAAGTCATTGCAGTGACCTAAGTTTTTCAAAACTTTTTTAACACTATGATAAAAATAAAGATGAAGGAATTCCTTGGGATTTGTAAAAAATTGATCAATTGAAAGGAAGAGAGGCCTGCTAAGCCCTTAATGAATGAGATCATGTCTGTTAATATGAGTACTGAGAAGAATCCTAGCTTGATCTAGATTGGTTCTACATTGTCTTTAGGAGAGCGCGAGTGACTAGTCGTTTTATTAAAAGATTTCAAAAAATGTTTTGCATGGTCCTACAAAGACATGCCTGGAATTGATCTTGAGATTGTACAGCATAGGATCATTCTCGGCCTCGAGACTCGACCTTTGATGCAGAATGGTCAAACAATTAACCATAATGTGAGGCTTGCATGGCCGGATTCGAAGTAACCCTTGAACTAGAGGCAAAAAGATGAGATGCCATCAAAGGAAGCTTGCAAAGCTGGATGAGAAGCATCCCTTGAAATAGGGGCAAAAAAGGTCAGATACACTCGAAGATTCAAAATTGGGTCATTTCTCAAGCCAATGGAGATCGGCAAGAAAGCCAAATCCTAGAATCTGAGAGAAGAAAATTTTTGTTGAAGGGCAATCAAGTTCCTATCCATGACACTAGGGGCAAATTTAGACCTAATTGGATGGACCCTTACATTATCAAGACTATTTAGTCATGGACAACAGCCATTTTGCCATTCTCTGGGATTCAGATGGCTTAAAGATCCTACGACCGATCAACATGGGCAAGTTAAACTTTTCTATCCAGGGCTCGTTGGGCCAAAAACCCAGAAGGGCGACCCAAGCAAAACTTAGAGCAAGAAAAAGAGAAAAAGAACAAAAATGAAAAAAATGGAAACAAAGAAAAAAGAAAAGAAAAAGACAAAAGATAAAAATATAGAAAAATAAAGAGAAAAGAAAAATAGCTCGCAAGGTTAAAAACCTGGAAGGACGGCCTTGGCAAAAGTTAGAGCACAAAAGAAGAGTGTCAACACCCAAGTGAACCTCAACCCGGAACTATGTAAGGCCCGATTCCCATCTTTGGGATACGTAGGCAACTTCATTTTGAAATTCGGCCCTAACCCATTTTCAGCTTGTTGGTCTCATCCATGTTGATTAGCTAATCCTTGTTCAACTTGGCTATCCTATCCATGTCCAATTGGCTTATCTTCATTCAAAATCAATTGTCCTATTCTGTTAGAAGATTCAGCTGCAAGATAATTCAAGTTCAGAGCTGAGGTTGCGTGTCTCAGGAGTTAATTCCACATTGGTTGGGAAGTGGCTATTTGCAAAAATAGTTTTGAGGATTTTTAATGAGGTTGACTAATTTTCTCAAAAATTATTCCATGTTTCCAAAATTGGACCATTTCTTGGACCCAAAAAAGGAAAATTTTCAGTGCTCACAACCTAACTTGCATGATTTCAAAGCAGAAAGTCGAACAAGCATTTTAATCTAACTCTTATGTTGGTCAAAAAAAATTTAATAGAAAGCCAAAAACAAAAAATGGTCAAAATGATGAACTAGGGGCATAGTTGAGTCAGGTTTTCTGTCTTTTTCCTATTATCAATGCACTCGCCAGACAGGGCATAACTGAAGTTAGCAGCAAGGGGCCATGCACTCTTTCATCCTCCAAACAATGAAGTATTAAGCCAAGTGTGAAGCGCGAACTGGAAATGGAGCTGGGTATTCCATTCCCTCATCTAGACGGGTTTGATCACATCCAAACTGGCCAAGGACAGCATCAACCGATGTCAGTTGCAAATCTGCTGCACGTCCAGTCGCACTATAACCCCTCTACGGGAAAGCTCACTAGTTGTGAGCAAAAGAAGGAGAATCTAGCAGAATACTAAAGATAAGAGTCCACAACTTCCTGCTTATCCATTAACCACTCAGGGGAGGGATAAAAAAATAAGAGAGATTAAAGAATAGAGAGATGTGCGCTCAGAGAAAAAGTAAGGAAAAGGCTTTTCAGAGAAAAAGAGATTGAGTGCCAAAGTGATGTGAGAATCACAAATGAGAAAAGGTGGGAAACATTACCTGGAGAAGCAGTGGGCTCCCCGTGAACTGAGAGGTCTCCCACCGGTGGTAAACATCCAAGTGTTATGTTTGTTGTTTTTGTTTGTCTCGATTCTTGTTTTGAGTCGTTTTAAGTGTAAATAGTTGTGTTGTTTTTACTTTGTCTTTCCCTTATTAAGTCGTTTTGACTGTGGTCAGTCGTAGGCTTAATACCTGGTCAAGAACTCATTCTCAATTTCAGTTGGAAAAATAATTCGTTTTATGCTCAAAGTGTTGTGCCATTCCCAATTTAGTATACAAAACAGGATTCTTTCTTTCATAAAGTATAGGGTCCACTCCCGATAAAGTGTGGGCAATAGAACCAGGATCTGTCTGAAGCTACGTGGGCTCCAGACTACAAAGCAAAAAAAAATAGGGAAAATTTGGGGCATCTTAGTGTGTTTCAACTTCTGTAAATTCTAAGACTGTGTGCTTCAACTTCAGCAAATTTTGAGACAGCATGCGTCGAGGGTGCCCCATTTGCCAATATAAATAGCATGTCTCCTTTTTGAACACGTTGCAAAGTCTCTGAGGGGTAAGTCGAAGGTTATTGTTAAAGAACACTTTTTATTCGTTCTGATGTTCCGTCAGATTACATATTTGTTGTTTTCTGTTGCATAGAATTTGCATTTTCAAATACACTTATGTTGCACGCATGTTCTGCATCATTCTTGTCTCTTGTATAGAACATGCTTTCAATTTTGCATAGAATATGCTCTTGTTTCTTGCATAGAACATGCTTTCAATTTTGTATAGAATATGCTCTTGTCTCTTACATAGAACATGCTTTGAATTAACATCATGCATCGGTTGTCTCTCTTGCATGGAATATGTTTTGTCACTGTATTGCTTTGTAAATCTTGTTCATTTGATCATTCTGTGCATCTATCGCATAATAATCTCACTTCATGCATCTATCGCACAATCAATCATTTTGTGCATCATCGTACAAATCACTGCGTGCATACCACACAATTTCAAACTCAATCGCACTGTCTAGTGCATTTCAACTTAATCACATTGTCTAGTGCATTTCAACTTACATTGCATTGTCTAGTGCATTTCAACCCAATTCGCACTGTCTAGTGCATTTCAAACTTAATCACACTGTCTAGTGCATTTTAACTCAATCACGCTATCTTGTGCATTTCATCTTATATCGCACTGTCTTGTGCACTTATATTGCACTATTTTGTGCACCCTCACTCACACTGTCTTGTGCACCTGCATTGTGCTATCTTGCACATTCACCCTCACCTGTATCGCACTGTCTTGTGTACTCCCTTGGTCTAGGAGACCTTAAATCCTCTAAAGGTGCAATTCCTTTGGTGTTTGTCGTGCCCGAACCACTGAATTACGTACTGATTACTGCTAAACTGAACTGATAATGACTGATAATTGGATTAACTGAAGTACTGAATGAACTGATTGAAATCGAAACTGAAATTGAATAAGGTATCTATTGAATTGCATATTGCATCTGTTTGATTGATTGATTATCTGTTTGAATTTATATGTTTAAACTGCTAATTGGAGGCCTTATCGGGGGGCCGAATTAGAAACCGTTTAGTGTTTTGTAATCAGTAGAATATTTGTGATTTTATTATATATTTACCCCGAAAATCGATTAGGAAGGATTAAATTAGATTAAATATTGGTTAATTGAAGAGTTGGGCTTAATTACGATTATGCCATTATGAGTGGGCCTTGCCTAGTCAAATGTTTGAGCCTTATACACTTGGAGACATATCTTCATCAGCCTTCTTGTTGCCTCTAACCGACCAAAACAAGAGAAACAAGGGAGAGTGAGAGTTAAGAGAAGTATTAAGCTCATCTTGTAGAAATTGCTTGGAATTGGTGTATAACTTGGCACAATCTAGCTTCCTTACCTTGAATTGAGACCTTGGTAAGAGAATCCATCTTCTTCTTGTTGTCTTTGAGCTTCATCTTGCATGGTTCATGCTCCATTGTAGGATTAAACCATGATTTAGTGCTAAGAGGTTGAATTATGCTTGGATTGTTCCATGCATGCTTGAATTGGTGCATTTTGAAGTTGAATTCATGGTGGATTGTACATGCATGTTCATATTTCCATCAAAGTCCATGTTTTCATTTTGTTTTCCAACTATTGAGCTCACTAGAGCAAGATTTGAACCTTAATTTTGGTTTAAAGCTCATGCATTGCATGTTTTGAAATTTGGGTTTGAAATTGGGTTTGAATTAAATACCCTTAGGCCTTGATTTCTTAAATTGAGTTTCAAATCATGTTGTTATATGAGTTTTCAAATGTTTCCCAGAAAATGGACCCAAGAAAATCGAATTTGGAGCATTAAAACTTGGTTTGGAACTTGGAGGTCGAATCTGGATTTCCCAGATTTTGGCCGACCGCTCGAGCGGGGGGAAGTGCCGCTCGAGCGGGGGAAAACAAGCTCCCAGTATTTTTTGGCATGTTTTACAGTCCGCTCGAGCGGGGTTTTTCACGCTCGAGCGGGGAAAATCGAGCATCCAGCATTTACACTGTTCATCAGTCCGCTCGAGCGGAATAATGTGCGCTCGAGCGGAGGATTGTGTGTCACGCTCGAGCAGGGATGTTGACGCTCGAGCGGGGGACCTTTGTTTGCTTGTCCGCTCGAGCGGGGAAATATGCGCTCGAGCGGGACTCTGTTTCACTGAAAATTCTGGAATTGTTTTCTAAGTGTATTTTCACATCCTCATTCCATCCTAGGCATTCTTAGGCCTAGTTTAAGGCATCTTAATGAGGCTATAGATGTAGAACACACCGAGGCATGATAGGAAGTTAGTTATTGTACTTCCCCAACTGTTAAACTTAGAGTGTGTTCAATTTGTTTACTGTTTAGGGTTGGCTCTCGGGGACGCGCTCTAGCTGCTATTAGCCCAATCTCTGTGAGTAACAGATTGTGTAAAGATATGTTCAAAATGGTTATCTTTTGAATACTGAACAGAACTGTTTACTGAACTGATATCGTTTATTGAATGAATGTATGTCCTGTATTGTGAACTGTACTGTGGCATCCTTAGCACTTATTGCTTACTGTTACTGTTACAGAGCTCTGTCGGTTTCCTTGTGGAACCATACTGTTTATTGATTGATGGCCATCACTACTGTTGGGTCTGTTAAGACCCGGTCCTTTTGGACCTACCGTTTATAGGCTAATGGGTATACCACATATGACTGATTGACTGAAATACTGGAAGACTGAAATATTGTTTAATGAACTGTTTTTATTACTGTAAGGACATTCATTCATAACCTCTTTACGCGTTATGTTATTCACTGAGCTTTAGCTCACTGTTTATATATATATGTAGGTTCTCAGCAGCCGGACCGGAGCTAGGAGCGTGGGTTAGTCCCCAGTTTTGTCAAGCCAGCCTATGTGCCTCACTGCGAGGTTCCGAGACGCCATGCTATGGCTTGGGGTGTTTTTGTGTTCCCCCACCTGTCTCTTGACTGTTTTGTTTATTGTATAAACTGTTTACTGTTTGACCGTACTGTTATTGAGGGATTAAGTCCCCGTACTGAATGTTGTAATGATTGTATAGACTGTACTGTTTGAACTGTATGAATGCATGAAAAATGTTTTTGGCATACAGATTGTCACAACTCAATGGACACTAGTTATTTACTGTATTGGCTTCCGCCAGGCCCTGTACTCTGTTTTACTGTATAACTGTTCAGCAGGCCTTCGGTAATCTCGGATTACTGGCCAGTTACGGTGCTAAACCCATAGGGCCGGGTTTGGGTCGTGACATTTCTGAACCAAGTGTATCACTCTTTTGAGCTTGTTTCGATGATAAGGAGGGATACACAATACAAACAACCTGTAAGAATACCCTCTCTTTGCTCTGTTTACTCTCTATTGCAGCAGTAAATGGTTCATCATCAGTAGTCGGCTGGCCACTGTTTCTGGCCTGCAAGCCATCAGTGTTGAACGGCAACCCCTATTGGTGGCCAGCCGGCTACCACTTCTGGCCTACTGGCCACCAGTGAAAATTGAGCAGAATATTTGTGAAGCAGAGCAGAGTTGATCTGGAAGAGGAAAAACTAGTGCAAGGGTTGTGCAACAGAGGCTTTTGGAAGCAAACAGTGGATGTTCTTCAGGTGGAAACCGAGCATGCATGGGTCTCATTCGTTTCTCGGACTAGTTAATTAGTTTAAATTAGTCATTTGTCATTTAGTTAACTAGTTTAATTAGTGACTTTGTAATTAATTACTTAATATAGTTAGCTAATTAGTTTTGCATTGTACTTATTTAGTTAGCTCAGATTGCTTAATTAAATTAGTTTGTGTTGTATTAACTTAGTTAGCTTAGCATGGTTAATTATTTAATTGTTATAATATTTAATTAGCTTAGAGGTAGTTAATTATTATTCATCTGATTTATAATAATTAGTTAAGTAGTGTAACTTAGCTAGTTGATTTATTCTGACCCTTCTTCGTAAAGGGCGTAATGTTATAATAATGTTCATGTCTTCCAACCCCATGTCTTTCTCCCTTTTATTTATCTGCTTACGATAGTTAGATTAAGGATATCACGTTTCAATTAGCATATCGCATGTTTGCATCCATTCATTTGTCTTGCATACACCGAGGTTCGGTTCATCATTCAAACTTACATTGTCGTTTATTACCTCGTTCAATATGTGTTTAAAAGCATGCTATGAAATTGTTGCAAATAACATGTTAAGTAGGCAAGCCTAATTTAGTTACATTATTGCATGTGTTGCATTAGCCATCTTGTACAGTTAGGTATCATGCATATTTTTCTAACTGTTTTGTTTTATCATAGCTTGGAGTACTAGGTGAGTTCTTAGTGCTTTAGCATACTTGCATGAGTGTGAGTGACTGTCATGACTAGCATACTTGCCATGAGACTAAGTGCTTACTTGTTAAACTGTTTGAGTGCCTGTGGATGAAGGCTTGTTGCTTGAATTAGAACGATTCGATGAATGTACATTTAAGCCCACTTTGTCAAGTGGCAAATTCACAAACTTTAAGCCCACTTTGTTAAGCGGCAAATTCAAACCCTTTTTCAAAAAAACAAACATGAAATTGAATTGTTCCAATTTAAGCAAACTAGTCTATACCTTGTGTGCGCATCACATAGTAAATGGTAGCCTAATAATCGGAACAAGAGCATATAATATTGATAAAAATCATATCATGATTAGTAGAGGTCGATCTTTGATCAGGCGAGCGGGGGTGCTCAAAAGTATTCATGATCTTCCCCTTTCGTACCTAAGTTCCCTAGCCGAGACAATCTTGATGCTGACAGACACATGGCCTTTGGCACGAGTCATGGGTTTCCTAAAAACAAAATATTTAGGTAGTGACTCTGTATCTGGCAAAGCAATCCAATTTTGGCATTTTTTATTCAAAATTAATTTTCCAAACGATTTGCCAAATTTGGGCTCTTTGGTTTTAATCAATTTCACATTGCACTTGTGAGATCAAATTCAGAACTGCGGGAGTCCAAACTATAGGGTTTATTTCGACTTCCAAAAGGGGGGGCGAAAAAGTCGAGCTACACTTGGTCGCATAATGATGTGTAGAAGACTTTGTCAAATAATGTGTGTGTTCGCCTTGAATACGTTTCATCTTGAGCCTAATCTTATTAAATAAGAATGGCAACAAGACGAAAATAATTAGATTTATAGTGTTTGTTCATGTCCTATTTCTTGTTAGGATAGGAAAAATTAGAGAGATGGCATGGATGGACAAAAGCCGGAAAGTGTGAGACAAATTTGCTACTTGTAGGAGATGGTACTTGTGACAACCCTCACCTCTGATTAGTGTTAATTTGTGATTAAGCATGATAAGTAATTAATTAAGATGAAATCCTAAATTGATTACATGAGTGTGTTGTTTTAATTGTATTTCTATCTGTTTGTTACAGAATGATCTGTTCATGTTTTAATTTTGAATTGCGAATTGAAAGTTTTATCGACGATCAATTCAGAAATTGATTAGTGTTATATGCTAATTAGGATTTATATGATTTTATGGTAGATTTAATTAAAATTCGATTTGGAATGATTAAATTAGAATAAATAATGTTAAATTACTTTAGCTTGAGTTTATTACACTTTTGCCATTAGTGGGTCTTTGCAAGGCCATTTGCTTGATTCCTTATATGTTTGGCATCATCTACTTTCCACATCCTTGAGCAAAAACGTGAGTGAGAGAGA
Organism: Camellia granthamiana; assembly: GCA_036172215.1. NCBI lineage: Eukaryota > Viridiplantae > Streptophyta > Magnoliopsida > Ericales > Theaceae > Camellia > Camellia granthamiana. The sequence goes on along the minus strand of CM069906.1, from coordinate 82,658,616 downwards.
GTAGGAGAAAATTTGATTCAACTAGAGAATTGCTTGAAATTTGAGGAAATTGAAGAAACTCTGAGGACTTGTCCATCTTGCTCAAGAATTTAGCACCTAAAGTCCAATTGAACATCTAAGGTAAGAAATCTGGTCCCTAGTCTTGAATTTAAGTTGAATCACCTATGAATTCAAGTGATTTGAACCTTGAGTTATGAGATTTAAGCTTAAGAAATGTTAATTCATGCATGCATGTCCATATCATGGAGTTTTGAAGCTATTTTGCATGAAATTCTTCCATGCATGTCTAGATTATAGTTGTAATCTAAGAATTCATCATGTTTTTGAAAAGAATGTCTCTTGGGATCATGCATTGGAAGCTATGAATTCAAATAAATGCATGCATGGCAGAATTACATCATGTTCTTGAATTTTGGGTTGAATTTGTGTTCAATTGGTATACTTTTGGGCTTTGATTTTATGAAATGGTCTTTAAATCATGTTGTATTATGAGTTTCTAAGTGTTTTCCAGAAATTTGGCCCAAATGATGAGTTTTGGCATGTTTGATTCATGATTTGAAGCTTGGGAGCAAATCTGGAAAACCCAGAATTTGGCTTCCTCGCTCGAGCGAAGGATTCCATGCTCGAGCGACCATCTTTGTTTTCAGAATCCCGCTCGAGCGACGGAATGCTGGCTCGAGCGTAAATTGCAAGCTCTCAGGTTTTTGCGTGTGCAAACGCACGCTTGAGTGACGAGACCTACGCTCGAGCGAAGAACTGTGTCTCACGCTCGAACGAGCATCGAGCGGAGAATTTCAGTAACCAGTACTTTTCATATTTTTGCAGATCACTCGAGCGAGGGAGTCTATGCTTGAGCGACCTCTCTTATTCGGTAAGCTCGCTTGAGCGAAGAAAGCCACGCTCGAGAGAGACCCCTGTTTTCAGCAAGTTTTGAAAATTGTTTTTAAGTATATTTTTGCATCCTCATTCCATCCTAGACATTCCTAGGCCATGTTTAAGGCATCATAATGAGGATAATGTTCTAGAACCACACCAAATCAAGTTAAGGGCTAAGTTATTAATCTCGAGTGTGTAATTTAGTGTGTGTTCGTTCTGCAACTGTGTAGGGTTGGCACCCGAGGATGCTGATTAGCCTGCCTATAACCCAGTAATCTGTGAGTAACAATGCTGTAAAGCTACGTTCAATTATGATTATTTTCTGAACGATTAACTGTACTGTTTTCTGAAATGACATTATTTACTGAATGAATGTTTGTCCTATTTTATGAACTGTACCCGTGGCATCCATAGCAATTGACTGTTACTGTTACTGCTGCTGTTACAGAGATCTCTGTCGGTTCCAATGTTTGGAACTACTATTGTTTACTATTTTGATGGCCATCAACTGACTGTTCGGTCTATTAAGACCTGCTGTACTGTTCTGCTATTGGATGTACCACGTATGACTGCTATGATTTCTAAATGACTGATATGGCATGAAATATGAGTCACTGATTGAATAACTGTAATAACCCTCGTATTGATTATCGATAACCCACTGAATTACGTACTGATTACTGCTAAACCGAACTGATAATGACTGATAATTGAATTAACTGAAGTACTGAATGAACTGATTGAAATCGGAACTGAAACTGAATAAGTTATCTATTGAATTGTATATTGTATCTGTTTGATTGATTGAATATCTGTTCGAATTCTTATGTTTGAACTGTTAATTGGAGGCCTTATCGGCGGCCGAATTAGGAACCGTTTAGAGTTTCATGTTGTCACGACCCAAACCCGGCCCTATGGGTTTAGCACCGTAACTGGCCAGTAATCCGAGATTACCGAAGGCCTGCAGAACAGTAATACAGTAAAACAGAGTACAGGGCCTGGCGGAAGCCAATACAGTAAATAACTAGTGTCCATTGAGCTGTGGAAATCTGTATATCAAAACCATTTTTCATGCATTCATTCAGTTCAAACAGTACAGTCTATATACAATCATTTATAACATTCAGGACAGGGACTTAATCCCTTGAGAACAGTACGGTAAAACAGTAAACAGTTTATACAGTAATACAAAACAGTCGGGAGACAAGTGGGGAACACAAAAACACCCCAAGCCATAGCATGGCGTCTCGGAACCTCGCAGTGAGGCACATAGGCGGGCTTGACAAAACTGGGGGACTAACCCACGCTCCTAGCTCCGGTCTGGCTGCTGAGAACCTACATATATATATAAACAGTGAGCTAAAGCCCAGTGAATAACAATAAGTGTAAAGAGGTTATGAATGAATGTCCTTACAGTAATGAAAACAATTCATTAAGCAGTATTTCAGTCTTTCAGTAATTCAGTCAATTAGTCATATGTGGTACATCCAATAGCCTATAAACAGTAGGTCCAGAAGGACCGGGTCTTAACAGACCCAACAGTAGTGATGGCCATCAGTCAGTAATCAGTATGGTTCCACAAGGGAACCGACAGAGCTCTGTAACAGTAACAGTCAATGCTAAGGATGCCACAATATAGTTCACAATACAGGACATACATTCATTCAATAAACAATATCAGTTCAATAAACAATTCAGTTCAGTATTCAAAAGATAACCATTTTGAACATATCTTTACACAATCTGTTACTCACAGAGATTGGGCTAATAGCAGCTAGAGCGCGTCCCCGAAAGCCAACCCTAAACAGTCAATAAATAGAACACACACTAAGTTTCACAATCGGAAAGGATGATAATTAAATCCCTAAATTTCCTCGGTGTGGTTCTATGTCCAAATCCTCATTAAGATGCCTTAAACTAGGCCTAAGAATGCCTAGGATGAGATGAGGATGCAAAAATACACTTGGAAGGCATTTTTCAAAAGTTGCTGAAAATAGGAGCCTCGCTCGAGCGAGCCTTCCTTCGCTCGAGCGAGCTTCCAAAATCAAAGGCTTCGCTCGAGCGAGAAGTCCTTCGCTCGAGCGACCTGCATGAACAGTAAAAGTACTGGTTGCTGGATTTTTACGCGCGATACCACGCTCGATGCTCGCTCGAGCGGAGCCCTGAATAAAGGTGCTCGCTCGAGCGAGGAATCCTTCGCTCGAGCGAGGAAGCAAAATCTGGAATTTCCAGATTTGTCTCCCAAGTTCGAACCAAGCATTCAACCATCCAAAACTCAACCTCTTGGGCCCAAATTCTGGGAAAACATTTCAAACTCATAGTACAACAAGTTTTAAAGCTCAATTTATGAATTCAAGCCCCAAAGGTTGGTCAATTAAAACCATTTTTCAAACCCATTTCATGAACAATATGTAAACATGCAATGCATGAGTTTTAAACCAAATTCAAGCTCCAAATCTTGCTCTAATGAGCTCCAATCTTTGAAAACAATGTGAAAACATGGATTATGATAAAAACATGGACATGCATGCACAATTTATCATGAGTTCAACTTCAAACTTACTAAACTCAACATGCATGCAACTATCAAGCTTCAATTCAACATTCTTGCACTAAAACATGGCCTAGCTCTTTAATTGGACATGAACTATGCAAAATGGGGCTTAAAGATAACAAGAAGACAATGAATTTCCTTACCTAAGTCTTGTAATTTAAGCCTAGAAGCTCAATTATGCAAATACACTCCAATTTACTTCAAGTCTTCAAGCAAATCAACAAAATGAACTCACTCTCCCCTATTTCCTCTCCTAGTTCGGCTAAAGCATGGGGAATGGCTGAGCAAATGTTGTGTTTGATCAAATGAAGACTCAATGTATGTGAGATAGTGGGCCACTAGTGTGGTCTAATTGTAAATAAGTCCAAGTTTGTAATTAACTCATTTTTATTATCTAAATTAATCATTCCTAGTCAATTTTCAGATAAATATATCATTAAATCACAAATATTCTCCTGATTACAAAACACTAAACGGTTTCCAAATCGGCCGCCGATAGGGCCTTCAATTAGCAGTTTAAACATATAAATCAAGCAGATAATCCCATAAGTCAACAGATACAATATGCAATCCAATAGACAAACTTATTCAGTTTCAGTTTCGATTTCAATCGTTCCATTCAGTACTTCAGTTAATTCAATTATCAGTCATAATCAATTCAGTTTAGCGGTAATCAGTAGATAATTCAGTGGTTAATCGGTAGTCAATACGAGGGTTGTTACACATGTTCAGTAGAATATTTGTGATTTAATGGTATATTTATCTGAAAATTGATTAGGAATGATTAAACTAGATTAAATATTGATTAATTGAGAGGTTGGACTTATTGACCAAATTGCCATCATAGTGGACCATTGTTTAATATTATTTGAGCCTTGCATACATTGAATCAAAGCTTCTTCTCAGCCATTTCCTTGCTCCACCGAAATTAGAGAGAGAGGAGAGGGAGAGAATTGATTTCCTTCTTGCATTGCTTAATCTTGCTTAGAAACTTGAAGATTGGTAGCATAGATTACTAAATTAAGCTCATACACCTTGAATACAAGACCTAGGTAAGTGAATTCATCTTCTTCTTGTGGTCTTGAAGTTCATCTTGCATGTTCTAGGCTCCATTGTAGAATCAAGCCATGTTTTAATGCATAGAGGTTGAATTATGTTTGAATTCATGCATGCATGGCCATTTTAGTGTAATTTGAAGTTGAATTCTTGGAGAATTGTACATGCATGTCCATGTTTAAGTTAAAGTCCATGTTTTCACCTTGTTTTCCAACTATTGAGCTCTTGAGAGCAAGATTTGAAGCTTGAAATTGGTTTGAAACTCATGCATGTCATATTTGAATGTTGTTCATGCATGTTCTTGAAAATTAGTTTGAAATTGAATTTAATTGAAACACCCTTGGGCCTTGATTTCTTAAATTGAGTTTTGAAACATGTTATTCTATGTGTTTAAAAGAGTTTTTCCAGAAAATAGCCCAAGAGGATCGAAAACATTGCTTTTGAACTTGGTTTTGAGCTTGGGACTCAAATCTGGGATTTCCAGATTTCTGTTGTCCGCTCGAGCGGAGGAAGTAGCGCTCGAGCGGAGAAGTCGAGCTCCCAGCATCTTGCACTGTGCATCAGTCCGCTCGAGCGGAGAATTGGGCGCTCGAGCGGAGGACTGGGTGACACGCTCGAGCGGGCGTCGAGCGGAGATTTTACCTATCCAGTACTTTTTGGTCCGCTCGAGCGGGGGATGTTGCGCTCGAGCGGGGACCTTTGTTTGCCTGTACGCTCGAGCGGGGCTCTGTTTGACTGAAAATTCTGAAAATGTTTTCTGTATACATCTTTGCATCCTCATCCCATCCTAGGCATCCTTAGGCCTAGTTTAAGACATCTTAATGAGGATATAGATGTAGAACACACCGAGGCATAATAGGAAGTTAATTATTGTACTTCCCCAACTGTTAAACTTAGAGTGTGTTCAATTTGTTTACTGTTTAGGGTTGGCACTCGGGGACGCGCTCTAACATACTGTAGCCCAATCTCTGTGAGTAACAGATTGTGTAAAGATACGTTCAAAATGGTTATCTTTTGAATACTGAACTGAATTGTTTATTGAACTGATATTGTTTATTGAATGAATGTATGTCCTGTATTGTGAACTGTACTCTGGCATCCTTAGCATTGACTGTTACTGTTACAGAGCTCTGTCAGTTTCCTTGTGGAACCATACTGTTTACTGACTGATGGCCATCACTACTGTTGGGTCCGTTGAGGCCCGGTCCTTTTGGACCTACTGTTTATAGGCTAATGGATGTACCACATATGATTGATTGACTGACATACTGAAAGACTGAAATACTGTTTAATGAACTGTTTTCATTACTGTAAGGACATTACATTCTTAACCTCTTTACACTTATTGTTATTCACTGGGCTTTAGCTCACTGTTTATATATATATGTAGGTTCTCAGCAGCCAGACCGGAGCTAGGAGCGTGGGTTAGTCCCCCAGTTTTGTCAAGCCAGCCTATGTGCCTCACCGCGAGGTTCCGTGTTGCCATGCTATGGCTTGGGGTGTTTTTGTGTCCCCTACTGTACAGACCGTCTACTGTTTACTGTACTGTTATTGAGGGATTTGATTCCCGTACTGAATGTTGTATATGATTGTATATAGACTGTACTGTTTGAACTAAATGAATGCATGAAAAATGTTTTTGGCATACAGATTTTCACAGCTCAATGGACACTAGTTATTTACTGTATTGGCTTCCGCCAGGCCCTATACTCTGTTTTACTGTATTACTGTTCTGCAGGCCTTCGGTAATCTCGGATTACTGGCCAGTTACGGTGCTAAACCCATAGGGTCGGGTTTGGGTCGTGACAGAGTGGTATCAGAGCGATACTTACCACGAGTTATACCGCACACACGTGTCCAAATGAGCTATAGGGTGTCCTAGAAAAGTGATTAGGGCATCTCATGAATTTGAAAAGTGTGTGCTTATGACTGACTGAATATATGTTAAGGTGTTGAACTGTTTAAGTGTACAACTGCTTATAATGATAACTGTTATAACTGCTTATAGCGGAATGGATAATGCAAATGAACCTGAATCATCATCCTCTGAGGCCAGAATGGCCAGACTTGAACAACTGATGGGACTGGTAATTGAAAGACTAGATCAACAACAGAACCAACAGCCCCCACCTCCTCCTCCTCCGGTTCAACCGGAACAGAATGTACAGAATGTGAATGTTAATGAGGTGGACATTATCGCACTGACTCATAAATTCAGCAAGATGAAACCGCCGTCCTTTCAGGGAGGCTTAGAACCGTTAAAGGCTGAAGCTTGGGTTCTTGAGACTGAGAAATTGTTTGAAATGTTTCCGTGCTCCGAAGCCAACAAAGTACTGTTAGCAACCTTCACCCTTCAGGAAGAAGCAAGAAGGTGGTGGATGTTGACCCGTGATGCGAATACTATTGTGACTTGGACTCAGTTCAAGGAGTCCTTCTTTGAAAAGTATTTTCCCCAGTGCATCAGGGACAGAAAAGTGACTGAGTTTGAACAGCTGAGACAGGGCAATATGTCTGTTGCCGAGTACGAGAAGAAATTCACCGAATTTGCCCCCAGGTATGCACCACATATGGTGGATACCGAATATAAGAAGGCCAGAAGGTTTGAAGGAGGCCTTAGTGTTGCTATACAGGACCGAATAAATGTTTTGAAAATGCCAACGTATGTGGGTGTTCTCGATCGGGCCTTGATGGCCGAATCAAATATTGCAGCAGTGAAACAATCTGAAACACCAACAACCGAATGGCAAGGTAAAAGGCAAGGTTTCAAATTTAAGAAAGGCAAGCACAATCAGTTGAACAAGAAACAGAATACGGGGTCAACTACTAGCCCCAGCCAAGGGAGTGGATTTATTCCACCCTGCTCCGTATGTGGCAACAAGCACAAGGGGGTTTGCTACCAGATTTCTGGAGCTTGTTTCAGATGTGGCAAGGTGGGCCACAGAATTAAAGACTGCCCTTCTGCTCCACCAGCCAGTAGTAAAGCTGCACCAAGCGCAGCAGCATCAAATGTAGCACCAAAGCCTAACCCCAAAGCTACCGGGAAAGAGCCTGTGAGGCAGGGCCGAGTATTTGCCCTAGTACCGGGAGATGTTCAGAATACTGAGACCGTTGTGTCAGGTATCCTCTCTATTTGTGCTCAAAATGCATATGTATTGATTGATTCGGGGTCTACACATTCTTATGTGTCGCATGCCTTCTCACGAAAATTGAATAGACCCTTAGAACCTATGAATTACTTGCTAGCTGTATCATCACCTGTTGGGGGATCCATGACATGTGCATATATGTATCCTGCTTGTGAAATTATTGTTGGGGATATGCATCTGTTTATTGACTTACTGCCGTTAAACATAGATCACTTTGATGTGATATTGGGGATGGATTGGTTACAAAAATATCATGCCACCATTGACTGTGTAACGAAACAAGTTGTTTTCCGTCCACCTAGTTTACCTGAATTTGTGTTTAATGGGAGTGGAGTAGTACCTCCTCCGTATTTGATTTCTTCTGTGAAAGCTGTTAAACTGATTAGGAAGGGGTGTAAAGGATATCTGTGTTCCGTACTGACTGTATCTACTGATGATTGTGTTAAAACTGATGTGAATTGTATTCCTATAGTCAGAGAATTCCCAGATGTATTTCCAGATGATTTGCCAGGGGATTTGATTGATAGGGAAGTTGAATTTACCGTTGATGTAATTCCGGGAACACAGCCAGTGTCTAAAGCTCCCTACAGAATGGCTCCAACTGAACTGAAAGAATTGAAAGTACAATTGCAGGAACTGTTAGACAAGAAGTTTATCAGACCCAGTACTTCACCGTGGGGTGCACCTGTTTTGTTTGTAAAGAAGAAAGATGGCTCACTGAGACTGTGCATTGATTACCGCGAATTGAACAAGGTAACTGTAAAGAACAAATATCCACTACCGCGTATTGATGATTTATTTGACCAGTTACAGGGTGCACAAGTGTTTTCCAAGATTGATCTCAGATCGGGATACCATCAACTGAAAGTTAAACCAGAAGACATTGATAAAACTGCTTTTAGAACGAGGTATGGCCATTATGAATTTTTAGTTATGCCGTTCGGAGTCACAAATGCCCCAGCTGCATTTATGGACCTTATGAACAGAATTTTTAAACCGTACCTTGATGATTTTATTGTGGTATTTATTGATGACATATTGATTTATTCTAAGACTGTAGAAGAACATGAACATCATCTGAGACTTGCCCTGCAAACCTTAAGAGAACAGAAACTGTATGGTAAACTGTCTAAGTGCGAGTTTTGGCTTGATCATGTTATGTTTTTGGGGCATGTTGTTAGCAAAGATGGAATTTCTGTTGATCCGCAGAAAATTGAAGCTGTAGTAAACTGGCCTAGACCAACAAATGTGACTGAAGTCCGAAGCTTTTTGGGATTGGCTGGATATTACAGAAGATTTGTCAAAGATTTCTCCAAAATTGCCTTACCACTGACTCAGTTAACTCGGAAGGGGATATCATTTGACTGGACTGACCAACGGGAATCAGCATTTCAGGAGTTGAAAACTAGACTTGTGACTGCACCAATTCTGACTCTACCTTCAGGTACGGATGGTTATACTGTATTTAGTGATGCTTCTCATAAGGGTTTGGGGTGTGTTTTAATGCAGAATGGGAGAGTTATTGCTTATGCTTCCCGACAGTTGAGACCACATGAAAAGAACTACCCGACCCATGACTTAGAACTTGCTGCAGTGGTATTTGCATTGAAAATCTGGCGTCACTATTTGTATGGAGCGACATGTGAAGTGTATACCGACCACAAGAGTTTGAAATATTTCTTCACACAGAAAGAACTGAATATGAGACAGCGGAGATGGCTTGAACTGATTAAAGACTATGACTTACAGATACTGTATCATCCGGGAAAAGCCAACACCGTTGCCGATGCTTTGAGCCGAAAATCGATTGGGAACTTAGCCTGTTTGCTGACTGGACAGAAAGAGTTGCTTTGTGATCTTGAAAAGTCTGAAATTGAAATTGTTTTGAAGGAACAAGGTGGAACCTTAGCTGCTATTTCTGCTCAACCAGCATTGATTGAAGAAATTAAAGAGAAACAGCAACTGGATGATTATTTAAAGAAGATTATTGAAGAAAGAGATTCAAAACCGAAACCGGGGTTCAAGTTTGAGAACAATGTGCTGAAATTTCAAGAAAGACTGTGTGTACCGAATGACACTGAACTGAAAAGGAGAATTCTGCAAGAGGGCCACAATTCAAAATTTTCTATCCATCCGGGGAATACGAAAATGTATCAAGACTTGAAATTGAATTTCTGGTGGCCGGGAATGAAGAAAGAAATTGCCGACTTTGTATCCAAATGTCTTCATTGCCAACAAGTCAAGGTTGAACATCAACGACCTGCTGGATTATTGCAACCCTTACCCATACCAGAATGGAAATGGGAGCATATCACGATGGATTTTATCGTTGGATTACCTCGCTCCAGAAAAGGTATGGATTCAATTTGGGTTATTGTTGATAGACTGACTAAATCTGCTCACTTCTTACCCGTCAAGACAATTTATAATGCGGACAAATTGGCTGTTATCTATATTGATGAAATTGTGAGACTGCACGGAGTGCCTGTGTCTATTGTTTCTGACAGGGATTCGAAGTTTACATCGAGGTTTTGGCAAAGCCTACAGACTGCATTGGGTACTGAATTGAGGCTGAGTAGTGCCTATCATCCTCAGACAGATGGACAGTCAGAAAGACCATCCAGACTCTAGAGGATCTACTGAGAATGTGTGTCCTTGACTTCCAAGGAAACTGGGAAAGTCATTTGCCATTGGCTGAATTCGCCTACAACAACAGCTACCATTCGAGCATTGGTATGGCGCCTTTCGAGGCATTGTATGGCAGGAAGTGTAGATCTTCAATTTGCTGGGCAGAAGTTGGAGATGGGCCGTTGCTTGGGCCCGAAATTGTTTATGAAACGACTGAAAAGGTAAAACTGATACAGCAAAGATTGAAAACTGCACAGAGTAGACAGAAGAGTTATGCAGATATTAGAAGACGAGACCGAGAATATGGAGTGGGTGACCACGTGTTTGTGAAAGTGACACCAATGAAAGGCCAGACTCGTTTGGAGTCAAAGGCAAGTTAGCGCCGAGATACGTTGGACCTTATGAGATTGTTGAGAAAATCAATCCGGTGGCGTATCAAGTTGCACTTCCTCCTGAAATGGAGCATATGCATAACGTCTTCCACATTTCGATGTTGAGAGATTATCTCCGGGATCCATTCCATGTGATTGAGCCTACTCGGATAGTGTTGAGTGACGACTACACGTACGAGGAGAGGCCTATACAGATTGTAAACCGACGGATCAAGAAACTGAGAAACAAAGAGATCCCGCTAGTGAAAGTTGATTGGCAGAACCATGGTGGTGTGTATGCCACTTGGGAAAGGGAAGATGACATGGCTAAAAGATACCCAGAACTGTTTCCACTGAATCCTGTTTTCTTCCAAACTGAAGGTACCTCGAGTTTAGGGGACTAAACTCCTTATAAGGAGGGGAGACTGTAACAACCCTCGTATTGATTATCGATAACCCACTGAATTACGTACTGATTACTGCTAAACCGAACTGATAATGACTGATAATTGAATTAACTGAAGTACTGAATGAACTGATTGAAATCGGAACTGAAACTGAATAAGTTATCTATTGAATTGTATATTGTATCTGTTTGATTGATTGAATATCTGTTCGAATTCTTATGTTTGAACTGTTAATTGGAGGCCTTATCGGCGGCCGAATTAGGAACCGTTTAGAGTTTCATGTTCAGTAGAATATTTGTGATTTAATGGTATATTTATCTGAAAATTGATTAGGAATGATTAAACTAGATTAAATATTGATTAATTGAGAGGTTGGACTTATTGACCAAATTGCCATCATAGTGGACCATTGTTTAATATTATTTGAGCCTTGCATACATTGAATCAAAGCTTCTTCTCAGCCATTTCCTTGCTCCACCGAAATTAGAGAGAGAGGAGAGGGAGAGAATTGATTTCCTTCTTGCATTGCTTAATCTTGCTTAGAAACTTGAAGATTGGTAGCATAGATTACTAAATTGAGCTCATACACCTTGAATACAAGACCTAGGTAAGTGAATTCATCTTCTTCTTGTGGTATTGAAGTTCATCTTGCATGTTCTAGGCTCCATTGTAGAATCAAGCCATGTTTTAGTGCATAGAGGTTGAATTATGTTTGAATTCATGCATGCATGGCCATTTTAGTGTAATTTGAAGTTGAATTCTTGGAGAATTGTACATGCATGTCCATGTTTAAGTTAAAGTCCATGTTTTCACCTTGTTTTCCAACTATTGAGCTCTTGAGAGCAAGATTTGAAGCTTGAAATTGGTTTGAAACTCATGCATGTCATATTTGAATGTTGTTCATGCATGTTCTTGAAAATTAGTTTGAAATTGAATTTAATTGAAACACCCTTGGGCCTTGATTTCTTAAATTGAGTTTTGAAACATGTTATTCTATGTGTTTAAAAGAGTTTTTCCAGAAAATAGCCCAAGAGGATCGAAAACATTGCTTTTGAACTTGGTTTTGAGCTTGGGACTCAAATCTGGGATTTCCAGATTTCTGTTGTCCGCTCGAGCGGAGGAAGTAGCGCTCGAGCGGAGAAGTCGAGCTCCCAGCATCTTGCACTGTGCATCAGTCCGCTCGAGCGGAGAATTGGGCGCTCGAGCGGAGGACTGGGTGACACGCTCGAGCGGGCGTCGAGCGGAGATTTCACCTATCCAGTACTTTTTGGTCCGCTCGAGCGGGGGATGTTGCGCTCGAGCGGGGACCTTTGTTTGCCTGTACGCTCGAGCGGGTAAACCTGCGCTCGAGCGGGGCTCTGTTTGACTGAAAATTTTGAAAATGTTTTCTGTATACATCTTTGCATCCTCATCCCATCCTAGGCATCCTTAGGCCTAGTTTAAGACATCTTAATGAGGATATAGATGTAGAACACACCGAGGCATAATAGGAAGTTAATTATTGTACTTCCCCAACTGTTAAACTTAGAGTGTGTTCAATTTGTTTACTGTTTAGGGTTGGCACTCGGGGACGCGCTCTAGCATACTGTAGCCTAATCTTTGTGAGTAACAGATTATGTAAAGATATGTTCAAAATGGTTATCTTTTGAATACTGAACTGAATTGTTTATTGAACTGATATTGTTTATTGAATGAATGTATGTCCTGTATTGTGAACTGTACTCTGGCATCCTTAGCATTGACTGTTACTGTTACAGAGCTCTGTCGGTTTCCTTGTGGAACCATATTGTTTACTGACTGATGGCCATCACTACTGTTGGGTCCGTTGAGGCCCGGTCCTTTTGGACCTACTGTTTATAGGCTAATGGATGTACCACATATGATTGATTGACTGACATACTGAAAGACTGAAATACTGTTTAATGAACTGTTTTCATTACTGTAAGGACATTACATTCTTAACCTCTTTACACTTATTGTTATTCACTGGGCTTTAGCTCACTGTTTATATATATATGTAGGTTCTCAGCAGCCAGACCGGAGCTAGGAGCGTGGGTTAGTCCCCCAGTTTTGTCAAGCCAGCCTATGTGCCTCACCGCGAGGTTCCGTGTTGCCATGCTATGGCTTGGGGTGTTTTTGTGTCCCCTACTGTACAGACCGTCTACTGTTTACTGTACTGTTATTGAGGGATTTGATTCCCGTACTGAATGTTGTATATGATTGTATATAGACTGTACTGTTTGAACTAAATGAATGCATGAAAAATGTTTTTGGCATACATATTTTCACAGCTCAATGGACACTAGTTATTTACTGTATTGGCTTCCGCCAGGCCCTGTACTCTGTTTTACTGTATTACTATTCTGCAAGCCTTCGGTAATCTCGGATTACTGGCCAGTTACGGTGCTAAACCCATAGGGCCGGGTTTGGGTCGTGACAATAACTTATCTACTGATGCAAATGACTGTTTTAATTACTGAAAAGACATTCATTCTTGACCTCTTTACACATTTGTTATTCACTGGGTTTTAACTCACAGTTTATATATGTATGTAGGTGGCCAAGCACCGGACCAAAGTTAGAAACGTCGAGTTAAGCTCATGTTTTGTCCAACCAACCGTTGTACCTCACTTCGAGGTTCCGAGTCTGCTCGAGCCAAGGCTATTTTTGGGATGTTTCAGATTCACCCTTTTGTCTCTGTTATGTATCGAATGTTTAAGACTTGGTTGTACAGTTATGGTGAAGGGATTGGATCCCTAATCTGCATGTTATGTGTATCTGATATGTATATATGTTTATGGTTATAAATGTGGATTAGTCCATAAAAGTTTTTCCCATTCAGATTTTCACAGCTCATTAGACACCTTGTTATTACTGTTTGGCTTCCGCCAATCCCTTTATATTGTATTACTATTTTTACTGTCATTCATGCCTTCGGTAATCACGGATTACTGGCCGGTTACGATGCTAAACCCTTAGGGGAGGGTTTGGGTCGTGACAGTACTAATGAAAGACAAGTAATATAACATATATTGATGAATAACAAGACTTAAAAAAAATTAATTATGAGATATATGGAGAGCTAAAAATGATATATATATACATATGAATATTTTCATATTTTAGTCTTATTATATTTGAAAAAAGGGCATTCGGTTCATAAATTCAATTTTAGATTTTATTTGCTCAAAGATCCACACTCTAAAATATTTTGTCCATAACGACAAACTCCTATAAAATGACCAAATTACCCATGCATATATATGTTTCCATAACCAAACCAAACCATTTTTTCTCTCTCTACCATTACTCCACTGCCCTCATCGAACCATCTCTCTCTTTCTCTCCTCTTCATCTTCGATGCTGACAACACCTTTGTCGCCGCCGACGATCTTGCCGTCGTGGTGCTTCGATCACGACGATTTTGTCAGCAAAACCACCGCCTCCTCTGCCTGGATATGCACCTTATTTACGTAGATCTATGCCTCATCCACCTTAAAATTCATCTTCGTGCCATCTAAAAACAACTCTTATATCTTTTTCTTGCTACGTTTGTTAGGACGTCTCCAACAGTATGTCAATTTTTTTTATCAAATTTGAGTAGAAGTTTCATTTGATATCAAGTACTCTAACGAAGGGTTTTGGGGTTTTATCAAACCACCAGACGACCGATCGGTCAACCGGACAATGTAATTTTTTCATAAATTTTTGCCTTAAGTTAGTCATCTAAGGGGACATCCGGTGGTAAAAATCCAACGTCAATGAACAGTGATTTGACAAAAGACACATTGCTCCTCAATTTAATGAAAGAAAAAATAAAAATTTAAATTTAATACATATTTGATGAAACCGTTTGAGCAGGTTTTAAAGCTGTTTTTCAGCAAATTTAAATTTGATAACAGTTTTGAGTAAGATCTCTCTTGATTGGTTTGGTGTTCAGGTACATCAATGAAGATGGTGAGCCGTTGGACTTTGATGAAGACATAGTCTGATTTTACAGACATTCAGTCCGACAGAGAATGAGGGCTTCACGGATCTTTAGATCGAATGACGGATTCGATAAAACACACTTAGATCTTCATCCGTATCTTCGCTGCCGCTGAGAGGGTTATGGTTTCGCCAATCCCACCACCACCGTCTCAGATCCGATCTCAGATCTACATCTCAAAGCAACAAGGGGCATAAAAGAAACAATCAAAGCATCTCTTTCAGGAGGCGATCTTTGTGGAGAAGGACCTTATTTTCTTCGACCAAAGTCAAAAGCATCATTTTGCTCAATCTCATCACCGTTGTTTATGGTAAGCGTTTCATTTCTCTAAAATTTATGTTTATAATTACTTTTCATTTTCTGTTTAGAGAACCCTACTTTGTCTTTTTCATTTTCTTATATGTTGTTTAGTGTGTTTTTCATTTCTTATAATTTTCATGGCTCTAATTTGTGAAATGGTTTTATGCTGTGGATGATTATTGGATTAAATCCACAAACACACTGTCTATTTAAATTATTATTATTATTATTATTATTATTTAACTTTTAATCTTTATTATTTTCACAGATCAAATCCGAGATCCAAATCCGTTTTCATCGTGAGATCCAGATCATCACAGATCTGAAGTATGGTGGCGTTGTTGATGTGTTATTGTTGTTGATGATGATTTGGATATTTATTATTTTTATTTTTTATTCGACTTGTTGATTGCAACAGATAAAAAAAAAGATTTTTTTATTTGGATAGTTATTATTATTATTTTTTGTTCTTCTTGTTGTTTGCAACAGATAAAAATTTTTTTTTTTTTTTTTTTTTTTAAAGTAGTTGTAGTAGTAGTAGTAGTTATTAATTTTTCTATTTTATTTTTATTTTCTTGCATTTTATGAGTATTCCATATTACACATCAAAAATTGAACAAATAACTATTATTGATAATTTGAACAAATAAAATTATAGGCCCCTCTCTCTGTCTATTTATCTATCTATCTGTGTATGAGAATTTGAACAAATAAAATAAGAAATTGAACAAATATAAAGAATTGAACATATAAGTTTTTTGAATAGAGAAAAATTTGAATAGGTAATTTTTGTTGAACAGATAATACAATTTGAATAGATATTTGAACAGATAAAGAATTTTAGCAGATAGAACATTGAACAGATACATTTTTGGAAAGATAAAGCTTTTGAATAGATAAAAAATTAAACAGATAGTCAAAAAAATTAAATGGATAAAAAAAATATTTGAACAGGTAGTAAAAAATATTAAACAGATAAAAAATATTTGAACAGTTAGTAATAAAAATTCAACAGATAGTTAAAAAATAGGATTAATTACCAAAAAGTTCTATCTATATATTTTGTGGTAGTTTAGGTCCTGCCAAAAAGTTTTTGAACCATTAAGTCACATTTATAGGTAAAAAGACGTTTTGCCCTTTAATCTCAAAAGTGAGAATGTTCTCAATTTTAAAACTAAGAATGTTCTCAATTTATAATTATCAAAATTAAGAAAATTTTCAATTTTTCTAATATGAATTAAGAATATTATCAAAACTAAGAAATTTATAATTATTAATTTTGAGAAATTTCTCAATTTTTTTCATGATTAAAATTGAGAATATTATAAACTGAGAATGTTCTCGACATAAAAAGCGCATGTAAAGCAGAACACAAAGTATGGTACACCAATGGCTGTCCAAGCAAATTTGGATTCTTAGCAGTCATACTCCTAGGAGCTTACATCATCTCCTACTCCCCTGGAATAGGTACAGTCCTATGGATCATCAACTCCGAGATCTACCTATTGCGATACAGAGGAATCGGCGGAGGATTCGCCGCAGTCTCCAATTGGGTTTCAAATCTCATAGTCAGCGAGACCTTCCTCAGCTTGATAGAGGCTCTCGGCTCCGCCAGCACTTTCCTCCTCTTTGCCCTCTTCTCCTTCATTGGACTCATCGCCATTTATTTGCTCGTACCTGAAACTAAAAGTCTTCAATTTGAAGAGATTGAGAAGTTGTTACGAGGAGGATTTAGGGGTGATAAAAACAAGAACAACAATTCCAAAAATGGCGATTCTTCTTATTAAATTTAAGTTTGACTTTGTCTGTTGATTTGTAATTCATGTATCAAATCCAATCATTGGTTTCAAGTGAGATTGTTTGTGTTTTGGAGGTATCGGAAGGACAAATTGGTCTATTAAAAATTAATAGGACTTGAAGGAGCAAATAATTTTATTTAAAACTTAATGGAGTATAAGTTCAGAAAATGGGACTTGTATGTAAATGTCCCTAAAAAATAAGGGGTAAAATTGAAAGTAAAATGTCACTCAAAGTAATAAAAAAATTTCTCACCAAACTATTTCACAAGACGCGTGAATCTGTCACTAACAAAAAATATTCACTGAATTTAATGTCTTACGCTGTGTTTGGTTGGAGAATTTGAAAAGGAAAATAGAAAAGATAGATGAAATGAGAATAAAATATATCTAAATTTTACCTAATTTCACACATATTTTTTCTTTCTATTTTTAAATCTTTTCCTAAATCTCTCAACCAAACACAGTATTAGACAATTGTTAGATTGAACTTTTTAACAATTTACTTTTTAAAAAATAAATTATATTTACATATAAATTATTTAATTGATATAATTGGAACTGTGCCAAATAAAATGGTACGAGAAAAGCCAATCTCGTTCCTCCCCTATTTTCTAAAGAGGCAAGAAAATTTTGAGCAAAATGAGGCATCAAATATAAGGTCAAATTGAACACGGGATAAACTGTCATCTCTAATTATAAAAAGATATAACCATGCATTTAAGCGCCAAAACAGATATAAAGTATGATAATGATGAGTGAATACTTAAGTCTACTTTGAAATGTAAATTAAAAGTTAATTTTTTAATTTTTTTTAAAAAAATATATAAAAAAATAATGTGATTCAAAAAAATTAAAACACTGAATTTGAGGCTATATTTGGCATAAGAATTTTTGACTATTTTAATCACAAAAAAATAAAATAAATTAAAAAATTAATAAAATAAAATATTACATTTAAATCATAATTATTTTATTTTTTTCTTACAAAAATTTTAAAAAATCAAAAAAATCATTTCAAACAAAATTTTTTTACTCCAAATTAAAAAATTAACCAACATCCAAAACAAAAGCTGTATCCATTTACCAAAATACGCCATAGCCTCCAATGTGCGCATGGCCGCCCATGATTTGGTTGGTATGGCGCTTTCCTTTGAAGCCATTGCATATAGGAGTATATTTATAATCACATAGACTATAATGATGGCTAATAGGATTAATCATGTTCATCCCCATAAGAAAGGGCGGTGCTTCGTACTCTCAGTGGGAGTCGATCCCCAGTGACGTGGTGTACTGGGATTGGCCGCAAAAAAAAAAAAATTTTTTTTTTTTTTTTTGAGCCAATGGGAGGACTACACACACGACCCCCAGTGACCCCCACTGGGGTCTGAGGCATTTTTCCTATAAGAACAATGACACATGCAAACAAGATCACACAATTTAATTTTTTATTTTTCAAGGAGAACCTCGATGGCATAAGGAATAACCATAAAAAAAATTAAAAATTAAAAAATTAAATACATGAAATTGGCTCTCCTTTGGTTAAGATTTTGAGACTAAAAAAATACAAAAAGATAAAATAAACTATATAAATTAATAAGATAAAATATTACTTTTTATTCATAATCATTACACTTTTTCGCTCGTAAAAGTCAAAAAAGCCAAATCAATTGAGGCTAAAAAAGTCTCAATACAAAAAAATTGACTAAAAAAACCAATGCCAAACGAATTCTTACTAAAAAATATTTTCTCCATTTATTATCTTCTTCTTATGCTGATTATATCAAGATTTATTTTTTAAAACTTTTCTATGTATACAAAATTTTATTACAACCCTCTCAATAAGGTGTGATTCATACATTTGATGAAACCCAATCTACGTGCGAGGGTTGTGTTTGCTTCTAAATTGGACTATATACGGCTCTGTTTGATTATGAATTCAAATCATGATTCCACACCTTAATTCAAGTATGGTATTTGGTTAGTGTTTTCAAACGATGATTCCAAAACTCTGTACAAAACACCTGCGATTTTCTGTTTTGACAGACGCGTTTTTCTTTTTTTTTTTGAAAATTTTGCCTGATAGGACGTCCGGCCGGTTGACCGGAATAGTGATTTTTTTTTTTTTTACAATTGATTTATATAATCAAAAAAAATATTTTCTAAAATTTTTTATGTACTTTAAAATAATTTTGAGTTGTATGTTTAGTTATGAGTTGTAAATTTTTGTATCACATATCAAATGTCACATCAACAGTTCCCTACTCAAATTAAAACTCTTTTCAAAACAATTTACCAAACAAATTTTCTACACTCAAATCATAATTCCACAACACACAAACTCAAAATATAACTCATACTCTCAAATCACATTTACAAAACTTTACCAAACGCTACCTACATTTCTTTTATCATAAGATTTTGCTAGAAGAGAAAAAGACAAAAATATAAAAGTACAAGATATTTTTTAACAATTTAATATACTTTTTTTTATTAAATTTAACATTTTTTTTTTTGACCTTTATTTCTCATATTATATTTCACTTCAATTTCGATTCAAATAAGTTTTTCCAAACCTTTTATAATATTTGCCAAAGTTATAAACTAGCTCGCAAGTTCAATCATGATTCAAGTAGATTGATCATAGTGGAGGACACTCACAAGTTGTGTGTTTGTTTTTTTTTTTTTTTTTGATAAGAAGGGCACTCACAAGCTCACTGCAAGGGCTGTGTAAAATACCGCCCAATTCGTTAAAATTGTATTGATCCGTATCAGTCCGCACTGCTCTAATCGCTAATCACGATTTAAATTTTAAAATTTATAATCCGTCAACCGAACCGCTCGGCTCGGCTTGGCTCCGCTAAAGTTAATACATATATATTTTTTAACTTTCAATCAAAAATCAATGTAAAAATGAGTGTGAAAAAAGATTTAAAATATGAAATTTATTACAAATTAGTGGCTATATATATAAAACATATTTATGTAAAATTACTTTGTGTTATATATCTAAAAAATATTATACAAATGTATGATAATTAGTTAGAATATTCTTCAATCCGCTAATCTGCCAAAAATCACCCAAACAGCAATTTGTCAATCCGTCAATCCACTAACCCGCCATTCGATTTATAATTTTACTCTCAAACCGTTCGAACCGCACCGCGCACCCCTACTCACTACTACATCTACTACGTCAATCACACAATCAATTTATACCAATTTGACTTTTGAATTATTATATCTCAATAAGATTTACAATTAAGACAAATTTAAAAGTAGAGATGAGTACTTAACTACTAGTTTTAAACTATGGTTCTTCTTTTGAGGGTAAAAAGTAAAAGAGTATCTTTGTACTCATTTATAAAGCTGAGATTCTTCACACACTATGAAAAGTGTCCTTGATCTAGACCGTTGATTCAGTTGATCATCTCCAATGAGGCGACCAAAACCAGCTGGTCTACGGTGATCGTATTGGCAGTACATGGACTATGATGTAGCTCAGATATACCATATATATCGCATTAGTTGCCCCGTGCACTTCAGGAAAATTTTGGGCCCCAGGATTTTCGATAACCGACCGTTACGGGTTTGACACATTTTGACCGTTAGAATTGGAGGATTCAAAAAATTCATAAAGGCCCACTAATGCCACTCCAGATTTTACTTTCAACACTTCACTTTGCACTTGAAATTAAAACCCAGTTTGGTACATTTTTTAAACTATTTATGATTTTTTATTTTTTATAAAAAAAAATTGTGTAGAGCATTGAATACAGTTTCAACTTATAATTTATGCTGGCTTAAAAAAAAAAAAAAAACTTATAATTTATGATATAAAAGTTATTTAAATAAATTTAAAAAAAGAGTGGGGCATCTCTCGAGTTTAAATTTGAACTTGATTCTAAATTTAAGAAAATTTGAGGGATTCATGGAGCATACAATGAGTTTCGTTTCAATAATTCAAATAGTTTATTTTATATAATTCTTTAAGTATATCATTTACGAAAAAAACTATATTGATTCAATAATGGTTGTACGGGAAAGAAATTCACCTTCTCGTATAATCCTGTTGATCAAGTCTGCGTTCCTCAATACGTCGTCGTTCCACCACCTGAAAACACAAACGTGAGCTGGCCGGCGGGGGTGTGCCGGAAACCTCTCCGATGCCTAAGTCAGTAAGCAAGACTAGAAGGCAAAAGCTCTGAGTATTCAGGAAGCAAAAATTGCATTACCCTGGCAAAGGTGGCATTGGTGAGCTTATATAGGTTTCGCGCGGCACAGTCCTAGTAGGACTCTAACTTCTCCATGCGAAGAGTCCTTCTAGAACTCACATTCCTCCATGCGTAGAGTCCTTCTAGGATTCATACTCTTCCTGGAAGATAATGCTTATCTTCAACACCCCCCTCACTGCATAAGCCAAGTGAGATGGCTTCATTATGGCCGAACTCCATCACAGCCGAAATACCCCTAGTCCGGTCTTTGCTTTGCTTCCCTTACACCGGTTTCCAATAACACAACCGAGCTAACCATAAGAGAGCTCAACCGGACTAGGACGTGGCCAAGCCGAACTAACAAGTCCGAACCGGTGTCACCATGCAACCGACCTAACATACAAGAACCGGTATAATTATACGACCGGTCTACCAACTGGAACCGGACTATCTCGATACTTGCCACGACCGAAGTACGCATACCCATTTGGCAGCCGAACTACTCATACTCCTTTCTTACTGGGTATCTTCCATTCTTGAGCTTACTCCGGCCCAACACCTAGCTCGGCCCAATTTACGAATATAAATTACCCTCTCAATTGCCCCTTAATTCCATCTGCGAAGCATGAACGGAATTACCTGTCAACTGGCCGAGCTTCAGTTTCGATCACTTCGGCCGAACTTGCCCCATTTAACTTGTCCAACCGAGCTAAAACATATTTAGCTTATCCAGCCGAGCTAAAACACATTCAGCTTATCCAGCCGAGCTAAACTTAAACCGAGCCGTGATCGTCCGGTCAAAACGTCTCTTCAATTTACAGCAAATGAATCGATTGTCCTTCCCAGACACGTGGCAGCCTCCGATTGACTCCCACCAGCTGTAGCGCCGTCATCGGGTTTCGCAAAATTTGAACAGTTCCCTCCATTTTGCACTCCTTACACCAAAAGAACCCTTCATTTCAGAGTCATTGTCTCATACTGTTCATCCTCTCTCTTCGTGTTTTCTGGCATTCCTCTTTGCATTCTTGAAGAAGCTCGTGCACTTCACTGCTGTTTCGTCCACTTTCAGCTCCTCCTTCACCAGGTATGCTGCCCAAACTTGCCTATTTCTTTCTGTTTTTGCTTCCGTTTGATTCATAGTAGTATGTATCTGTGTGTTTTCGCAAAACACTTTGCATGTCATGTTTCTGAAAAGAACTTCACATAAACACCACGAACTTGACGAAACAGCACGTAGAACACCTTTTTGATCTTGGCACATGCCCCAGCCGAACTAGGATAGTGTTTGCGCTATAGGTAGATCTTATCTGTATACAACCGAACTGGAACTTGTGCAAATCATAGTAACTCCAGTAGATCAACGGATTCTCACTAGCCGAAATGAGAACCCACTGAACCAGAAACTATTGATGCTGTCTAGGAGAACTAGAACCGAACTAGCACTTGCAACCCACAATAGTAGTTTCAATAGGTTGCCACTTGATTCTCCTTAGCCGAAATCAAAACTGACTGGAGATAGGTATTTCGGCCCAAGACCGAGCTAGGCCTCTAACCGAGCTTAGCTTCCGGGGCCAAGCCAGCTCTCTGAGTTCCAAAACCGAACTCAGAAAAACTGCCCCTTGAGGCTTAACCGAAGTAAGGAACCCTTTAAGTGAAACCAAAATAACAAACACAACGTGCCAACCGAGATAAGGAGAACCTTTTACAAGCCGATGTAAACAACTAAGCACCCTGTAGAGCCGAAATAAGACCAACCTTTCTTGCTTTATTTTTGTAGCACGGTCTTTGATCTGTGCTTGACTCCTTGTTTTTTCAACTTTGCAGACTTAGGCTGTCCAGGCACTCCCTCTGTGCGTCCAACCGGACCACTGAGCACGCTCCTCCAACCGAGATAAATTATTTTTTAACTTATAAAATAAATGGGGAAGTACAGACACTTGGTAGAAACCCCAGGCGGCCTAGCTGATTTCCGAGAACAATACAACATTCCAGCCGATGTAAATTTAAAACTAGCCAAAAAAGGAGTCGACCCATGGGACGAAGAAGGCTTTGTCCCATTCACCCTCCAATCCATAGTAGAAACCGGACTCAGATTCCCAGTCCAGCCACTAATTTGTGAATTCCTTAGACAAACCAGACTCTGCCCCACTCAGCTATCCACCAATACATACCGTATAATAATGGGCATAGCCGCCCTGAACCACAAAACCGGTCTAAACCTGGGTTTGGCCGAAATACTACATCAATACTCCATTGGCTCCAAAAATCAAGGCTGGTGCTACTATTTGAGAGTGCGCCGTGGCCGAGAAAAAATTATCAAACGTACACCGGACAAAGACGTCAATGATGATGATTTCTTCTGGGTTTCTGGGAACTTCGAGGACTTCCAAGCCCGAATCCCAGGCCGAAGGATAAACTGGAAGAAAGGAGAGCCCGGTATAAGTACTTCGGTTTCCATTTCGTCTTTCCCATGAATTTCATTAACATAGCAAGCCGGACTAACACTTGTCTTCTTTTGCTTTGCAGATAAAGCTCATCTCATCTCCAACTACAACTACCCCAACCTCGCCGTACTCCGTGCCGCACTCCGGGTGAAAGAAAGGAGTTGGGCAAAGCTTCTTGAATTCGAGCCGACCTACAGATACTCCGGTCGTCGAAAAGCAAAAGTCACAGATTTTCTCCTCGAGGACCCTCCAGCACCGGACCCAAACTTGCCCGAAATCGTCCTTGTGCGATTAACTCCTGAACAAAAGATGGCGAAGAAAAACAGAATGAGGGCCATGCTCATCGAAACAAACCCAGCCGAGGTACCACAGACCGGCCATTCAACCGAGGCCGTAGTGGCTCTTCCATCCCAACAGCCTTCTGCTTCGCGCCGAAACAAGCGTGCCCGGACTGAACAAACCGGGCCACGACTTGTCGACGAAGAGGAGAACGTCCTGCCACCAAACCCACCAGCAGTTATTCAACCGGACCCCCAGCCGGAATCATCGAACCGATCTGAAAACCCCCAGTGGGCTCCCCCCCTAGTCTTCAACAACCGGGCTATCGACGAGGGTGACTCCGTCGTCTCAGATAAGGATCACCTTCTGGCCTTCAACCTGGCCAGAGGTGTGTGCCTTCCGAAAGACATGGAGCACCATCAGAAGAAGCTCAACACCGAGCTCAAGTCACTTCGGTCTGCTTCGAAGTCCATGGTTGTGGTAAGCAATACTAGCCTTTCCGTCTTCAAAATTTGTCCAACTTCCATTTCGGTCAGCAACTAAAAAATTCACTGTACTTTGTGCAGGCTCTTCAAAAAACCACACTTGCACACCGGCAGGTGATGGAGCTTCGCAAGACCGCGAGGCAGGCCATGAAGGACGCCGTGGCCAAAGCTACCGAACTAAGGCAGGCCCAGAACAAGGCGGCCGAACTGGAGGCCGAGGTATCACGTCTCACCGGACTGGTTACCTCGGCTGAAGGTGATAAACAAAAGGCCGTGACCGAGGTAAAAGATTACTACCTGTGGGAGATGTCCCAGATGCAGACCAAACAAGACGCCGAGATAGCCCAACTGAACGCCGAAGTAAATAAGGGCAGAAAGGAAGGATTCAAGAAGGCTGAAACTGCATACGGCCTTCAATGTGGCGCTGCAAAAGACCTATTCTTCAAGTGCGGTTGGCGAAGTGCGGTGGAGAAGCTCGGTTGCACTCCTGACACCGACGCTTACAACGCTCCACCGTACTTTATTCCGGCCTCACTTAAGCAATATGCGGACGATCTTCAAAAGGCATTCCTTGAAGCGTCTGATGACGAAGAAGATGATGAAGATGATGACGACGATGAAGATGATGAGGGGGAGCCATCTCTGACTCCGGTTGTCACCGATCAACAAAACAATCAAGCAGCTCGGTTGGAGCCAACCGTGGATTTAACCAACGAGATACCAGCTAACTCTTCCCTGCCAGCGGATACCACGGTTCAAACCGGGCTCCCTCCTCAAACCGATCTCCAGGCGGCTGCTGAAGCGGAGCTCGATGCCGAACTAGATGCACTCCTAGGATGACTTGTATTTTTTGCTTCTTTTTTCTTTCTTGTATTTCGGTTTTGGGTGTCTGTAACCGGGCTACGGCCCCTCGTTTGTACTTCCTTTTGATTTGAATGAAAAAATCTTTCGACTTGCATTCCGGTTCTGAACTTGAATAACTTGTATTACGGTTATGAACTTGCTTGGTTGCCTATGTGACAAATTTGAATCTGCTAAATTACAACTGTGATCTCGGTTAGCTATATAACTCACTAGCCAACCACTCTTCAGCCGATATAACTTACTTTGGCTGAAGAGTACAAAGAGTTGGTTTAATCCAGCCAACCACTCTTCAGCCGATATATCCGATTTCGGCTAAAGAGTACAAAGAGTTGGTTTAATCCAGCCAACCACTCTTCAGCCGATATAACTTACTTCGGCTAAAGAGTATCAAGAGTTGGTTTAATCCAGCCAACCGCTCTTCAGCCGATATATCTGATTTCGGCTAAAGAGTACCAAGAGTTGGTTTAATCCAGCCAACCACTCTTCAGCCATACACTTACTTTGGCTGAGGAGTACAGAGTGTTGGTTTAATCCAGCCAACTACTCGTTTAGCCATTCCCATACTTTGGCTCAGTGTTAATTTAGCCATTCCCATACTTTGGCTAAGTGTTGTTTTGCCATTCCCATACTTTGGCTAAGTGTTGTTTTGCC
Organism: Camellia granthamiana; assembly: GCA_036172215.1. Classification (NCBI taxonomy): domain Eukaryota; kingdom Viridiplantae; phylum Streptophyta; class Magnoliopsida; order Ericales; family Theaceae; genus Camellia; species Camellia granthamiana. The sequence goes on along the minus strand of CM069906.1, from coordinate 82,632,557 downwards.
ATTCCCATACTTTGGCTAAGTGTTGGTTTAATCCAGCCAACCTCTAAGTTGGTTTTTCCGGCCAACTTAGAATAAAATGCTTGGTTATTCCGACCAAACGTCCTGCAGTCTGGATCCTTATCCTGGACCTAGGAAAGGTTGATAGTTGGGTATTCCGGCCAACTATGTTTACAATGCTACTACCTTACTAAAGCTACTTTCTATGGAAAACAAATATACTGAAAAGAATCGACTTGTTTTATTGAGAAAGTAGAAAAATTACACATACTCAAAAAAGAAAAAAGCTAAAAGTAAAATATCTTTGCCGTCCTCATCTTCCAAGTGGTATGCCCCTTTGCCTGCTAATCCGACCACTTTGTAAGGACCTTCCCAATTGGGCCCTAACTTGCCATCTCCTGGGACCAGTGTGTTTCCCATCACTTTGCGAAGTACCCAATCGCCAATCTTGAACTGCCTTGGATGTATTGTTTTGTTGTATTTTCTGGACAACTCTTGCTGATAGGAGGCGATGTGCACTAGCGCCTTTTCTCTTCTTTCTTCCGCCAAGTCAAGTTCCAATGCTATTGCTTCGCCATTTAGGTCTGGATCAAAGTTTTCACTCCGAATCGTGGGGAGGCCGACTTCTAAGGGGATGACTGCTTCCATGCCATATGCTAAGGAGAATGGTGTTTCCCCTGTTGACCGCCGCGGTGTGGTGCGATAAGCCCATAAGACATGAGGGAGCTCTTCCGCCCACTTGCCTTTGGCTTTCTCCAACCTTTTCTTCAATCCGTCCAAGACAACTCTATTTGATGCCTCTGCCTGACCATTTGCTTGGGGATATGCCGGTGTGGAGTTGTAAAACTCTATCTTGTATTCTTCGCAAAAGCCTTTGAAAATTCTGCCATCAAACTGAGTGCCGTTGTCTGAAATCAGTGCTTTTGGTATGCCGAAGCGAGTAATAATGTTCTGCCAGACAAACTTCTTCACATCTTTTTCCTTGATTGACGCCAAAGCTTCTGCTTCTACCCACTTTGTGAAGTAGTCTGTTGCCGCAAGAAAGAACTTCCTGTTGCCTGGTGCTGTTGGGAGCGGTCCCACTATGTCCAAGCCCCACATTGCGAAAGGCCATGGGCTAGTGAGAGGTAGGAGTTCTCTTGCAGGTTGGTGTATCTGATGCGCAAACTTCTGACACTTTTCACATTTCTTGACATACTTCTCCGAATCCGCTTGCATGTAGGGCCACCAATATCCTTGTGAAATAGCTCGGTATGCCAATGACCTTCCTCCTTGATGGCTGCCACAAACCCCTTCGTGTATCTCAAACAGGAATGCTTCTACCTTGCTGGGGTGGACACACTTTAAGTAAGGTCCTGAAAACGACTTTTTGTATAATGCTAAGGATGGAGAGAGCCAAAATCGTTGCGACTTGGCTCTTATTCTGTTTGCTTCTTTCTTATTTTCTGGAAGAGTGCCGTCTTTCAGGAACAGTATGATGGGGTCCATCCAAGAAGGACCTAACTCCGCACAACATACCTCTTCAGCTTCTGGGTCTTCAATACTTGGTCTGGGCAGATAGTCAATCAATAGTGGATGAGGGATGGAGGTATCTGCCATTGAGGCGAAGCCTGCAAGTTCGTCTGCTCTGCTATTCTCCTCCCTGCCAATTTGTTCTATTCTGACGACTTCAAACTTCTTGATCTCTGTCCTGACTAAGTCTTGGTACTTAGCCATTCTTTCATCCTTTGCTTCATAATCGCCCGAAATTTGATTCACTACCAATTGTGAGTCGCTGTAGACCATTAGTTCGGTGGCCTTCATGTATGCTGCTGATTTGAGCCCTGCAAGGAGCGCCTCGTACTCCGCTTCATTGTTCGATGCTGGGAAGCCAAGGTTGATTGCCTGCTCCACTACTAGGCCGTCTGGAGAGATGAGGACTATGCCAAGTCCTGCTCCATGTCGATTGGATGCCCCATCCACAAAGAGTTTCCACATCTCCCCAACGAACAACTTCCAACAGGTGGAGGGATCGGACGATGCCTTGGGGTCTTCCAGATTGCTAATGTCTTCTTCAGAGTCCATAGTTGCAGTTTGCCCCTTGTCTTCCGATGGGCCCAAGTCATTAGTCGCCAATGAATCTTGACTTGGTGTAGTAAGGTTGGATTCCTCCTCGCCTTTTCTACTCTGGTCTGCCTTGGGCGCTGACTGAGTAGCCTGTACTAGGGGTTGCGCTATTCCGGCGTCAATCTCCATCCCTAGTTTGGTTGTGTCAGTCAGGTCGATTGGGCAGACTTGGTGGCTTCCAGGAGTGAATTCTGCGACGAAGTCTGCCAAAGATTGGGCCTTTACCGCGGTTCTGGGTTGGAACTTTACATCATATTGTCCCAACTCTACTGCCCACTTCAAAACTCGCCCAGAAAAGTTGGCCCTCTCAAACAGAGCTTTCAATGGAAAAGCTGTGAGGACGACAATGGTATGGGCGTGAAAGTAGTGCGCCAATTTCCTGGATGCCATCATTAATGCCAGTGCTAGCTTCTCTAGAGGCAAGTACCTTGTTTCCGCTCCCAGCAATGTCTTGCTGACATAGAAGATGGGTAGGTGTTGGATTCCTTCTGCTCGAACTAACACTGCACTTACTGCGTGCTGAGAAACTGCCAAGTAGAGGAAGAGTTCTTCTCCAGGTTTGGGGGTAACAAGTAATGGTGGAGAAGACATGTATTCCTTCAGACTCGCCAGGGCTTGGTCGCATTCTTCGTCCCACTCAAACTTAGCTTTTAATGACTGAAAGAATGGACGCAATCTGTCTGAAGACCGGCTGATGAATCGGTTAAGTGCTGCTGCCATGCCAGTAAGGTGCTGCACTTCTTTCACTGAGTTAGGTCTCTCTAACTCCTGAATTGCTTTGATTTGAGAAGGGTCAGCTTCTATACCTCGGTTGGTCACCAAGAAGCCTAAGAATTTACCTGATCCTACTCCGAAAGCACACTTCGACGCGTTGAGGCGTAACTTATGCTTTTTCAGGATCTCAAACATTTCACTTAGGTCCTTGAGATGGTCACTCTCACTCTTGCTCTTGACCACCATATCATCGATGTAAGCCTCCATTGTTTTGCCTAACAATGGCTCAAACATCTTGGTGACCATTCGCTGGAATGTCGCCCCTGCGTTCTTCAGGCCAAAGGGCATGACCTTATAACAGTATAGTCCTCTTGGAGTGGTGAAGGACGTGACATCCTGGTTTGGTTCATGCATTGCGATCTGGTGATAGCCTCTATATGCGTCAAGGAAGCTAAGCCTGTTGTGACCAGCTGTTAGGTCCACCAGTTGGTCGATCCTTGGTAGGGGGAAGCTATCTTTGGGACATGCTCTGTTGACAGTTTTGTAATCGACGCAAACGCGCCACTTGCCATTTTTCTTTGGCACCACCACCGTGTTGGAGATCCACCTGGGGTAGTGCACCTCTCTGATTGCCCCTGCTTCTAACAAGTTTCCCACTTCTTCTGCCACTATCTCGGCGTGGTGGAGCGCCGATCTGCGGGTGCGCTGAATGACTGGCCTGGCAGATGGGTGGACGTTGAGTTGGTGGCAGATGAAGTTAGGATCAATGCCTGGCATGTCGTATGGAGTCCAGGCAAACACTTCGATGTTAGAGGTCAAAAACTCCAAGACCTCTAGCCTCTCAGTGCTAGACAACGACGAGCCAAGCAAGAAGAACTTATCCGGGTTCTTCTCGTCTATTCTGACCTCCACCAAGTCCTCCACTGCCTTCTGACTAGCCGCTTTGCCAACATCCGCGAATAGTTCATTACTCTCTGGTTCTTCAACCGAATGAACATATCCTTTGGCAGCGCGGCTCCCATTCGTTGCAACGAAGCACTGCTTGGACATAATCTGGTCCCCATAAACCTCCTCTATTACTTCGGTGTCGTTGGGGAACCTCATCACTTGGTGGTAGGAGGATGCTACCGAGCGCATGGCGTGCAGCCACGTTCTGCCCAAGATGATGTTGTAGGTGGATGGAACCTTTAACACCCAGAACTCCACTTGCTTTGTCACACTCCCTGCTCTGACTGGAAGGATGATTTTGCCGACTGGCCACTCCGGCATAGAATTGAATCCAATCAAAGGGGATACGGCTGGGGCTAAGTCCTTGTCCTGCAGCTTGAGTTGCTTGAAAGTTTCATAGTACATGATTTCACACGAACTACCTTGGTCAATCAGAATCCGCTTGACGTCAAAATCCTTGACTCGGAGAGTGACGACCAAGGCATCATTGTGTGGGCTATATATTCTGTCCAAGTCTTTATCTGAAAAGGACATGACATTTGTGGCTTCTGTCCTCCCCTTTTTGACTACTGGTTGGGCACTTAGCACTTCTCTCAAGTGCTCTGCTTTTTTGATTGAACCTCTGAGCTCGCATACACGCTCTGGTTCAAAGACTCCATGGATTACGTTGATGGTGCCTTGCGGTGGGGCGTCGTTCGGCATTCCATTGGGGAGGTTGTGGTCCTGTGGGGCTGGCTGCGCCCCTCCTTCTATGTATTTATCCAGGTGGCCCGCCGCTACCAACTCCTCCAGATGCTGCCTCAATGGCATACAGTTCTCAGTTCGGTGCCCCTTTTCCTTGTGGTAGGTGCATCTGGATCTGTCATCGTAGTCCTTCTGGGCCTCGCCAATCTTGGCTGGCCACTTGATGAAAGGCTCGTCTCGAATCTCACTAAGTATACGGTAGATTGGTTTTTTGAACACTGTGGTAATGGCGGTGCGGACTCTCAACCACCTCTTGTCCTGGTCTTCGTCATTATCTCGTCTGCCCCGTCCGTTTTTGTTTCGGCGATCTACCGTATTGACCTTTGCCGAGGTCTTCTTCTCTGGTGTTATGGTCGCGCCAGTCTTTGCTTTGGCGCGAGCGCCATCCTCTTCCACCCTGATGTGCTGATGCACTCTCTCCATCAGGGCCTCCATGGTAAGAGGTGGCGTCATAGTGATAGAGTCCCTCAGTCTATTCCCGACTGGAAGGCCTCTCTTGTACTGCGCGATGGCCAGGTTGGTTGGGCAATCCCCAATCTGGTTGAAGGTCTCCCAATATCGGCTGTTGTAGGACCTTAATGTCTCCTTCTCACCCATGTCGATGGAGAGTAACTGATCGATCTCCACCGGGGTTTTTGTGTTTGTTCTGAACCGCGTTACAAACGCCTCTGCCAGTTGCGCCCAGGAGGCTATGCTGCCCTCTGGAAGCTTTTCAAACCAAGTTAGGCCTAGGTCGCCGAGGCTTGAAGGGAATAGGATACACATCAGCACCTCATTCCGCCGGTATACAGCCATTACCTGGCGAAAGTGGCTCAAGTGGGTGTAAGGGTCCGTCTTCCCTTCATACGTCGTGAATTTCGGCTGTAGAAAGCCTGACGGTAAAGGCGCGTTCTCAATTGCTGGGACAAATGGTGAGGTCTGCAGCCTTGCCAATACTTTGTCCGTTGGTTCGTAGGCCGGGCGCGGTTGTGGCATTCCAACCTCGACGCTTCCATGCGTCCGAGGAGCCAACCGCTGTAAGGCCGAAACTCTATGTGGATCACGCGCCCTGGCATTCTCCCTGCATCGTGCCTTTTCTTCTAGCACGGCTCGTAGGTCGGATGACCTGGGTAACTCCGTTTGTCTGGACCTTGTTTGGTGCGTATGCGAAGGCCAGTATGTGCTTCCTTCCGTGTAAGACCTTTCAGATCTCACCCTCTCAGACATGGAGTGACGAGTTCTGGAAGATCTTGATTGCGTATCGCCTGTCCTGAGGCTTCTCTCTTCTGCCTGGGAGGGTGTAGAATTCCTACTACGACCTTCTGAGTGGCGAGGGGGCGTCTTGTTCGTGCGCCCCTCTCCTGTCGCCACTTCTTTTCTTTTCACCTGGCGTTTGAGAGCTTCCATGTCTGCTGCCATCCGCCGTATCAACTCGTCTTGTGCTTTGACGCGATCCTCCAAAGCCTGAGGATCAACCCTGCGCCTTTGTCTTTCTGGGCTTTGCGAACGAGAGGGATGAGGGCTGCTATTCCTCCTTCGTCCCCTTGCATCCCTTCTGGAATTTTGCCTTTGTGGTTCCAGGTTCGCCATGGGAGGGACCAAAGGTAGGCCTTCTCGCCTTGCACCTCCGTCTGGAGTTTGTCCGTCAATGGCGGACTGAGGCAGTTCTTCATTGTTGGCCATTGAATTTTGAGAGAAAAACACTTGATCAAGAGGTTGTTCTTGTCTGTTCTTTCCACAGACGGCGCCAATTGTACGGGAAAGAAATTCACCTTCTCGTATAATCCTGTTGATCAAGTCTGCGTTCCTCAATACGTCGTCGTTCCACCACCTGAAAACACAAACGTGAGCTGGCCGGCGGGGGTGTGCCGGAAACCTCTCCGATGCCTAAGTCAGTAAGCAAGACTAGAAGGCAAAAGCTCTGAGTATTCAGGAAGCAAAAATTGCATTACCCTGGCAAAGGTGGCATTGGTGAGCTTATATAGGTTTCGCGCGGCACAGTCCTAGTAGGACTCTAACTTCTCCATGCGAAGAGTCCTTCTAGAACTCACATTCCTCCATGCGTAGAGTCCTTCTAGGATTCATACTCTTCCTGGAAGATAATGCTTATCTTCAACACCCCCCTCACTGCATAAGCCAAGTGAGATGGCTTCATTATGGCCGAACTCCATCACAGCCGAAATACCCCTAGTCCGGTCTTTGCTTTGCTTCCCTTACACCGGTTTCCAATAACACAACCGAGCTAACCATAAGAGAGCTCAACCGGACTAGGACGTGGCCAAGCCGAACTAACAAGTCCGAACCGGTGTCACCATGCAACCGACCTAACATACAAGAACCGGTATAATTATACGACCGGTCTACCAACTGGAACCGGACTATCTCGATACTTGCCGCGACCGAAGTACGCATACCCATTTGGCAGCCGAACTACTCATACTCCTTTCTTACTGGGTATCTTCCATTCTTGAGCTTACTCCGGCCCAACACCTAGCTCGGCCCAATTTACGAATATAAATTACCCTCTCAATGGTAATTATTTCATTTTATTGTATTTGTTTTTTAAAAAAATTGATGGTCTATTTTTAAAAAATGCTTGTCATTTATTTTTCAAAGTAACAATGCTAAGTAGTTCAAAATTTTGTGGCTCAAATGGCTCAAATCACTCAAAGCAACGTCGTTTTGAGTGTAAATGAGTGTAAAACGATGTCGTTTTGACAGATTTGAGCCATTTGAGCCATAAAATTTTGGGTTACCAAACATTTTCCTTTTCAGAGACAAAAGCACAAAATAAAAATATTGTGATTATCACATCAACTTAATTTTTTTGTGAATGATATACATTTAGAGTACTATTTAAAACAATTCAAAATTTCAAAATAGGACCCATAGGAGCAGATAAGCTCAATCCACAAAAAAAACGATCATCTAATATTGAGAGAAACTTTTAACTTTTATTTTTAATTTTTAACTTTTAAGCTTTATTTGAAAATATGCTATTTTAGTAATTTTTTATTTTTTTGTTAAAATATGAGTTAAAAAGTAGTATATTTGGGATAATTTTTTTTTTTTTTGGCTCTTAACAAAAAAAACATGAAAAAAAAAAAATAAAAATAATTTTTTGACTTTTTTTATATAGTTTTGTTCACTTTTTGACTGTTTTTTTAGTGAGAAGCTCCATCAAACACATTGATGCTTTGGGTGGAGTACAAAGAGCAAAAAATGGAGTGCTCATATCAATTCCATTCAAATACTTGCCTTCCCCGCTTTACTACCCAACCGTCCATTTCCCTCAAATCAACGGCTCAAATCATTCCCAAAGAAAACCCCCAAATCATACACAATCTATCTTTCTTTCCCTCTCTCCTCTTCACTTTCCCAGCTTCTTCAAGCCTCAGCTATACTATAACATTCTGTTTTATTGTATTTCCTGCAAGATTCTTGCATTTTCCGGGAAAATTTTTGAACTTTACTGCAATTCAATCGGTTCCAGAAACAGGGTTATAAAGAAAACCACCACAGGGGCATGTTTGGACAGTGAGATTTGAATTAGAATGCCTGTGTCAACTAGGTCTCAGATCACAAACCCAGAACTGGATGAGCAAAATCAAGACTCTAGAACCAGATTGAGGACAGATCAAGAAGAGACTACCCACATGGGTTTCCCTATGAGAAACCCACACCATGGTTTGAAAGAGAAGATGAAGGCTCTGACCCTCTTGTATGAGCAGCAAAAACGAGCCTCTGCAGCTCTCAAGAACCCCCCGCCGCAGCCGCCGAGGTCCGAGGATCGCCGGCTTTCGACTCATCCGAGTGTCGACCTTCTCGGTCCCGGCAAGAGAGGACAGAGAAAAGAGGCAATAGAATCTAAACAGAACCATGTGATGAGAGAGAACACAATTCCTAATCACTCTACAGTCACAAGAACTTATGTTTTGCCTCAGCCTCCAATTGATGATGCCAAAGAGAACGATGTGGTGGCGGCGGCGGGCTGTGGAGTCGATCGGATTGTTGGGTTTTCATGCCCGAGAAAGGCGGCGGTTGTTTCGACAACAGTGGCGAGGAAGCTCTCGATGGGGTCCAAGAATGTGCAAGAATTGGAGAATGTTGAAGAGAAACAGAGCAATTTGGAGAGACAGAGCACAATTGGGAGTCGAATTCTTGTGTTTGTGAGGCTTAGGCCTATGGGGAAGAAGGAGAGAGAAGCTGGATCAAGGTGTTGTGTGAGAATTGTGAACAAGAGAGACCTTTATCTGACTGAATTCGCCACAGAGAACGATTATCTCCGGCTGAAAAGACTTCGCGGGCGACATTTCACCTTCGATGCCTCGTTCCCGGACTCAACTTCTCAACAGGAGGTTTATTCAACCACGTGAGTTTGAATTTTTTTTCTGTTGATCTTTTAATTTTGTTCTGGATATACATAAACTGAGTCCAATTATAGTATAATTTCACTAGTCTTTGCTACAGTTCTTCTACAGTTTTGATTTTTAGGATGTGTTTGGATCATGGATTTGGGTAGGGATTTGAAAAAAGAAAGGAAAAATGTGGGTAAAATGTGAATGAAATATAGCTACTAATCCATGATCCAAACATAGCCTTGAGGAAAGATTGTGCTCTACATAATCTTTGGTGGTAATGTTGTTACTTATCATTTTAGTACTACTAGCTTTCAAGTTGTGTTTGTCACTTACTGGGACTCTATCGCAATGTTTGTTTCCTTGGACTAGCTTACATGAGAGACTATTAGGCTTGGGATTAATAATTCTGAAATTACACAATCTTATCCTATCTCATGTTTGTTAGGAATCACTGAACCTCGCTTAATCCCCATTTTGTATCCTACGCCCGGGATGACGGGACTCAATTTTCCTCCATGTGTGAGATGTACAATTTCCCCATATGGGAGATATTTCGGTCAGGAGGATTGTCAATCCAAATATCCACTTGTGTATCCAAACATGTGATTCACGATTGATTAGTATAAATAGTCCAATCCCATGACCTAAAACAACCTATGTGTTTTGGATTAATCAATAGCCCATGCTTGTATATAACCCAAACCAAACTAAATCAAACCAAGCCTTAAGTCCCATCAAATGGGGTCGGCTGCATGAATCATTCTTCTTTATTCGACTCTATCTAAGGCTATTTCTTTAGTCAAGTTAAGGAGATTCATATCTCTATTTCCTACATTAGTCCACGTCAATCTAGGTCTATCCCTTCCCCTGATACTACTATCTACCGTCACTGTATCACATCTCTTCACTACTGTCTCTGTTGGTATCTGTTATATATGACCAAACCATCTCAATCTATTCTCTCTCAACTTATCTTCTATTCGTACTACTCTTACCCATTCTCGAATATACTCATTCCTAATTCTGTCTTTTCTAGTCTTGCCATACATCCACCTTAGCATCCTCATCCAAACTACATTCATCTTATCTACATGTTGTTTCTTAGTTGCCCAACATTCTGTCCCATACAACATCTCTGGTTTAACAGCCGTTCTATAAAACTTCCCTTTTAATTTAGTGGGTACTTTTTTTATCGCTGCTTGTATATAACTCATCTCCAAGAGAAAGTTTGTTGCTTATATTGATTTTCCCCTAAAGGCAAATTTGATGTTGCACAACCCTAATGGGACCAAATTCTCTGCTACATCTTTAAATTGTTAGAAGAAAATATGAGCTTTCTATATAAAACTTTTGCTTCAAGATATTCTATCTTTAACAAAATATAGACAATTCAAATTCATTATTGGTTTCTAAAGTTATTTCTGTTTTTTTTTTTTCCTTTCTCTGAGCCGTAGTAAGTAGCTCATTATTTGATTGTCAAGGAAAATTTCAACATATCTGTGCAAAATGATTTTCCAGAACTGCAGAACTTGTGGAAGCGGTTTTACAAGGTAGGAATGGATCGGTATTCTGCTATGGTGCCACAGGAGCTGGAAAAACGTACACTATGTTGGGTACGGTGGAGAATCCAGGGGTGATGGTTTTGGCAATTAAGGATCTTTTCAACAAGATTAGGCAACGGAGCTGCGATGGAAACCACGTAGTTCACCTATCCTATCTTGAAGTCTACAATGAAACTGTCAGAGATTTGCTTTCTCCAGGAAGGCCACTAGTCCTTAGAGAAGATAAACAGGTCTACTTCAACATTGTGCAACATCAATTCTTATAATGATTCCTCTATTGATTTTGTGCATTAGGCTATTTTCTCTTAGGCTATGTTTGGATCATAGATTTGAGTAGGGATTTGGAAAGGGCAAGAAAAAGGTAAATGTTGCCATTTCCAAATCCCTATCCAAATTTCTGATCTAAACACAACTTTTAAACATTCTGCATTTGTTACATTTCAAGTTTATTTTTGAATCGACAAATTAAGCCAAATTTTAAAAATTTTGAACGATAACTGAGAGAAAATGGCTTGAATATCTCAGGGGATTGTGGCAGCGGGTCTTACTCAATACAGAGCTTATTCCACGGATGAAGTAATTTTCCTAATTTCGTTCTGTATGGCATGTGTAAGGTTACAGTCATATTCGCTGATAAAAAGATTTAACTGTTTGGTTTTTGTTTAAATCGTGACAGGTTATGGCATTGCTTCAACATGGAAATCAAAATCGAACCACTGAACCAACTCGTGTCAACGAAACTTCTTCACGTTCCCATGCTATTCTGCAGGTAGTTGGAAAGACCATCTTAGTTTCTTATTACTTTTGGTTTTTTACTAATGCCCTTAACTATAACCTCAACTCTATTTATTGGTTTGAGCAACATATGATTTATTTGAAAGTCATATTTGAAATGAACAACTCATAAAAAGAAACTTTGTTTCTCTCACTTTGTCGATTCAATGCCTCTGCTATTCTAAATTTTTATTTTCTTAATGGTTTGTTATGTTAAAATTAGGTTGTGGTTGAATACCGAGTTAAAGATGCTTCAAATAATGTTGTCAACCGGGTGGGGAAGCTGTCGCTTATTGATCTTGCAGGCTCGGAGAGAGCTCTTGCTACTGATCAGAGAACACTTAGATCACTTGAGGGTGCTAACATTAACCGATCACTCCTTGCACTGAGCAGTTGCATCAATGCCCTTGTCGAGGGCAAGAAACACATCCCTTACCGCAATTCCAAGCTCACCCAACTGCTCAAGGACTCTCTAGGGGGAGCTTGTAACACAGTGATGATTGCCAATATCAGTCCAAGCAATCTCTCATTTGGTGAAACTCAAAACACCCTTCATTGGGCTGACCGAGCCAAGGAGATCCGGACCAAGGTTTATCCTCTAAGCTCTTCTTGTTCTTGTGCCTTCAAAACTTATGCATTATTGCCATTGCAGCATTTGCATTCTCACTTGTAGTATGCATTGCCTTTTAACTCTTATCTATACACCTGTGTTACATTGACAAGAGTAAGGGTGTGTGATATGTGTCTTGACACTTGTTCCCCATTTATACACTTGGATCTTCTAATTTTTTTATGATATTTGAATAAGAAGAAACTCATATTTGTTAGTAAAACAAACATTTCTAGCCTCTCACATGTATGAAAGATGGAAATTTTATATTTTCCTTAAATTCTATTTAATTTGAAGTACATTTCTACATAATTTGCGACGTCTTTTTGTTTATTTATATAATATCATGACACATTCCTGTACCCATATCTAACTTTTGGATATATATCCCAATATCCTGAGGTTTAGGTTTATGAAGATCTTACACTTGATACTCGTACTCGAGTCCATATAACATAGCCCAATACCATTCTTTCTTTTTTAATAATACTGTTTCCTCCTTCACTTTTAAAATTTTCGAACTTCTGTTGAAGTTTCCATTTCATTAATTCAGCACTTGCATCCTATACAATTACAGACATGTGATGCAAATGAGGAAATCCAGCAAGTACCCGAATCTGAAGCAGATCAGGCCAAGCTATTGCTCGAGTTACAGAAAGAGAATCGCGAATTACGAGTTCAATTGGCACACCAGCAACAGAAGCTACTAACTTTCCAAGCACAATCCTTGGCAGCAAATGCCTCACCAGCCCCTTCTACACTCACCTCTCACCTTTCTCCTCCCCCTTCTTCCACCCAACCAAATGAAAAGCGAAAAACCAGAACAACTTTCTTGGCCGGGACTTGTTTCACACCAGAATCAAGGAAAAAGGGGGCGGAGGAGAGAGTTAAGGAGCTTCGTGGGACTGTGAAGGCATTGGAGGTGGAAATTGAGAGAATGAGAAAGGATCATGCATTGCAGATAAAGAAGAAGGATGATTTGATTCATGAAATTTCTCAAAAAGGCGCAAAACCAGCGACAGAAGTGAAGAGGGTTGTCACAAGGGCGAGCTTGCGGCCAAAGAAGCAAACTGAGGGCGAGTTGAAGAGTCCAAGTCATAGGTTTCTATCTCCAGCGCCAACAGCAAAGAAACGTAGTTTTTGGGACTTAACACCGGCTAATAGCCCATCAGTTGTCACATTGGATGGAAGGAAAACTAGAAGCCATGTCAATTATGAACCCGCAGCAGCTCCTTCCATGCTTCTTCAGGTACGGTGGTGTTATTTTCCCTCTCAACTTTTTCTTTTGTTTTTGGAAATTGTGGAGTAAAGATTCATGCACGTACTCATGCATAAAAGGATGGACTCAAGATGGCGAGCACATATATTAGCAAAAAAATTTGGAAAAAATGAATTAGAACATAATTTTCTACTGGCATAAAAAGTGAAAAAAAAAAAATCAAAACATAAAAAAAAGAAAAGAAAAAAGAAGCATATGTTTTGTATTCATGTTGAGTTATAAAAAAATAAGAACCGTAAATCAATCTATCTACTAAAGTGAGGCGTCTTGATTTGCATAGTCTAGTTTTCACAATTTTCATGGCTAAAAATGCACGTTCTGTTGCAATTGATAAAGTCATATAAGACAAATCAATATATTAATAAGAGGATAAATTGTAAACTTTCTTATTTGTCCAAGTTTTTAAAATTACACTTTGATTCACGTATTTCATAGATTTAGAGGAGGCTACCACTTAATTTTTCTAAAAAACCTATGTGTGGTGAGCTTATATGCTTTTTAGATATTTGATAGCTAATACTAGTATAGTAAAAGGGTTTTTTGAAATTGTAAGGGAGGCGATCACCCTACTTGCCACCCCCTAGGTCCATCCTTGCATGCTGTGAAAAGTCTGAAATATACACATATGTGTTTGTATGCGTATGAATCACAACTCAAAAAGGGAAAGATTAGAGGTGCCCTGCCCATTAAAACTTTTTTTCTTTCAACTTGGAAATTTTCTCAGACCTCTCTATCTCACTCTATTTAAAGTATGTTGTTGAGTTGTTCCCTCCTTCTACAACCGATGCAGCTTGCATATCCATGTTTCTAGTTTGTGTTCATGTTTGGACCACACTTCACTAATTACGTCATTCAGCCAGGTTTTGCTCGTCAGAGGCCTGCCTGAACTTTTGAAGCTGTAAACATGGAAAAAGAGGAAGAAATGGAGGGAGAGATCAAGTGACAAGTGATTGAAGAGGGAAAGGAAATTTCATTAATTGGTACTTGTTCTTCCTTGCAACATTCTCTCTGCTCGAGATGGTTGTTTGACATGGAAGATTGTAGGCTTGTGTTTCTAATTATGTTATTATTCTTTGATGTGTTAATTTCTCTAAGTAAGCTCACCAATGCATAACCTATGAGCTTGTCTAGCTAACAATGCCTTGTTCCTAACTATTGGATTTGGGGTGATTGGCATACACATTGAAATTGAAATGATATTGTTTCATTTGTTTTCTTTTTTCCAACAACATTTATATTGTTTAGCAGTTTTTTAACACTCGGATGGGAATTAAGATTGAATAATTTTGATAATTTCCTTTTCAATATTTGCCCATTTGAAACTTTTGAAGGAGATCATTGTTGTTATGTGAGATGAACTTTCCAAACCTGTTGAAGTGTAAATATCTGTTGAGAAACTTGTCCACATAGCTTAATGTCAAGCACTATCTCCAATATAACAGTTCTTTGTCAATATCTATTGATAGGGTTATGCTAAAAAAAGTCCAGTGCTATTGTGAGAGAGAGAGAGAGAGAGAGAGAGAGAGAGATTAGCAATGGATAATATATGATAAGGTTAGAATCCCATTGTGCTTTGTTATTATCTATTAATCAGCTCAATGCTATTGTGTGTGTGTGTGTGTGTGTGTGTGTGAGAGAGAGAGAGAGAGAGAGAGAGAGAGAGAGAGAGAGGGAGGACGTCCATGCTTCTTGAAATAGAAACACTACTGCAAGTTCTTCATATGCCATGCAAATCTCCAAAATACCCCAATCTTCAAAAGGATAAATGTGGTGCTTTAGCATTGGTTTTCCATCTGGGAAATAGATTAGCAATGGATAATATATATTTAGTTCATTTCATTCATTTGAGAATTTAGATAACAATACTTGTAACAATCATAACAATATGTTCAATGGAACAACTTCAAGTAAATAACTATAGATTGAGAAAAGCGATGCATGTCCAGAGAATATTTATGTATAATTTTTTTTTTCTAGAATTATTTGATGTTTTCAGCCATTTTGTAAAGGGTTCATGGTGGTTGAGATTTCATCATTCATCTACTCCATTAATTTTTTCTAAATATTTTAGAAATTTTATACTAAATGACTATGGTGGTGTTTGGCAAGAAGGTTTGGGTGGGTTAGGGGTTAAAATAGCCACAAAAAACAAAATAGGCTATTTTAACCACAAAAAACAAAATATCAAATCCAACCCATAATCATTACAATCCTCTCTCACAAAAAAAGTCAAAAAAGTCAAAAAGCCAAAAAGTCTTTCCCAAACCAGGCTAAAATAGCCAAAAAGTCAAAAAGCCAAAAAGCCAACCCACTTCTTAAACGGAGGCTATATATTGTTGATAAACTAGACCTTTTCATCATATCATGTGCTTTTTTTAGTCATTCTTTTAGCACTAGTCTTAATTGCACTAATCTGCAGATGATGTTCTACTAAAATAATACTACTAATGAGGATAATGATTAATACACAAGTATTTTGGCTCTACTCAGAGTTTTTTTTTTTTTTTTCCCTCTATATTGTGGGACTCAAATGTATGAGTGGATGTTATGATTACAACCATTAATCTTATAAACAAAAAGTAATGTTATACAAATTAATAAATTATATATATATATTTGCTCACAAATGTGGCCGTTGAGTTGTCCTTTGATATTATTCTCATGAGTTTTATTTCAAACAATAAAATTTCAACACCTACGAGTAAGAGAAATATGTAAAATTTATTAATTTTCAATACATTTCTTATTAATAAATATAAATAAGAGTCAAAACATCTCTTAATAAACACAAATAGCATATGGGAACATGTTTTAGTCCTCAAATGGTCCAAGTCCAAATAATTGATAATTGAATGATCATGATTCTAAACTTCTCTTTCAAGTCACATCTTGTTTGATAAATTTAAATTCAATAGGTTCCACAAAAAGAAAATTTGAACATAAAATATTTGAGGGGAAGGTATAGTCATTATTTATTTAAGTAATCATCTCGTTTGTGATTTTGTAAAAATTTTTGGTAATATGCCTATTGATTTGGTTCGAAATTTGGACAAGAATTGGAAAACGTAGTCTTAATTAAAAAAAAGGATAATGCAATACATAAGACTTCTGTTAATGCTAGGTTTAAGAAAATCAAATTGTATATAATTTTACCTTTATTTTTGAAAAAAAAATTGCAAATCAAACTCGTGCCACTAAGATGCTAATGATAAGTTTTTGTAATTTTTAAAAGGTAGTAGTGGAATTAAATGCAATATCAAAGTAGTAGAATTAAATGGATGAGGCATGAACCATGACTATATATTTGCTTACACCGTGTTAAGAGGGAAATCTTCTTCTACCTCCTCCTCCCAATTTCCTTTTGATTTACATTCTCTCAACAAAAATCTATGTAGGACTACTTTAAACACTCACTAGTGCTTTAATAAAAAAATTGACCTCACTAACTCTTATTAGAGTTCCAATAAAATTGGCATTGTACTTTGCTTTTCATTTTTGGCTTATCCCACGAGTAAAAAACTAATACATTAGTTAGATGCATGTTAAGTAAGAATTGTTTTTTTTTACTTTTAGTTTGATTTATTTTTAATTTTAGAATTTTTTAAAAAAATAATGTTAAATTTCTTTACCTTTTAGATATTTCTGGACTAGACAATCTTAAAAATTTTAAAATTAAAACTCTAAAATACACATAAATGGGCCAAGTTTTGTAAATTTTTTAAAAAAATAAAATTTGACTTGTTTTCTTTTTTATTGATCCTTTTTTTTTTCCAAAATTTTAAAATTTAAATTTTTTTTAAGAATCATCTAGTTAAGATAAATCTAAAAAGTAAGAAAAAAATGAACCCAAAGTAGAATTTTTTTTCAGAACAGATAAAAAAATAAACCAGAAAGATAAACTGACCTTTTATTTCAACCAAATGAGCCAATATTTGGGAACTCAACATTATGACCAACATTAATGAATGAGCAAAATGGCTACCTAACATTCTCCTACTTGCATCTAAAATTCTATTAAATTTTTTCCCCCTCCCAAATGCATGTCCCCCAAAGGAATGGTTAAATTATGCTATCAAAAACTATAAGTAAGTGCAGGATAGCGCATTAATAATACTCTAACTATCATATTTGGTAAGAAAACGTCTGATATCTCTACTCGATAAAGTCTTTTTTTTAAGAATCAAAATACATAATATATATCTAACCTATTTTAAAAAGTATGAAAAAAAAAAAAAAAAAAAAAGTCACTAAACAACTGGGCGAGTAAACCTATAACAAATAACAGATGATAAAATAAGAACTTATTGAAACTAGAGCATTGATAGAGACCCCCTCCAATCATCACCCCCACAATTCCCATACACACGTGGTGGGTGGTGATTGGAAGAGAAGGAAAAAAAAAAAAAAAAAAAAAAGCAAAAGAAAAAGTAGCCAATCAAAAAAGAGAGGGGGTCAAATGGGGTGAAGGGAAAGGGGGTCTTAAACATTTTTGTTGAAACTAATACACTTTAAACTCGACTGTGACAAGATTTGAATTCCCAATATTCTCATATCCATTGGGCTACAAGCCATTGACTAGGCCAAGTCATCAAATATGCGAATGTGAAACAGAGTGAGTTCATATAGCGAGTGTTATTCAATTGGTTTTTAAAGCTTTATTAGCCTACATTGATTGGAGTCATTATAGAGAAAAAGCAAAGAGTGGCCTAAACTTTAAGTCCAGCAAACAACTTTTGACACTTTGAATAATAATGAGTATATGATCCAAAAGAAAAAAAAAAAAAAAAACACACACACAACCTCGATTGCTGTGAACCTAATCTTACTAATTGATCCTTTTTTGTTCCTAGCTGTGATCCACACCTCCCTCTAAAATGGCCCCTCTCTCTCTCTCCTCTTTTACTTTTCCAAAACAAAAATTTAAAAATTAAAAAAATCCAAAGCCTGAAAACAAGGAGAAGTAATATATATCATAAGGCTTGGGTCCATAAAAACCACTGCCTAGCTCCATGAGTGTGATTGTATTATATATCATACTAGAATATTACTGTGCTATGCACGGATTGTGTTTATAATTATCTATATATGTAAATTATGATTTTTAAATATCTTCTTTTTTTCTTTTTTTAAATTATATTAAAATTTAATATTTTGATAATGATCATACTAGCCTATCACTCGTGCTATGCACGGGATAATTATAAATATTTATATTTGTTTTAATTTTTTTTAATATATAAATTATGTTTTTTAAGATTTTTTATAAAAATAATTTAACAATCTTATCACTAACCATAGTGTATATAAGAAATTAAAAAGGGTACTGCAGTAACTATGCACGGGTTGTATCTATAATTATTTGTATGAGGGGATTTTAAATGCTAATTAGGGATTTTGACCAAATCAATAAATGCGGGCATGTGGATTGAAAAAAGTTAATAAATGCTGATCAAGGGATTTTGGCCAAATCAATAAATGCTGAGGTTTTTCTTTTTTAAATAAAAAATTTAGAAAATTAAGATTGAGATATTGAAGTTCCTACAAGGCTTGGGGTTTAGAAACCCCATTTTCCTTAATATATTTACAATTATCTATATATGTGAATTGCGATTTTTAAATATCTTTTTTTTTTTAAATGTCTTCTTTTTTTCCTTTTTTATATTATATTAAAGTTTAATATTTTGATAATAATCATATGTGTTGGACTTTTTAAGAATTTTTTTTATGCTTGTTCTTAATGCATTAAAGTGTTATTATGAGGGATAATAATCATATGTGTTGGATTTCAAAAATTTTTTTTTATGATTGTTCTTAATGCATTAAAGTGTTATTATGAGGGTGACTTAGGAGTTACGAGAAGTTAATAAATGCAAAGGTTTTTTTTTTTTAAAATAAAAAAATCAAGAAATTTAGATTGGGAGATTGGAGCTCCCACAAGGCTTAGGGTTAAAAACCCCATTTTGCTTAATATATAGTATAGATGTGTTAGACTTTTCAATGAATTAAATGTCTTTTTTTTATTATTAAATTATATTAAAGTTTAATATTTTGATAATAATTATATGTGTTGGATTTTTCAAGAAATTTTTTGTATGCTTATTCTTAATGCATTAAAGTGTTATTATGAGAGATAATAATCATATGTGTTAGGACTTTTCAAGGAATTCATATGTGTTGGATTTCAAAAAAAAATTTTATGCTTATTCTTAATGCATTAAAGTATTATTATGAGAGTAAGACTTGGGGATTAGGAGAAGTTAATAAATGCTAAGGTTTTTTTTTTTTTTTTTTTTTAAATCAAAAAATCAGGAAATTTAGATTGGGAGTTTGGAGCTCCCACAAGGCTTGGGGTTAAAAACCCTCTTTTGCTTAATATATAGTATAGATTAGTGGTAGTTTGTGCTATGCACGGGACTTTATAAATTAAAAAAATATATTATAATTATTTTGAAATAATTTAATATTTTATCTTGAAGTATATATGAAATTTATAAGTTAGCTTTTATGCTTGTAACTTTTTAAATTATTAGTTTAAAAAATTTAAAAAAATATACATATAAATATATTTAGTGTAATTTTGATAATTTGTATTAAAAACAATTAAACCTGATTAAATGAAATTAACTGAGTTATGACATACCTATTCTTGTTATAAAAATATACAAATTTAAAAGTTATAATTAAAACAAATATGTAATTTTATTATTAAATATGAAGTGAAGTGATATTTAACAATAATTAATATGATGTTTCTATTATTAATCTAATAATTTAAGTTATATTTCTTTTGATTTCAATTTCATAACTAATAATAATTTATTTCAATTATTTCTAGTCTTTATGAATAAGAAAGTTTCAAAATATTTTCAAACTTTCATTATTTTTTTTTATCTAATTTGATTTTAAATTTGAATAAAATTTTTGATTTGATATGAATTATTTTAATTTTTTCATTAAATTTATATCAATTTTAAAAGAACTTTCATTCTTACCCAATTTTTTTTCTTTTCACCAATTTTGATGGAAAAAACAATAATTTTCAACGTTTCATCTTTTTAAATTTTTATCAAATTATAATTTGATAAAAAATATATATTAAGGGTTGAAGATTCTCTTAATTGGAATTATAGTGAAATAACATCTTGAAATAGTCAAAATTTGAGTATATGATTGGTTGAAATGTATGATTTGATTAATTCTCTTCTTATATTTATATTATTATAAATTGGATTATGGAAAAAAATTTGGAGTGTCAAATATTTTCCATTTGTAAATATCTTACATATTGAAAAATGAGAAAAAAAAAGTGTAACTTTTTGATATGTGTTTATCAGTTTTGTTTGATGGACACAAACAATTGATGTTTCAATTTAAAAAATTAAAAAGTAAAAAAAAAAAAAAAATAGATTGGGTTCTTGAGAGATAAAAGAAACTATCTAACTCTTCTATATACTATTAAGATGGACTATTTCAATTCAAAAAATTAAAAAGTAAAAAAAAAAAAATAGATTGGGTTTTTTAGAGATAAAAAAAATCATCTAACTCTTCTATATACTATTAAGATGGACTATTTTAATTACATAAAAAAATATAAATTATATTTAGATATTATCCCTATATATTATGCTATTATATACAACTATAGTTGTAACAAATTAATTATAATATATATGAAAAGTTATATTAAGCTTTTATTTTCAATTAATTGAATTATAATTAATAAACTAACAAATTGCAGTAATGGTCTAATGAGATAGAAAGAGAATAAAAATAAAGAACACAATGATATTTAGAAATTTTAAATTTGCCTAGTTATACAAAAATCTAATGTTATAGTAAAATTTTGAATTCTCAATAAATTTTCACATTTTTTATAAAGTAAAATGACAAAAAACATTAAAAAAAATTTGATACCCATTTTTTTAACTTCAATTTTACAGTCTTCACTGAAGAAAACAAAATCCGATTAAAATTCTTAGCATGTAACGGACATAGATACTTCGATTGCAACCATAATCACTAATAATTCTTCTCTACAATGCAAACCTGTAAACAAACACATAAATCTCACTAAAACCGAAATCAAAACCAAAACCAAAACCAAAGCAACAATAGAGAAAGAGAATCACACAAGGGGAAAAAAATTAAAAAATAAATAAATTTATAGTGGGAAAATATTACCTCTAACAACTTAAACCTCACATAACCCAATCCGTTAGCTCTTCTGTCAATGCCCGCGAAGTTTAGGAGTTAAGATGACTAATAAGATTATTCTTCAAATAAGACTTGAAAATTGATTAATTTGTCTCATTAAGTGATTTAAAATTTGATATATATACATTAGAAAAATAGATAATTATATTACTAAATCATAATTCAAATGTAGATATTGTTATTTTTTTTTAGATCGATATCTAAATTCTTATCTTTTTTATTTTTGTGTGGTTTCTATTCATGGGTTTTTTTTTTTTTTTCTAATTTATTTAAGATGAAGTTGTGGGTATCTATTTTTTTTTAATTTAATTTATCTGTGGTTTCTATTTATTTTTAAGTATTATTATTTAGGTAAGTTATGATGTGAGTTAGATATGTGATAGACATGTGAGTTTTATTGATTTATACTATAATGGTGGAAGATATTTTCAAATTAGATTTGTTTGGATAAACTTTAAAAAAATTTGAAATTTAAAATTGGATATTGAGATGCAAAAGAAAGATTTTAACCAAATAAATAAAAATCAAATTTATTAATTTTATCTGTTTGTATATCTGATTTTTAGTTTTTTTTTTTTATGTTATAATATAATATATAAGATATAGATAGATATCTACAACTTTCATAAAAAAATATTATCTAATTTTTTAGAGAAAAGAGAAGGAATGCAAGTTTTAAATTTTGTTTTAGATCCATATCTAAATTCTTAACTTTTTTATTTTTGTGTGGTTTCTATTCGGGGGGTTTTTTTTTTTATAATTTATTTAAAATGGAGTTGTGGGTATCTATTTTTTTTAATTTAATTTATCTGTGATTTCTATTTGTTTTTAATTATAATAACATAATTTAAGTAAGAATTCAAATTTGAAATTTTATTTTAAAAATATAAAATTAATTTATATACCAATCATATTGTAACACGTATTAACAAAAAATTAAACAAAATAAAAATAACTTATATATTATGGGATAAATCATTATAATTTTAAATTTAAATTAATGGAATGCTTTCCATATTTTGGGGTTGTTTGGGATTTCCATATTTAGGAGTTGCTTGGAAAGTGCAAAATTAGTATACTTTTTGACTTTTTATGAAAAAATGTGAAATATGGATTGGGTTTGAAATTATGTGGTAGAGAGATGATGTGACTCAAATAATAAGTGATGTGGCCTAAATAAGATGATTGTGACTCAAATAATATGATGTGAACTACTTAGTGCCTCTTAAATTTGAATTTTGAAATGGATTCGTATATTTTCTATTTTTTATTTTATATATTTGATATATTTTCCATTTGAAAGTCACAAACTAAGAGATATTGGAACTCCCACAAGACTTGTGGTTAGAAACCCCCTTTTACTTATATAATATACAGATAGATATATAAATTTAATAAGAATTTATATTTGTTTTAAATATTTTTTTTAATATGCAAAATTATTTTTTTTAGATTTTTTATAAAAATAATTTAACAATCTCATCACTAACCATAGTGTATGTGAGAAGTTGGAAAGGGTGTAGCAGTGGGCATGAGAGAAGACAAAAAGGCTTGTAGGTTGGGAGAGTCAATAAATGCTTAGTTTTTTTTTTTAAATCAAAAAATTAGAAAATTAAGATTGGGATATTGGAGCCCCCACAAGGCTTGTGGGTTAGATAGATAGATAGATAGATAGATAGATAGATATAGATATTCTAGTATATAGGAAAAGTTGAAAAGAGTGCTGCAATAAATATGAGAGAAGTCAAAAATGTTATTGGTTGGGAGAAGTAAATAAATGTTGAATTTTTTTATAAAAAAAAAAATCAAAAAATTAGAAAATTAAAATTGGGATATTTGAGCTCTCATAAGGCTTATGGGTTAGAAACCTTCTTTTCCTTATATAATACTAGCCTATCACCCGTGCTATGCACGGGATAATTATAGATATTTATATTTATTTTAGATTTTTTTAATATATAAATTATATTTTTTAAGATTTTTTATAAAAATAATTTAACAATCTTATCACTAACCATAGTGTATGAGAGAAGTTGAAAAGGGTACTGCAGTAACTATACACGGATTGTATCTATAATTATTTGTATGAGGGGATTTTAAATGTTGATCAGGTGATTGTATCAATAAATGCAGGCATGTGGATTAAAAAAAAGTTAATAAATGCTAAGTTTTTTATTTTTTATTAAAAATTTAACAAATTCAGATTGGGATATTGAACCTCCTACAGGCCTTGGGGGTTAATATAGCGATCCCGGGTTTACCCCTATTGTATAGTAATCCGGACATGTGTCCGTGGATGTTGGTAGTTGAGTATTGTCTTGTTTACATCCTTTCTTGATTTATATTTGAGTTATAGGATGTGTTGGGCAGGTTTGTTACAGGTTGATTGAGCTTAGGAACAAAGTCTAGTTGCCCAGGTTTTGGCTGGTCCGCTCGAGCGGAGATTTTCACGCTCGAGCGGAAAGGTTGTGTTGCTTGTGCGCTCGAGCGGGGATTGTGGCGCTCGAGCGGAGAATGCACACGTCCAGTATTTTGTGCACCTGCAAAACTTCTGCAAGTGTGGTTTTTGCGCTCGAGCGGGTTTGGTGCGCTCGAGCTGGTTGCGCTCGAGCGGTTATGTTGCGCTCGAGCGGACAGTGTATTTTTGGTGAGAGTTCTGGGAGGGGGAGAACTGAGCTCGAGCGGACTGGTATCTACGCTCGAGCGGAAGAACTTTGTGTCTGTGTCTTGGCGCTCGAGCGGACAATGTTGCGCTCGAGCGGACCATGTGTTTTGTGTCTTTACGCTCGAGCGGAGTGTCTTACGCTCGAGCGGACCTGTCGTATAACTGAGTGAGATTGGGCATTTTAAATCACTTTTTGACTTATCTTCTCTCTCTTACTTTACCCAAAACGCCATTTTCAGAGCTTCTCACTCTAAAAACTACCTTCTCTCTTAGTATTGATCTAGCTAGGGTGTGTTGCTCACCTTTGGTCTTCACAAAAAGGGTGTAGATCGTCGAGGGCGTCCTTTTGATCCGAATAGTTCGGTGTTTGGAGCACTCTGGTTTTGAGTCCTTCTCCTTTGGAGCTCAATCTTTGAGGTAGGGATATCCTACTCCTCTTTATGAGCTTTGTCTTTAAATTTTAGCATTTTGATATGTTGGGGGTTGTTGTGTAAATTTGGGAAACTTTGGGCCATTGTGTAATTTTACAAAAATTGGGGGTTTTCATCTATGATAAACCTAGAAGCATGTTTGGTATAGAAACATGGAATTAATGTTGAGACATTAAGAGAATTGGAACCTTAGGGTTGTGATGTTAATTATGGAGAATGCTCTAATTACATTGATTGATTAATTTGGATAATTAATTGTGTTGATTTGTGATGTATATAATTGTTGTTTATATGCATTGTGTTGTGTTGGAGGAGATAGGGGATGTACTCCACGGTTTAGGGGAAGATAGGGGATGAACCTCTAAACCGGATGTTGTTGGGAGGAGATAGGGGATGAACTCCGTAGATAGAGCGGGTATGCTTATCTAGAAGTGTTGACAGAGCGGATATGCTTGTCGTTGGAAGTATTGATATAACTGTTATGTTTATCTTTGATGAAGTGAAAAGTGTTGGCATGAGTGTTTGTCTCATGTGTGATGTTTGGCCAGGTTCTGAGCCAAGGTTATGAAATGGCAAGTAAAAGAAATGAAATGGAAAGGAAAGGAAATATAGACTTAAGTGTCTTGGAGTTGTGTTATGTTATGAACGAATGTAAAAGTGTTGGCCATCTATCAACTGTTAATCTTGTAGTCAATGTTCATAATTGGTTTAGTATATTTCTACTGGGCTGTGGCTCACCCTATATGGGAACATCATTTTCAGGTACAGGAAGCATGCCACCCCCAAGGACTTAGTTGGGAGGCTAGTGGCGGACAGACTTTTTGGTTGTCTTTCCTTTTGTTGTATTACATGTAAATTCAAGCCAAGGGCTTTATGTGTAAATGAGTTAGTACTCTACTTTTGTGTAACCAAGTATTAACTTGGAAAGCTGTAAGCCCTTAGGGCAGTTGCTTTTGTTGTTAACATGTGATACTCCTTGTAATACAATTCTGGTGAATGGAAAGATGTGAACTTTTTATATATCATAGCATGTCTATATTGTTGGGATTTATGTTATTATTTTGAGGGCGTTACAACTTGGTATCAGAGCCAGGTTCGAATACTTTGGGTACGTGGGAAGTGATTAGGATCACAATGGGTTTGTCTCGCTTGCTAGAGACTTAATGTAGAATCATATGCTATGTGTTTAAATTGATAACATGCTTATGTGATTAATTGGGTATGGGATTTAATTTCTAGGATGTTGATTGGATCCTTGGGTTTCTGGGAGTCTTGTTGGAAAAGCACTTGATCAATGCTGTTTCTAACCGGTACTCTAGTAACGCCTTGGGACTATCATTATCCGGAAATGAAATTCGTAAGTGCTTATGTGTTTATGTGCTTACGTGGAATGAATTACAGTTGTCCATGCATTAGGACGTGAGTGTTTAGTTTTGGCACGTTTATGAATGTGCTAACGTTCTGTGTTACCTTTATTAGGATGTCAGGACGAGTAAGAGGTGGTAGGCGTGGTAGGCCTAGGAGGCAGGAAGTGCCATTACCGGAGGAGATTCCGGCAGTTCAGGAGGGGGTTGGTCAGGCCAATGTGGCCGAACCAGCGGGTCAGCAGGCCATGAGTGCCTTGGCCCAGGAGATAGCAGGGGCTCTGGGTATTCTTAGAGCAGGGAATCAGGCAGCTGAGGCAGGGCCTTCCTTCTTGAAAAGGGAGTTCTTCCGGTCTAACCCGGAGGAATTTGTTGGGGATCCTAAGGAGCCACTGAAGGCAGACGAGTGGCTAGAACAGATGAGTAAAACGTTCGAGATGCTAGGCATTGAGGATGGAGCATTGAAAGTGACCTTGGCATCCTTCCAGCTGAAGGGAGATGCGGGTCAATGGTGGAAGTATGAGAAAGCTCGTGTTGGTGGTACTTGGGAGGCGTTTGTGAATGCTTTCCAGGAGAGGTTTTTATCTGCTGTGGCTAGAGAGAGGCTGAGGGATCAGTTTAGCCGGCTTAAGCAGGAGGGTTTGTCTGTGGCCGAGTTCGAGGCTACATTTACTAGCTTGTCCAGGTTTGCACCTGAACTTGTGGCGACAGAGGAGCGCCGTTGCTATGAGTTTGAGAGGAAGTTGAGATGGGATCTCAAGTTGAAGGTTGGTGGACCCTACATTCGGGACTACAGGCATTTGGTGGATGCTGCAGCTCATATGGAGCTGATGATGCAGGAGGGAGAAGAGGAGAAACATGCAGGCTCCAAGAGGGGCCAAGAGGGACAGGGTGATGGTAGGAGGCAGAGGGGTTATAACCCTCAGCAGTCCCAGAGTGGTTTGGCTAGGTCGACTTTCCCTGTACCGAGTGCAGGCTCCGGGAGGGGCAGTCAGGGAGAGTTCACCTGTTTCAAGTGTGGCCAGCCGGGTCACAAGGCTTCAGTTTGCCCACTGAAGGGCGGGGGTCAGAGAGCTGCTTCTTCGTCAGCTAGACCGCAGAGTCAGAGTTCGGGTAGGGGGCAGCCCTTGTCGTGTTATCAGTGTGGACAGCCTGGGCACCTGAAGAGGTTTTGCCCACGGTTGAGTGCCACTTCAGGAGCGTCTGGTTCTAGGCAGACGCAGGGTTTTCAGCCAGCTCAGTCTGTGCAGGCCTCGAGGGCCAATCCGGGGGCTTCGTCGTCCCAGTCAGTGCAACAGTCCTATGCTCCGAGAGGCGAGCAGGTGGATCAGGGGCCTACAGGGCGCGTGTATGCTGTTACCGCCCAGGATCTTGTACCGGCTCCATCAGTAGTGAGAGGTACCTTTCTGTTTTGCAACTCGGTTGCTAGAGTGTTGATAGATACGGGTGCATCTCATTCTTTTGTATCTGCTGCATTTGCATCTGTGTTGGAGTTGGAGTTAGCATTATTAGCATCTCCTATTTGTGTGGTGTCACCTATTGGGGGTGAGTTGATCTTGAAACACGGATGTAGAGGTTGTGATATAGAGGTTGATGATCATAGGCTTCCGTTTCCTTTTGTAGTCATGCCCATGAAGGGCTTTGATGTTATTTTGGGTATGGACTGGTTATCGTCATACCGAGCTGTTATTGACTGTTACCGCCAGAGGGTTACTTGTTGTACCGTGAGCGGGGAGTATTTCCATTTCTTGGGAGACCGGGTTGGTAGTATTGTACCACCGGGGTATGGTCCGCGAGGGCGGAATGAGCTTAGTGGTCTACTTGCTAGCTTTGAGAGTGGTGAGTGTGATGAGACCCAGATTGTGTTGCCGAGGGTAGTTTGTGAGTACTCGGATGTTTTTCCCGAGGATCTTGTTGATTTGCCACCTCACCGAGAGATTGAGTTCTCTATCGATTTAGTGCCCGGCACGGCGCCGATTTCTATGGCACCTTACCGTTTTGCTCCAGCAGAGTTGGTTGAGTTGAAAGTTCAGCTCCAGGAATTGCTAGATAAGGGCTTTGTTCGCCCTAGTGTTTCACCGTGGGGAGCGCCGGCACTCTTTGCTAAGAAGAAATATGGTGCCTTGAGATTGTGTATTGATTACCGGAAGTTGAATCGGGCTACGGTTAAGAATAAGTACCCTATGCCCCGTATAGATGATTTGTTTGACCAGTTGAAGGGTTCCCGTTGTTTCTCTAAGATAGATTTGAGATCGGGTTACCACCAGTTGAGGGTCAGGGAGGAGGATATTCCGAAGACGGCATTCCGTACGCGGTATGGCCATTATGAGTTTCTGGTAATGCCATTTGGGCTTACCAACGCACCGGCAGTCTTTATGGACTTGATGAACCGGATCTTCCGGGAATTCTTGGATCGTTTTGTAGTCGTCTTTGTGGATGACATTCTTATCTATTCACCTTCAGAAGAGGAGCATGAGGAACACTTGAGAGTGGTGCTTGAGTTGCTTAGAGCCCATAGGCTGTATGCCAAGTTTGGGAAGTGTGAGTTTTGGCTAAGAGAAGTCAAGTTCTTAGGCCATGTGGTTTCCGGGGAAGGGGTGTCCGTTGATACATCCAAGACTGAGGCAGTGCAAGATTGGGCACAGCCTAAGAGTGTGTTTGAGATCCGCAGTTTTCTGGGATTAGCTGGGTATTACCGTCGGTTTGTGAAGGATTTCTCCAGGTTAGCTTCACCGTTGACCAGATTGACTCGGAGGGGAGTCAGCTTTGTATGGAGTGAGACTTGTGAAAAGTCGTTTCAGGAGTTGAAGGTTAGACTGACCACCGCACCGGTCTTGATTATTCCGGAGAGAGGGTTGGGTTATGCAGTCTATTGTGATGCCTCACGAGAGGGTTTGGGTTGTGTGTTGATGCAAGAGGGGAAAGTGGTAGCTTATGGCTCACGTCAGTTGAAAATTCACGAGAAGAATTACCCTACGCATGATCTAGAGTTAGCGGCTGTGATCTTTGCCTTGAAAATCTGGAGGCACTACCTTTATGGTGAGAGATTCGAGGTATTCTCGGATCATAAGAGTCTGAAATATCTGTTTTCACAGAAAGACTTGAATTTGAGGCAGAGGAGGTGGATGGAGTTCATTGAGGATTACGACTTCGAGTTGCATTATCACCCAGGGAAGGCCAATGTTGTGGCCGATGCCCTTAGCAGGAAATCCATTAGTGATGTAGCTTGTGTAGCCATCCGGGAGTGGAAGATGTTGGGGGCCATTGGAGAGTTTGATTTGCTTTTGAGCGAATCCGTTGAGGCTGCGGCCTTGTTTTCTGTTGTTGCGCAGCCCACGCTTGTGACTAGAGTGTTAGAGGCACAGAGAGGTGACCTTGAGGTAGAATCCCTCCGAGAGAGGATCTCCAGTGGGAAGGTTGAGAAGGGTCTGGCAGTGTATCCCGACCTGAGTGTGAGATACCGAGACCGTTTGTTTGTACCGGAGTCTTGTCGAGAGGAAGTACTCCGAGAGTTTCACCATTCGCGCCTTGCGGTGCATCCGGGAGGTACTAAGATGTACCGGGATTTGGGTCGCCAGTTTTGGTGGCGGGGTATGAAGAGAGCTGTGGCAGTTTTCGTATCCAAGTGCCTTACTTGCCAGCAAGTGAAGGCCGAGCATCAGAGGCCAGCGGGTTTGTTACAACCCTTGCCTATTGCCGAGTGGAAGTGGGAGCATGTCACTATGGACTTCGTTGTAGGTCTTCCGAGGACTCAGCGGGGTAGTGATGCTATTTGGGTGGTTGTAGACCGGTTGACTAAGTCGGCGCACTTCATCCCTATGCGCGTGAGAGATTCAGTAGATCATCTTGCCGACTTGTATATTCGGGACATAGTGAGATTGCACGGGGTCCCAGTGACGATCGTCTCAGATAGAGATCCTCGTTTTACTGCTAGGTTGTGGCAGAGTTTGCAGAGTGCCTTGGGTACTAAGTTGACCTTTAGTACAGCTTACCATCCTCAGACTGACGGGCAGTCCGAGCGTACTATTCAGATCCTCGAGGATATGCTTCGGGGTTGTGTCCTTGATTTCAGTGGGACGTGGGAGAGGCACTTACCATTGGTAGAGTTTGCCTACAACAACAGTTTTCAGTCTAGTATCGGTATGGCACCGTTTGAGGCCTTGTATGGCCGACCTTGTAGGTCTCCAGTTTGTTGGGCTGAGGTGGGTGACGCACCTTTGTTGGGTCCGGAGTTGGTTAAGGAGACGACGGAGAAAGTCGAGCTTATCCGTAGAAGGCTTGTTACAGCCCAGAGTCGTCAGAAATCTTATGCTGACCGTAGGAGAAGACCATTGGAGTTTGAGATGGGTGATCATGTGTTTCTGAAGATATCACCTAGACGGGGTTTGATGAGGTTTGGGAAGAGTGGGAAGTTATCCCCTCGGTTTATTGGTCCTTTCGAGATTCTTGAGAGGGTTGGCGAGGTTGCTTATCGTTTAGCTTTGCCGCCACAGTTATCCGGGGTTCATGACGTGTTTCATGTGAGTATGCTTCGGAAGTACGAGCCGGATCCATCACATGTGTTGGATTGGACCGACTTAGAGGTAGATGAGGATGCCTCGTATGAGGAGAGACCGGTTCGGGTCTTGGATAGGCGGGATCAAGTCCTGCGTGGCAAGACCATCCCTTTGGTTAAGGTTTTGTGGAAATATCACGGAGTGGAGGAGGCCACTTGGGAACGTGAGTTGGGAGTCCGCGAGAAATATCCGGACTTGTTTGTTGATGTGTAATCAAGTATTGCAATTGTGTAATTGTAATGAAATTTAAGAGTATTAAAAGTGTCTTAAATTGAGAAACATGGTGCATGTTTTGGTTAATGTAAAGGTTGTAGAACTTGCCTTGTTATGGGAGTTGGTTATAATATTGCATGTGTTGGCTATATTATAGAAATGAAATTGTATCATGATTATTGCTTATGATATGAATTGTGAACCATGTGTTGAAATGAAAAGAGAATGCATGTCGAAATGTATATGTTGTAGAATGCCTCTTGATAAGAGATGGAATGACCGGGAATGGGTCGAATTGTGGAATGTTGTGGTATAACATTGTTTAAAAGAGAGGAAAACTTGCTTTTCAAAAACTTGTCCTAAATTTCGGGGACGAAATTCTTTAAGGGGGGGAGGTTATAGCGATCCCGGGTTTACCCCTATTGTATAGTAATCCGGACATGTGTCCGTGGATGTTGGTAGTTGAGTATTGTCTTGTTTACATCCTTTCTTGATTTATATTTGAGTTATAGGATGTGTTGGGCAGGTTTGTTACAGGTTGGTTGAGCTTAGGAACAAAGTCTAGTTGCCCAGGTTTTGGCTGGTCCGCTCGAGCGGAGATTTTCACGCTCGAGCGGAAAGGTTGTGTTGCTTGTGCGCTCGAGCGGGGATTGTGGTGCTCGAGCGGAGAATGCACACGTCCAGTATTTTGTGCACCTGCAAAACTTCTGCAAGTGTGGTTTTTGCGCTCGAGCGGGTTTGGTGCGCTCGAGCTGGTTGCGCTCGAGCGGTTATGTTGCGCTCGAGCGGACAGTGTATTTTTGGTGAGAGTTCTGGGAGGGGGAGAACTGAGCTCGAGCGGACTGGTATCTACGCTCGAGCGGAAGAACTTTGTGTCTGTGTCTTGGCGCTCGAGCGGACAATGTTGCGCTCGAGCGGACCATGTGTTTTGTGTCTTTACGCTCGAGCGGAGTGTCTTACGCTCGAGCGGACCTGTCGTATAACTGAGTGAGATTGGGCATTTTAAATCACTTTTTGACTTATCTTCTCTCTCTTACTTTACCCAAAACGCCATTTTCAAAGCTTCTCACTCAAAAACCTTACTTCTCTCTAAGATTTGATCTACCTAGGGTGATTTCCTACCCTAAGGCCTTTGTTAAAAAGATAGAGGGTGACTTGGGCTTCGTTTTAATCGGAACAAAATTGGTTTTGGAGCAAGTTGGGTGTTGGGCATCATCTCCTTTGGAACTCATCTCTTGAGGTAGGGATATCCTACTCCTCTTTATGAGTTTTGTCTTTAAATTTTAGCATTTTGATATGTTGGGGGTTGTTGTGTGATTTTGGGAAACTTTGGGCCATTGTGTAATTTTACAAAAGTTGGGGGTTTCCATCTATGATAAACCTAGAAGCATGTTTGGTATAGAAACATGGAATTAATGTTGAAACATTAAGAAAATTGGAACCTAAGGGTTGTGATGTTAATTATGGAAATGCCCTAATTACATTGATTGATTAATTTGGATAATTAATTGTGTTGATTTGTGATGTATATAATTGTTGTTTATATGCATTGTGTTGTGTTGGAGGAGATAGGGGATGTACTCCACGGTTTAGGGGAAGATAGGGGATGGACCTCTAAACCGGATGTTGTTGGGAGGAGATAGGGGATGAACTCCGTAGATAGAGCGGGTATGCCTATCTAGAAGTGTATTGACAGAGCGGATATGCTTGTCGTTGGAAGTATTGATATAACTGTTATGTTTATCTTTGATGAAGTGAAAAGTGTTGGCATGAGTGTGTGTCTCATGTGTGATGTTTGGCCAGGTTCTGAGCCAAGGTTATGAAATGGCAAGTAAAAAGGAAAGAAATGGAAATGAAAGGAAATATAGACTTAAGTGTCTTGGAACTGTATTATGTTATGAATGAATGTAAAAGTGTTGACCATCTATCAAATGTTAATCTTTTAGTCATTGTTCATAATTGGTTTAGTGTATTTCTACTGGGCTGTGGCTCACCCTATATGGGAACATCATTTTCAGGTACAGGAAGTATGCCACCTCCAAGGACTTAGCTTGGGAGGCTAGTGGCGGACAGGCTTTTTGGTTGTCTTTCCTTTTGTTGTATTACATGTATATTCAAGCCAAGGGCTTTATGTGTAAATGAGTTAGCACTCTACTTTTGTGTAACCAAGTGTTAACTTGGAAAGCTGTAAGCCCTTAGGGCATTTGCTTTTGGTTGTTAACATGTAATACTCTTGTAATAAGACTCTGGTGAATGGAAAGATGTGAACTTTTTATATATCATAGCATGTCTACGGATTGTGTTTACAATTATCTATATATGTGACTTGTGATTTTAATTTTTTTTTTTAAATGTCTTTTTTTTTTCTTTTTTTATATTATATTAAAATTTAATATTTTGATAATAATCATATGTGTTGGACTTTTCAAAGAATTAAATGTCTTTTTTTTTATTATATTATATTAAAGTTTAATATTTTGATAATAATCATATGTGTTGAACTTTTCAAGAAATTTTTTTTATGTTTGTTCTTAATGCATTAAAGTGTTATTATGAGGGATAATAATCATATGTGTTGGGATTTTTCAAAGAATTCATATGTGTTGGATTTCAAATAATTTTTTTTATGCTTGTTCTTAATGTATTAAAGTGTTATTATGAGGGTAAGACTTGAGAGTTAGCAGAAGTTAATAAATACTAAGATTTTTTTTTTAAATAAAAAAATCAGGAAATTTAGATTGGGAAATTGGAGCTCCCATAAGGCTTGGGGTTAAAAACCCCCTTTTGCTTAATATATAGTATAGATATTTTTGAAAATTTGTGAGAGAGATTAGGAGAGAGAGATTATGAAATATTTTTGTTATTAAATAAATAAATCAGTCAATAGTTTTTTTTAATCTATTTTGTAAATTAAAAATCAATAATTTTAGAAAATTGATTAATTTGTCTCATTAAGTTATTTAAAATTTTGATAGATATACATAAAAAAAGTACATAATTATATTATTAAATCATAATTTAAATTTAGATATTATATTTTTTTGAGATCTATAGCTAAATTCTTATCTTTTTTATTTTTTATTTTTGTGTGTAACCATAGTTTATGAGAGAAATTGAAAAGGATATAGCAATAATTATGAGAGAAGTCAAAAGGGATTGTGGGTTGGGAAAAGTCAATAAATGCTGAGGTTGGGTCAGGAGAAGTCAATAAATACTGAGATTTTTTTTTTAAATCAAAAAATTAGAAAATTAGGATTAGGAGATTGGAGCTCCCACAGGCCTTGGGGTTAAAAATTCCCTTTTGCTTAATATATAGTATAGATACTAGCATATCACCGGTGCTATGCACGGGTTGTATTTCACCACTTTGTCTGCTTCTTCTTTTTAAATGTCATCTCTTTTTTTTTTTATATTATATTAAAGTTTAATATTTTGATAATAATCATGTGTTGGACTTTTTAAGAAATTTTTTTATACTTATTCTTAATGCATTAAAGTGTTATTATGAGGGATAATAATTATATGTGTTGGATTTTTCAAAGAATTCATTTATGTTTCACAATTATTTCTATATATGTGAATTGTGATTTTTAAATGTCTTTTTTTTTCTTTTTTATATTATATTAATATAGCGATCCCGGGTTTACCCTTGTTGTACAGTGATCCGGACTTGTGTCCGTGGATGTTAGTAGTTGATTATAACCTTGTTTACATCCTCTCATGCTTTGTATTTGAGTTATAAGATGTGTTGGGCAGGTTTGTTACAGGTTGGTTGAGCTTAGGAACCAAAACTAGTTGCCCAGATTTTGGCCTGTCCGCTCGAGCGGAGATTTCGACGCTCGAGGGGGGGACCTTGTTGTTGCTTGTCCGCTCGAGCGGGGGTTTTGCCGCTCGAGCGGGGAATACACCCATCCAGTATTTCCTGTGTAGTGTTGGGCGCTCGAGCGGGGGATTGGCCGCTCGAGCGGGAGGTTGTGAGTGACGCTCAAGCGGGGAGTTGGGCGCTCGAGCGGGGACCTGTCTGCAAAAACTTCTGGGAGTGTGCATCCGCCGCTCGAGCGGGAGTTTGGCCGCTCAAGCGGGAGTCTGTGAGTGACGCTCGAGCGGGGGTTTCCACGCTCGAGCGGGCGACTGGGTTTAAGTTCCGAGTTTTAGCATTTTTAAATCATTTTTTCTTGTTCTTTCTCTCTCTTACTTTCCCAAACACAACTTTGAGAGCCTCTCTCTCTAAAATCTTAACTTCTCTCTTAGATTTGATCTAGTAGGAGTTGTTTACTCACTTTTGGCCTTTACAAAAGTTGTGTTGATCGTCGAGGGCTACATTTTAATCTGAAAATTTCGGGATTTGGAGCATTTTGATTTTGGTCTTCATCTCCGTTGGAGCTCATCTTTTGAGGTAGGGATATCCTACTCCTCTTTATGGATTTTGTCTTTGAATTTTAGCATTTTGATATGTTGGGGGTTGTTGTGTAATTTTGAGAAAGTTTGGGCCTTTTGTGTAATTTTTCAAAAGTTGGGGTTTTGTTCTTAATAAACCTAGATGCAAGTTTGGCATAGAAAGATGAGTTAGATGGTAGATTATGGATGAAAATGGAGCCTTAGGGTTGTTTTGTTAATTATGGGAATTTGCCCTAATTGTTTTAATTAATTAATGCATATAATTAATTAAAGAAAATGAGGAATTGAATTGGAAATGTTGAGATGGGAAGTGTATGGGGTTAAAGGGTGTAGTCGAATTATTTATCACTCACCGAATTGAAATGTTGATTAAATATCCATTTGTGCATTTATTTTCTGTTTAGAAATAACTGCTTGGGCTATCGGTGGAGGATAGTCGTGATTGTTGTAGACAATGCATGATGATTAGGCAAACGAAAACTAATCAATGGAATGTGTCATGGGACTTGACGGTTGATAGAATACATTAACTTTATGTATTGATTGAATGTATGTAGAACCTATGTGTTTATATGCATTATGTGTAGAGGAGGAGATGGGCGATGTACTCCGCGGTTTAGGGGAAGATGGGGGATGTACCTCTAAACCGGATAGTGTTGGGAGGAGATGGGGGATGAACTCCGTAGACACAGCTCATATGCTTGTCTAGAGAAGTGGAGATACAGCTCATATGCTTATCTTTGAGAAGTATGGATACAGCTCATATGCTTGTCTAGAGAAGAGTAGATATAGCTCTTACGCTTATCTTCGGTTGTGTGATATAGTTCTTATACTTATCTGCTGAGGTGTTGATATAGCTCATATGCGTATCGGTTAACGTGATAACATAGCTAATATGCTTATTTATCGAAAATGGAAAATGAGAAGTAACATAGACTTGTAAGTCATGTAATTGAAATGTGATATATGTGGATGTATCAGTGTTGACCATCTATTAGCTGCTAATCTTTTAGTCATTGTTCATAGTTGGTTTAGTATATTTCTACTGGGCTGTGGCTCACCCTATATGGGAACATCATTTTCAGGTACATGTAGCATGCCACCTCCAAGGACATAGCTTGGGAGGCTAGAGGCGGACAGACTTTTTGTGTCTATGTTCTTTTGATGTATTACGTGTATATTCAAGCCAAGGGCTTAATGTGTAAATGAGTTAGCACTCCTTTTTGTAACCAAGTGTTAACTTGGAAAGCTGTAAGCCCTTAGGGCATTTGCTTTTGTTGTTAACATATAATACTTTTGTAATGAAACTATGATGAATAGATGAATGTTGGTCTTTTGTATATCAATGCATGCTTATATTGATGGATCTAATGTCGTTATTTTGAGGGCGTTACAATTAGAGTTTAATATTTTGATAATAATTATATGTGTCGGACTCTTCAAGAAATTTTTTTTGTACTTATTCTTAGTGCATTAAAGTATTATTATGAAGGATAATAATCATATGTGTTAGGACTTTTCAAAGAATTCATGTGTTGGACTTTTCAAGGAATTTTTTTTATGTTTGTTCTTAATGTATTAAAGTGTTATTATGAGGGTAAGGCTTGGGGGTTGGGAGAAGTTAATAAATGCTAAGGTTTTTTTTTTTTTTAAAATCAAAAAAATAAGAAATTTAGATTGAGATATTAGAGCTCCCACAAGACTTGTGGATTAAAAACCCCTTTTTTCTTAATATAAAAATAAATAAATGAAAAAAAAACCATTAAACTAATTACAATCCATTAAAAAAAAAGAACTATTAATATAGCGATCCCGGGTTTACCCCTTGTTGTACAGTAATCCGGACATGTGTCCGTGGATGTTGGTAGTTGAGTATTGTCTTGTTTACATCCTTTTTTGTTTTGTATTTGAGTTATAGGATGTGTTGGGCAGGTTTGTTACAGGTTGGTTGAGCTTAGGAACAAAGTCTAGTTGCCCAGGTTTTGGCTGGTCCGCTCGAGCGGAGATGTTCACGCTCGAGCGGAGAGGTTGTGTTGCTTGTGCGCTCGAGCGGGGGTTTTGGCGCTCGAGCGGAGAATGCATACGTCCAGTATTTTGTGCACCTGCAAAACTTCTGCAAGTGTGGTTCCTACGCTCGAGCGGGTTTTTGTGAGCTCGAGCTGGGTGAGCTCGAGCGGGGATGTTGCGCTCGAGCGTACAGTGTATTTTTGGTGAGAGTTCTGGGAGGGGGAGACCTGAGCTCGAGCGGACTGGTATCTACGCTCGAGCGGAAGAACTTTGTGTCTGTGTCTTGGAGCTCGAGCGGACAATGTTGAGCTCGAGCGGACCATGTGTTTTGTGTCTTTACGCTCGAGCTGAGTGTCTTGCGCTCGAGCGGACCTGTCGTATAACTGAGTGAGACTGGGCATTTTAAATCACTTTTTGACTTAACTTCTCTCTCTTACTTTACCCAAAACGCCATTTTCAGAGCTTCTCACTCAAGAAACTTACCTTCTCTCTTAGTATTGATCTAGCTAGGGTGTGTTGTTCACCTTTGGTCTTCACAAAAAGGGTGTAGATCGTCGAGGGCGTCCTTTTGATCCGAATAGTTCGGTGTTTGGAGCATCTTGGTTTTGGGTCCTTCTCCTTTGGAACTCATTCTTTGAGGTAGGGTTATCCTACTCCTCTTTATGAGTTTTGTCTTTAAATTTTAGCATTTTGATATGTTGGGGGTTGTTGTGTGATTTTGGGAAACTTTGGGCCATTGTGTAATTTTACAAAAGTTGGGGATTTTCATCTATGATAAACCTAGAAGCATGTTTGGTATAGAAACATGGAATTAATGTTGAGACATTAAGAAAATTGGAACCTTAGGGTTGTGATGTTAATTATGGAGAATGCTCTAATTACATTGATTGATTAATTTGGATAATTAATTGTGTTGATTGTGATGTATATAATTGTTGTTTATATGCATTGTGTTGTGTTGGAGGAGATAGGGGATGTACTCCACGGTTTAGGGGAAGATAGGGGATGAACCTCTAAACCGGACGTTGTTGGGAGGAGATAGGGGATGAACTCCGTAGATAGAGCGGGTATGCCTATCTAGAAGTGTATTGACAGAGCGGATATGCTTGTCGTTGGAAGTATCGATATAACTGTTATGTTTATCTTTGATGAAATGAAAAGTGTTGGCATGAGTGTTTGTCTCATGTGTGATGTTTGGCCAGGTTCTGAGCCAAGGTTGTGAAATGGTAAGTGAAAAGAAAAGAAAAGAAATGGAAATGAAAGGAAATATAGACTTAAGTGTCTTGGATTTGTGTTATGTTATGAATGAATGTAAAAGTGTTGGCCATCTATCAACTGTTAATCTTTTAGGCATTGTTCATAATTGGTTTAGTATATTTCTACTGGGCTGTGGCTCACCCTATATGGGAACATCATTTTCAGGTACAGGAAGCATGCCACCTCCAAGGACTTAGCTTGGGAGGCTAGTGGCGGTCAGACTTTTTGGTTGTCTTTCCTTTTGTTGTATTACATGTAAATTCAAGCCAAGGGCTTTATGTGTAAATGAGTTAGCACTCTGCTTTTGTGTAACCAAGTGTTAACTTGGAAAGCTGTAAGCCCTTAGGGCATTTGCTTTTGTTGTTAACATGTGATACTTTTTGTAATAAAACTCTGGTGAATGGAAAGACGTGGACTTTTTACATATCATAGCATGTCTACATTGTTGGGATTAATGTTATTATTTTGAGGGCGTTACAATTAAACTAATTACAATAACATTTTTCTCTTTGTGAGTGTTTATATTTATCTAACTTCGATTATATTAAAAAATCAAATTATAATTTTTTTTTGGTTAGACCAAATAAAAATCACAAAAGGAGATAACTTCAATTATACAAATCACAAATATTTTTATGCTATCTAACTACAATAATTTTTTTCATAATAAAAAAAATAATTGTAAAGAAAACCATTAAAACAGAAAATGAAAAGATTAAATCACATTAAAAAAAAGAACCATTGAACAAACTACAATTACATCACATTTTTCCCATAATAAAAAAATAAATGAAAAAAAAAACCATTAAACTAACTACAATACAATCACATTAAAAAAAAAAAAAGAACCATTGAATTAATTACAATCACATTTTTTTCTTTGTGAGTATTTATGTTTATCTTACTTCACAGATATTTGTGATTTGTATGATTTGATTTTTTAACTGCAATCACATCACATTTTTCTCATAATAAAAAATAAATAAATGAAAAAAAAGAACCATTAAACTAACTACAATACATTGACATTAAAAAAAGAACCATTGAACTAACTATAATCACATTAAAAAAAAGAACCGTTGAACAAACTATAATCACATCACATTTTTTTCATAATAAAAATAAATAAATGAAAAAAAAAAGAACCATTAAACTAATGCTATCTAACTAACTACAATCACATTTTTCTCATAATGAAAAAAATAATTGAATAAAAGAACCATTAAAATAGTAAATAAAAAGATTATTTAGAACCATTTAACAAATTACAATAACATTTTTCTTTTTGTGAGTGTTTATGTTTATCTAACTTCAATCGTATTAAAAAATCAAATTATAAACAAAAGGAGATAATTTCAATCATACAAATCACAATTTTTTTTATGCCATCTAACTACAATCATATTTTTCTCATAATAAAAAATAATTGAGAAAAAGAACCATTAAAATAGTAAATAAAAAGATTATTTAGAACCATTAAACAAATTACAATCACATTTTTCTTTTTGTGAGTGCTTATTTTTATCTAATTTCAATTATATTAAAAAATCAAATTATAAACAAAAGGAGATAATTTCAATCATACAAATCACAATTTTTTTTAATGCTATCTAACTACAATCATATTTTTCTCATAATAAAAAAAATAATTGAAAAAAAGAACCATTAAAATAGTTAATAAAAAGATTATTTAGAGCCATTGAACAAACTACAATCACATTTTTCTTTTTGTGAGTGTTTATATTTATCTAACTTCAATCATATTAAAAAAATCAAATTATAAACAAAAGGAGATAACTTCAATCATATAAATCACAATTTTTTTAATACTATCTAACTACAATCACATTTTTCTCATAATAAAAAAAATAATTAAAAAAAAGAACCATTAAAATAGTAAATAAAAAGATTACTTAGAAGTATTGAACAAACTGCAATCACATTTTTCTTTTTTTGAGTATTTATGTTTATCTAACTTCATTCATATTAAAAAATCAAATTATAAACAAAAAGAGATAACTTCAATCATACAAATCACAATTTTTTTAATGCTATCTAACTACAATCATATTTTTCTCATAATAAAAAATAATAATTGAAAAAAAGAACCATTAAAATAGTAAATAAAAAGATTATTTAGAGCCATTGAACAAATTACAATCACATTTTTCTTTTTGTGAGTTTTTATGTTTATCTAACTTCAATCATATTAAAAAAATCAAATTATAAACAAAATGAGATAATTTCAATCATACAAATCACAATTTTTTTAATACTAGCTAACTACAATGACATTTTTCTCATAATAAAAAAAATAATTGAAAAAAATAACCATTAAAATAGTAAATAAAAAGATTATTTAGAAGCATTGAACAAAACTACAATCACATTTTTCTTTTTGTGAGTGTTTATATTTATCTAATTTCAATCATATTAAAAAATCAAATTATAAACAAAAGGAGATAACTTCAATCATACAAATCACAATTTTTTTAATGCTATCTAATTACAATCATATACTTTAATCATAAGAACCATTAAAATAGTAAATAGTGTTTATCTAATTTCAATCATATTAAAAAATGAAATTATAAATAGAAGGAGATAACTTCAATCATACAAATCACAATTGTTTTTATTTAACTACAATCATATCTAACTTCAATCATATTAAAAAATCAAATTATAAATAAAAAGAGATAATTTCAGGCAAATCACAATTTTTTCTCATAATAAAAAAAATTGAAAAAAAATCCAATAAAATAGTAAATAAAAGAATTGTATACGGAGTGTTGAGATTTGTAACTCACGGTTTGAAAAAAAAGCAACATGAATAAAAAAGCAACATAAATTTCTATAGATTGCTTACTAATTTCACGGTGGGAAAGGATGCACATTGATTTCACTGGATTGCTCACGGTTTGAAAGCGCAAGAGTGCTCACCGATTGCTCACGGTTTGAAAGTGAGAAGTTGAAAGTGAAGAAGTGAGAAAGGCTGAAGTGAAGAAGTTGAAAGGATCCAATAAGTATGGTAAAAGTGAGGAAGGCTGCAATAGGTATGTGAAAAGTTAAAAAGGGTGTGTGGTGAGAGAAATGAAAAAGATTTGGGAGAATTCAATAAATGCTGAGTTTTTTTTTTAAAAAAAAAAATCAAAAAAAAGTTAAAAGGAGAAGTCAAAAAGACTTTGGAGAATTTAATAAATGCTGAGCTCTCACAAGCCCTGTAAGTTAAAAACCTCATTTTTCTTAATATATAGATAAATAGATAGATAGATAGTTAAAAGACAAAGCATTACCCATTTAGAAGTCTAATTTTGTTCCCACATTATTAAAATGTGTGAAGAAAACAAAAATTTTAATTAATGGAAATTACAATTTAATGGGCCAAGACATATATATTGCATGT
Organism: Camellia granthamiana; assembly: GCA_036172215.1. Classification (NCBI taxonomy): domain Eukaryota; kingdom Viridiplantae; phylum Streptophyta; class Magnoliopsida; order Ericales; family Theaceae; genus Camellia; species Camellia granthamiana. The sequence continues at coordinate 82,590,972 of CM069906.1, read as the reverse complement.
GAAATACATAGTTTTGGAGTACTCTTATAATATGCCAAAATTTTTCATTGGGCGATGGGGGACGCAATTAATAAGTTTGGTGTGCATAGGCTTTAATTAAAGCATTTAATAGTAGAGTTCACATTAGCCTATAGGTTTTCTTCCAACCATAGAGTAGAGCATTGAAAAGAAAGTCAAAAAAACATTTTGAAGAATTTAATAAATGCTGAGTTTTATTTTAAAGAAAAAAAAAATAAAAAAATTAGAAAATAAGGATTGGGATATTGGAGCTCTCACAAGGCCTGTGAGTTAAAACCCCTTTTTCCTTAATATATAGATAGATAGATAGATATAGATTTGTTTTAGATATTTTTTTAATATACAAATTTTTTTTTTAGATTTTTTATAATTTTTTTTTAACAATCTCATTACTAACCATAGTGTATGGAAAAAGTTAAAAAGAGTGCTGCAATAAATATGAGAGAAGTCAAAAATGCTTGTTGGTTGGGAGAAGTCAATAAATGTTGAGATTTTTTATTAAAAAAATATCAAAAAATTAGAAAATTAAGATTGGGATATTGAAACTCCCACAAGGTTTATGGGTTAGAAACTCTCTTTTCCTTATATAATACTAGCCTATCACCCGCGCTATGCACGGGATAATTATAGATATTTATATTTATTTTAGATTTTTTTAATATATAAATTATGTTTTTAAAGATTTTTTATAAAAATAATTTAACAATCTTATCACTAAACCATAATGTATGAAAGAAATTGAAAAGGGTACTGCAGTAACTATACACAGATTGTATGTATAATTATTCATATAAGGGGATTTTGAATGCTGATCAGAGTATTTTGACCAAATCAATAAATGCAGGTATGTGGAAAGACATGTGGATTGAATTAGGAAATTTTGGCCAAATTAATAAATGTTGAGTTTTTTTTTTTTTTTAATAAAAAATTTAGAAAATTCAGATTGGGATATTGAAACTCTCACAGGCCTTGGGGTTAAAAAACCCCCTTTTACTTAATATATAGTATAGATATAGATATAGATATAGATAGATGTAGATATAGATATAGATAATATAATATAGATAGATAGATGTGTTGAAATTTTCAAGAAATTTTGTTTATGCTGGTCTTTAATACATTAAAGTTTAATTATGAGGGGGTTTTGACCAAATCTCCCAAAAGGCATGGGGAGTGGAAGAAATTAACAAATGCTGAGTTTTTTTTTTTTAAATAAAAAAATTAGAAAATTAGGATTAAAATATTGGAGCTGCCACAAGGCTTGTAGGTTAAAAACCCCATTTTCCTTAGATAATTGTGTTTACAATTATCTATATATGTGAATTGTAATTTTTAAATATTTTTTTTTTAAATGTCTTCTTTTTTTCCTTTTTTATATTATATTAAAGTTTAATATTTTGATAATAATCATATGTGTTAAACTTTTCAAGAAATTAAATGTCTTTTTTTATTATTATATTATCATTAAAATTTAATATTTTGATAATAATCATATGTGTTGGACTTTTCAATTTTTTTTTTTATGCTTGTTCTTAATGTATTAAAGTGTTATTATGAGGGATAATAATCATATGTGTTGAGACTTTTTAAGAAATTCTTATGTGTTGAATTTTAAAGAATTTTTTTTATGCTTGTTCTTAATGCATTCAAGTGTTATTATGAGGTTAAGACTTGGGGGTTGGGAGAAGTTAATAAATGCTAAGTTTTTTTTTTTTTTTAAATTAAAAAATCAGGAAATTTAGATTGGGAGATTGGAGCTCCCACAAGACTTGGGGTTAAAACCCCCTTTTGCTTAATATATAGTATAGACTATCATATCACCCGTGCTATGCACGGATTGTATTTACAATTATTATATATGTGAATTGTGATTTTTAAATGTTTTTTTTTTAAATGTCTTCTTTTTTTTTCCCTTTTTTATATTATATTAAAGTTTAATATTTTGATAATAATCATATGTGTTGGACTTTTCAAGGAACTAAATGTCCTTTTTTTTTTATTATATTATATTGAAATTTAATATTTTGATAATAATCATATGTGTTGGATTTTTCAAGAAATTTTTTTTATGCTTGCTCTTAATGCATTAAAGTGTTATTATGAGGGATAATAATCATATGTGTTGTGGCGTTTCAATGAAATCATGTGTTGACACTTTTCAAGGAATTTATGTGTTGGATTTCAAAGAATTTATTTTATGCTGGTTCTTAATGCATTAAATTGTTATTATGAGGGTAAGACTTGGGAGTTGAGAGAAGTTAATAAATGCTAAGATTTTTTTTTTTTTTAAATCAAAAAATCAGAAAATTTAGATTGGGAGATTGGAGCTCTCACAACGCATGGGGTTAAAAACCCCCTTTTACTTAATATATAGTAAGTACTAGTCTATCACCCGTGCTATGCACGAGATAATTATAGATATTTATATTTTTTTTATATTTTTTTTAATATATAAATTATGTTTTTTAAGATTTTTTATAAAAATAATTTAATAATTTAATCACTAATTATAGTGTATGAGAGAAGTTGAAAAGGGTGTTGCAGTAACTATACACGGATTGTATCTATAATTATTTGTATGAGGGATTTTAAATGCTGATCAGGAAATTTTGACCAAATCAATAAATGCAATCATGTGGAAAGACATATGGATTGAAAAAAGTTAATAAATGTTGATCGGGGGGTTTTGATCAAATCAATAAATGCTGAGTTTTTTTTTTAAATAAAAAATAAAAAATTTAAAAAATTTAGATTGGGATATTGAAGCTCCCATAGGCCTTGGGGGTTAAAAACCTCATTTTGCTTAATATATAGTAAGTATAGATTATTTAGAGCCATTGAACAAATTACAATCACATTTTTTTTTTTTTGTGAGTTAACTTCAATCATATTAAAAAATCAAATTATAAACAAAAGGATA